>JAQHUG010000061.1:4111592-4182527 GCA_028555095.1 Dicrostonyx torquatus | reverse complement strand
TTTCTCTATGTAGCCCTCACTCTCCTGGAACTCATTCTGTAGACCAGATGGCCTTGATGGCCTTGAACAGATCTGCCTGCCTCTGCCTCCTGAGCACTGGGATTAAAGGTGTGTGTCCCTCATCCCCCTCACCCTCAACCCCAGTTAAACCTAGGCTTTTAAAACCCAGTTGTGGATTCTAAAATGAAAGTCAGGTCTGAAAATGGAGGAAAAAAGAAACTATGATTTCTCTTTTCACATCTTCCCTGGTTACTCTTAAAGTGGGGTCACGGTGGGAGAGAAAAGAAGTAGAAGAAAACAAATAGACCACCCAAGGGGAGAGAGTAAGCCTAAGTCACCTAAAGGGAGGAGGGGGATATAACTTTCCTAGCTTCCTACCAATCTTCCTGGGGAAACACCCAGAGAACTGACCAACCACGCTGTGATCCTCTGCTGTTCCTCCAGGCTGCAGATGGGAAGTGAAAGTGGAGTCAGGAAAGAACCGCGATGGAAATGGATGGAGGAAGGTCCAAGGCTCTGTTCTGCCACTGCCTCTGGGTTTGTCATGCTTTTCCTCATGGGAGGAAGTGGAGATGGGTCCTCCTGGATGATCTGAGTCAGGAAGACAATACACCTACATCAGCCACAGCTGCCTTATTCCTGTCCAGTTTGTGACCGAAGTAAGACCCCAGTGCGGCAGAATTAAAATGCACAGGATCATTCGGGAAAGGATTTGCTGCAGCAGACGTTTTTAAAAAATGGCCTAATGTGTTAATATTGGAAATAGATGCGTGTCATTTGAGTGTGAGTATAAAATACCACGTGTATTAAATTAATAATGTTTCATTACTCTCCCATCACAGAGTCATTATTTTAAATAAGCATATTTCATTTCAGTGGACAGAGTGTAAATGAGTATGTATTTTTATGTAAAGTGGACCTGCATCATTATTTATTCATGAGTTTTAAAAGGATCATTATTTTTGACAGACAGCTCCTGTCAAAAGATTTATGCATAAGAGCTCATGTTTCCTCACAATAATCATCAATCAATAAACTTTAGAACTTGGTACTTAAAATTCAGTGTTCCAAGAGATGCACATTTTGTTCTAATTAAACACATGTTTGCATTTGGAAAATAAACTGCAACCTCAGTTCAATTATATATAATCTGAAATATCAATATTACATGTGCAGGGTGAGTCATGCTTTCAGTTTGGGAATGTGTCTGGTTACATTTTAAGTGATTGCTTTGTTTTCCTACACCAGACTCCTTGTGTGTGTATGTCCCTGTGGGGCAGGAAGGGACACTTATGAGATTTGACGTTTTATACAGTAATTGGTTATTACTGATGGCAGTTTTCAAAGCAAGGACACCATCTTTTACTGCCTGATTTTCAGGGAACTGAGAGGGCAAAAACCAGGCATCTTTGAGTCCAGAAAAACCACACGGCTTTCGGGATGGGACAGGGGCCAGGTCAGGAGCAGGAGATTCAATGAGACAGAGATGTGAGCACAGAAAACCCAGCTGAGCTCTGCGCTCGGCCCATGACTGGCAGCTTCTGGAACAAGACAGCAAGCAGGTGCCACTGGGATGCAAAATTATTGCTTAGAGGGCAATCATAGAACCTTTGTCACCCTGGAGGAAATTCCTAGGACAAGCTTTCCTCCTGGGATGAATACGCTTGTTTCAGATCGTCAGTCTCTAGGGTTGCTGATAATGTTCTGGGCTCATCCTGGTCTCTTCTGAATCTGCTGAAGCTGAAAATCTGAATTAAACAGACTTCCCTCCCCAACACAGCCCATCTTCATCTAGATTTCTATATTATATTATATTACACTACTTCAATGTATCGCTTGACTATCAAACACTCAACACATGGTCTTTCTTCACAGGCTCTGGAAGCAGAAAACTACATCTGATTCTCAGGTCATCTATAATGAGGCCTGAGGCACAGAAGGGAGAAAGAACTGTAGCACAGAGCACGTGCAGTCTTTGTCTGGGAGTTATACAAACCTCACCAGCAGGGCCAGTTTTGTTTTGTCTCCCCCCCCTCCCCATTTTTGTTTGTTTGTTTGTTTTTCTATGCTGGAGATAAGATATTAGGCCATCCTTTAATTGGACGAGTTGGAGAGAGAGGCAGGGGAAAGCAGAGAACATGAGGGGACAAGAAAGGAACCAAGAAATGGCTTAGATATGTGACCTCTTCAGACAATCCCAGGAATCATGGCATCATGGCTCCTTTATATTTTTCATTAGATTAAAAATGCAACCTCGCAGGCCAATAAAATGCTGCAGGGAGTTAAGGCACTTGCCACGGAGCCTGAGGACCTGAGCTGCTTCTGAGAAAGCCAGATTGTAGAGAATCACAAAGGTTGTCTTCTGACCTCCATACTCATGCAAGACCACATATACATAGACAGCACATACATACAGAGGGAGAGAGGGAGGGAGACAGAGAGAGAGAGAGGAATAAAAACAATAACAACAATAAATGTAAAAAAAATTACTAAAAATTTGTACCTTTTCAAACTGTACCTAGACTTTCCTCCTTAAGAGGACAGAACTGGGAAATACATTAAGAACACATGAAAAGTGTTATAAAAGGGGGCAGCTGTGTCCCGCCACCGAGAAGTGGAGTGTGGCCGTTTATTCCCAGCGCCTGGCTCCCGGCTGAGGCTGTTTGCTTATGCCCAAAATGATTGCACACAGACTATATTCATTTAAATACTGCCTTGCCCATTATCTCTAGACTTTTCTTGGCTAGCTCTCATATCTAAATTAACCGATTATAAAAGTCTGTATGTCACCACGAGGTGGTGACTTTCGGGACAATTCTAAGGTACGTCCATCTTGGGTGGAAGAATCATGGCGTCTGCTCACGTCCTTTCTTTCCCAGCCTTCTGTTTTCTTTTCCCCGCCTATCTAAGTCCTGCCCTACCAAAAGGCCAAGGCAGCTCTTTTATTAACCAATGAAAGCAACAGAAATAAAGAAGGACCCTCCTACAAAAAGGTGACTCCTGCTACTTAGGTCTCCCAGCTTCTTAAGCAGGGTAGAAATCAGCTAAGGGACAGACAGAGGAAGAGACAGAGCATAAATCCTTTGTCTATGAGGTAAGCAGTTTCTCAACAACTCCCAGACAAGATAGGGGAGAAAACCCACAATCAGAGAATCAGTGACTTGTATGAAAAAACTAGTGAAAAATATCGTTATTGCACATTGTCCGAGAGGTCAAGAGCTGGGCGTTGACTTTCACGAGTAAACAATTAAGAGTGTATTTATGGGACATGAAGAAGGGTTCTGCCGCAAACTGAAGGGTTTAGCTGCACGGGAGCAAGTAGCTAAAGCGCACTGGAGGATTCATCCACACAGACAGGGAGAAGGAGCAGGAGAAGGTGGGGAGAGGAAGCAGGGAGAGAAGCTCTGAGGAGTACAGGAACTGGGGGTACTGAGTGCGGAGACCTAAAGCCAGCTTCTTTTTACGTAAATGTTTTACAACAACAACAAAAAGCATATTTATCTATTTATAATGGCAGGAAAAAACTATCTTAAGTAATCATCATATAAAATTAAACTTTCTTACTTTTGTACTCAGGTGTCAGTTTCAATAGAAAACACATTATTGTGATATCTACTAATTCATAATGACTCATAAAACTGTGTATCATTGCATATACATTACTTTGTGGATAAACTTCTAGGAGACAGATTGTGATCTTAAGACACATGAAGAGATAAACATATGCCAAATCAATGTGGAAATATAGGAAGCTGCCAGGCTCAGGCGTCTGGGCACCTACTCATCTGAGGTCACAGGACAAATGCTCCTCCCTCTGCACCAGGAGAGAGTAGTTGAACTTATGGAGTTGTCCAAAGCCCTGGAGTCTGAAGATTCTGAGGCTCTAGAAGCTTCTTATTTTCAATGAAGCGAAAGATCTGGTAATCAATTGGCCAATATGTATGTATAGAAAACATAGCTTGTCCACTGGAGTGAGCATATGCCTTTAAATCCTGTTAATTATTTTATATTTGGGTATAAATCGTTATATACATGCACTTGACAATATTAGAGATATTGTCCTAACTGTTTTCTTGAATGTAGATTGCCTGCTTTTCTTCTTACACAAATCTTATTCATATAAATCCTCAGTTGTTTTGTGGTTTTAAAATAGATTAGGGAGCCGGGTGGTGGTGGCGCACGCCTTTAATCCCAGCACTTGGGAGGCAGAGGCAGGCGGATCTTTGTGAGTTCGAGAGACCAGCCTGGTCTACAAGAGCTAGTTCCAGGACAGGCTCCAAAGCCACAGAGAAACCCTGTCTTGAAAAGCAAAACATAATAATAATAAAATAGATTAGAGAGGTGTGAACACTTACCCAACAGCTGAGTATTGCAAGCGTCCACCACTCTCCTACAGTAGAGCAGGGTTCAAGACCCCTGTAAATGCCCGAAACTCTCGGCGTTATCTAAACCCCTGTGTGGAGTGTGTGTTCGCATTTCATCACACTGCCCTGTTGCTCACTTTGGTTTGGCAGCTTGAGATGAACAACCAAAGCAGCAAGGATATAAACCTCCTTCCTTCCCCCAGCCATGCCCACTCCCTCTCCCTCTCTCTGCTGCAGCACTGAGACTTGAATCAACAGTCTAGCACACCCTAGATGAAGCGCTCTACCATTAAGCCTAGTTATTTAATTATTTATGTATTTATTTATTTACGTATTTATTATGGTTGCTTTTGACCCAGAGTCTCCCTTAGTCGCACACACTCGTGTTGAGTTTACCGGATAGCTATTGGCAGCCTGGGAATTTGTCATTCTCTCGCTTCGGCCTCCCTGAGTACTGGCGATGCCCAGCTAGTTTCCTCCCTCATAGTTTAATGAATTTTCGTTTTACCAAAGATCTTGACTTGCTCTTCCCTTCCCTATTAAATTGGTGTCACTTGACCATGTATTTAAGAGAATTGGTTTATTTGTAGTTTGGTTTTGTTTTAGCTTCTCTTCGGCATATTCAAACCACCAGTGTCATGACTCATGAGCTTCAGAGCCATCAGTCAGTAAAATGAGGCCTAATAGAACATAAGGACTGTTATTCTGTGGAAGTGGATAGGATGACTACCAGTGAGTAGCATATATACAGTGTGAATACGTTAAAAAAAAAAAAAAGATGACTCCTGTCCCAGGAGTACAGAGCAAAGTATCATGGGATTTCATGTAAGACTCAGAATAGCATACAAGTCAACACGTAAGACTATTTAGCAGTGGTTCCCAATCTTCCGAATGCTGTGACCCTTTAGCATAGTTCCTCATATCCTAACCATAAAATTAGTTTGCTGCTACTTCATAACTGTAATTTTGCTGCCGTTATGAATTGTAATGTAAATATCTGTTTTCTAGTGGCCTTAGGCAATCCTTGTGAAAGGGTTGTTTGAAACACTGATTTACAGTATTTTTTGGAATTTCCATTTAATTTTTTTTTTTTTTGCTGTAGTTGATTGCAGGTAAGTGAAACCCCAGAAAGCAAAACTGTAGAAAAATGCACACTCTCTACTTTTGTTTTATGTTCACTCCTCCTCATTTTCTCAGGCCTAACTTGAAAGTAACTCTTTTAAATTAAACTTTTAAAATTGGGCACATGGAGAAAATATACTTAACATTACTGTGCATATAATTTTGGGTACATTTCCCACCAAGATTACGCATATATATATCATATATATATTATTCTAGTTATATCTATCCATCTATTTATACACACACACACACACATTATATATATATAAAAAACCCTCAGGCCCATCCTATGCCTTCCCCCAATCTTCCTCTGTTTTTTCCCAAAGAAATTATTTACCTGACTTATCATCCTGAATAGTTTTTGGCTGTTTTTTTTAATTTCTTTTAAACTTTTATCAATATGCGTTCTCATGGAATATATCTTGTACCTTACTCAATTTTGTATTAGTGAGCTTTATCCAGGTTGTGGGGCACAGGACACATGTGTTCATTTTTATTGCTCAGAACTGTTCTATTGTGTAACTAAATGATAATTTCATCCCATTAACAGTAGCATCTGGGTGGCTTCCCATTGCGTGCTATTATCAGAGTGCTACTCCGTGCCTCTCTGTCTGTTGGGAACACACTGTACCTTTGTCTCAGACATATACCTCAGAGGTGAATTGCTGGATGACAGGGTGTGTAATTTTCATCATTAAAGATGTTGTCAATTTTCCAAAGTGGCTGTATTAATTTATTCTCCCACAGCGAGAGACCCAGCTGCTCCATATCACCATCATTAGCATGAAGCCCTGCCAGTAATTCTTATTTGAACCATTCAGGACTGCATGCGGTGGCATAGCATCGGGTTTTGAATTTCTATTTCCCGGATTTGTGAGGAGTCTAGGTGCCTTTTCAGATCACCGTTTTTCAATAAACGCCTGCTACAAAACCGATTTGTAGGTAACCCTTCTTTTCCTTTGACTCATAGTTGGCCTTAGGAAGCAGTGTTTGAGTGGCTGACTTCGACTGAGATGCCACGGTTCATAAGGCAACTGCTGTAGAATAAAGACCATGTATGTTTTTACACTCACATTTAGTAGGTTTCCTCATTCTCAATCATTCACAATAAGAACAGCTCTAGTTAACTCAAGGGACCAAGTAATAGTTCAATATACTGGGGAAAAGACAGTTTTGGCTTGAAGAGTAGAATCCTTACAGGACATTCCAGTGTGTTGGAGACATGGGTCATAATTCTGTATCTATTTAAAGACAGACAACAAGGATTATTTGACCTGGTTTGGCCATTAAGTGGAGATTGACCTCCTAAAATAATGGGCAATCATTATGGAGACTGTATGAGGAGAATGAGCTTTATTGGATTCTGCTGTTTAGTTTAGGAACGCAGACCATTTTCTCCACCTCCGTTAGTCAGCAACTGCAAAGTGGGCATTTTTTTTTAAAAGCGTGAGTTCCATGCTGCAATGTTACAAACTTAGGCTAGCCAGGAACTGCATCAAACCCCTCCACAAACCACGGCTTCTCCATCAGTGAAAGGGATAAAGCGCTGGCAGGAAGGTTAAATCAAGCCACACAATTAAAGATTGGAACACACACTTTTACATGTTGGAAATAATCAATAAATTTTATTTTAAATCACTGAAGAATTAATTCAGGTAGCAACTAAGCTGTGAGAATGTTAGAATACATTGTCAAGTTATCTTTTAAAAGGTGTCATTTCCCTTGACTTGCTAGCACGAATTAAGATTTATTCTCTCTCTTAAATGCAAGCCTTTTGCAACCCTGAAGAAAGCTCTGCTTTTTGCAATCTGTTTTTCTAGCATGTGTTTCTTCAAAAGGCAGAATGATGGACTCCACAAGCAAAGACTCATGGTCTTGAACACAAATCGAAGGTTTTACAAAGAAAACAAACAGACAACAACAAAACAAACAAAAACCCCATACTGCTTAGCAATTTCATCTGGACCTATATATTTCTGATTCCTAAATATTGTTTCAGTCCTATAGTGAATCTCTGCACTGCTTAGAGTGAAGGATGACCCCATTGGCATGAAAAGACTTATGAATTGATCAATGTTCCAAGATGTATGGGATGTGTGTACCCCATAAGCAATTGGTTGTAGCAGTATACTTATTTGCTGCTTCAGTTTTTTCAAATTATGGTGCATGCATATATATACACATACATGCATACACATATATTATATATGTATATACAGACACACACACACATATATATGTACATACATATATTCTTTTCCAAGAGCTGAGCTGAAGGTGAAACCCAGTTTCTTGGGCTTACAAGGCAAATACTCTACCACTGAGCACAATCTCCACATGTGGTGGACACAGATGTGCACTCCCTGCCTTATCGGGGAGCTCATTTGTCTCCACAGATGAGTAATGAGGCTCTTTCCTATACGACATTTGCTCCCCAAGAGATTTCTCTCTTCCTTGTCAATTTTAAAGTGAATACATATCTTAAATATTTTCGACAAACTGAATGTTTGCCTTATTTGAAAGCAAAGGGAGAGAATAGACACAATTTGGAGAGTCACAAAATCTTTTTATTTTCATGTTTTTCTAAACTTCCTATTCTAAACCTTAAGGTTTGAGGGCCTTATTTTCTATAATTAAAAGTCCTTGTAAGAGGAGTGTTGCTCTCTCTCTCTCTCTCTCTCTCTCTCTCTCTCTCTCTCTCTCTCTCTGTGTGTGTGTGTGTGTGTGCGTGTGTGTATCTGTGTCTGTGTGTATGTATGTGTGTATATCGGTGTCTCTGTGTGTGTGTCTCTCTCTGTATGTGTCTCTGTGTGTGTCTGTGTATCTGTGAGTGTGTGTATGTATCTGTGTCTCTCTATTGTGCATGTGTCGGGGTGTGTGTGTGTGTGTCTGTATGTGTGTATCTGTGTGTATCTCTCTGTGTGCCTGTGTGTCTGTGTCTGTGTGTACGTATGTTGTCCACTCTGCCATTATCTCTTGGGAACCTCTCTGTGGATGGGATGGACATTGCTAGTTCCCTCTTGGCTCTCTAGTGAATGAGGCAGTGCAGAATTAGGGTTTAAATCTTACCTGCACCAAAGTCTCACATACGTACCAACTTGTGGCAGTATCAGGAAATGATGGGACCTTCAGAGGGAGGGTTTAGTCAAAGGAGGTTAGGTCAGCAAAGGGACACCTTTGAAAGGGCTGTTGGGAACGTGGTCTGCCCTTTAAGTCCTGTCTGCCATGAAGAAAGTAGCTTCTCCCCACCACCGTCTCCCTCTCCAAATGTTCCCCTAAAGAAACAGAGCCAGCTGACTCTAAAGCCTCTGACACAAGAGCACCTGATCATTTCATCCTCACAAGCTGATTTAGTTCAGGCTTTTGTTAGCACGACGGAAATCTGAACAGTGGAGTTGCTCTCGGCAACCGAGCATTGGGAGTGAAGAGAAATCAGAACACACAGTTCAGCCTTCTGCAGAAATCATCCCTGACCTTGATAACAAATCTGTAGATATCAGGGCAGCATTGGGCATTCAGAAGTCTGGCTTCGGCTGCACAGGAGATCCCAATGATGCTATCTTAGCATTTACATACTTTCTCATCGCCTGGATGCTCAATATTTGTTTGCAGAGTCGTGAGATGTCTGCTTTGTTCAGAAAGAGAGATAAGCTAAAATACAGTTATTCTGACCAGAGCAAGGTTTAAGAAAACTTATCTTATGATGACCTTTCATGGAGCTAAATCTTAAATGAGTTTGGTAAAAATGTTAGACGTTATATATTTGTGTCAAACATGTGAAAGCCAGATATTTCTGGTTGATGCAGAAGGAATATGCAATATTTCATGTAATGCTGATGGTAGTATAATAACACTGGTAATAACAAAAACATCACTAATGACTTCATTACTGCTGATGGATTTATCTATGATTCTTTAATATCACAAATGGGAGATATAATAGATTAAGAATGCATATCCAATGGCCAAGGGGGAATATTCATTGCAACCCATGAAACCTATATTTTGTTTAGATCACGAAGCTTTAGATGTTGCAGCAATGTCACGGTGTGTTCGCTGTAGATGTGTGCACACCCACACACATCCATGCTGAAGCCTGAGAATGACTTTCTGTGTCTTCTATCATTCCCTGCCTTATTCCCTTGAGACAGCATCTGTCGCTGTTCCAGAAGCTCCTAGTTTGAGGCAAGCGCGCCAGCAAGCTGTTAGGATTATTGCCTGCTTGTCTCTTCTCTCCACTGTTGCAGCTACAGGCATGCATAGTCATGCCTGACATTTTACCTGGGTGCTGTGAATTCTAACTCAGGCCCTTATGTTTGCAAAGCAAATGCTCTTACTCACGGAGCCAACTCCCCAGCTCAGGTAAGAGTTTTAATCTATAAACTCTTGCAAAGATACAGGCAACAAGCCACCACCGCACAGCCTATGAGCTGTGCAAATTTACAATAGACCTAACAGGAGGTGATCTGCGGTTAACAAAACCCCATAGTTCGTGAGATCTTCATTTGCATATTTCCTGAAAAAACCCAATGACTCCTGAGCAAAACCTCTTGCTTGTTCACATCCAAGATCATTAGAAAAAGTGACTCGGGCTGTATTTAAAATCACAGTGATGTTCTTCTCTTAAAGAAGCAATCCCAGATTACCTGTTTCATTCAAACCAGTGAAAACATCTATTAAAGGCGATTGCTCCCTGGAGCAGGCTGAGAGGAGAAAAGACAGCTTTCGGAACTATGTGTGTGATTGCACAACTCCACATTGCAGCAAAAGTGTTCCCACTCCCTGCAGCTCTGAGCTGTGCGCAAGAGAACCGGAGCACTATCTTGGCCAGTGTGTGCAGTTTCAGGACCGGAAGGAACTGCCAGGCTGTGTTCACTAATGGACTTCAGGCAGAGCATTCTCAGACATGGCATGTTGAAAGCAGATTTGATGCGAACATGCTGTGGCTCTCAGGATGTCAAGCCCTCTGGAAATGCGAGGCACTCAAGACAGCCCCACCCGATCAAAAATGGCACCAGCATCAATTAACGCCAACAACTGCAATTAGGAAGGCACAGATGAGGAGGGACATGAGAGCTTCTAATTTCTCCTTGCCCGGATATCTGTTCTTGGTGACACCTGTCATGTTTCATCGATGTGAATACTTTTGGAGGCCAGTCACCATCTTCTTGAAAATTGCATTTCTGACCAGAGCTCCCTAGGCACAGTATCAATTTATTTTCATTTGCAACAACTCCCTAGACAATCCGTGAGTACTCTCAGGCCTGGAGCCTTTCCATTTCAGGAAGGGTGCAAGGCAAGAACTAGCTGCAGTCATGTCGCTGAATACCGATCTTTAGAGAACTAAAATTAGTTGCTATGTACGGTAATAGGTATCACAGGCACTGAGACAGAATCCAGCAGCTGTGTGACACTCAAAGTACACACTTGAAGTTAAATACCACTTTGTAAGTTAACATCCAGTGACGGAAAGTGTGTGGGGAACTCCTCGTTCTTCAAGTCTGGACACTGACTGTGTCCCTCTTTTACTTGTTCATGAGATACATTTCTCTGACAATGTCATTCTCTTTCTTTGATGAGCTTCGGAATCGGAGAAACCTAGCCAAGTGTGAGCTTCTCCCTGGTTGTCAGTTTGGGGCAGATACATCTGAGGGTTAGATGATGGGTGAATGGGACGCTGTTATTGCTTCTCTGGTGTTATCAGAAGTCTATTGAGAAAACACTTTTCTAGATCTCTTCTTTCAACTTGAAGCGATCCACAAACCTCTGTGACTAAGGTGCATATTGGATGTATGCCTTTATCACAGCTTCCTGGAGTCTTCCTTACCTAATAGAATCAAGCTTAACACATGAAGTCTTGATGGATGATCCTAGGGAGTTAATCGAATCTTATCTTTCTATTAATCTAATTTTTTTGTCAAAGATGGAGTCTCAGCAGTTCCTCTTCAGCAATAATCAGATTTTATTTTTAATCCAAATAAGTTCAAATGGATTTTAACTTCTCAACCTTTTCCTTGTCCTGCCAACGTCGATCTGGAGATTTGCCATCCAAGAGCACGTCTCTTATACCAGCTGTTGGCTGCATGCTTCTCTTCATGGGCCTTATGCATGTCCTGTAACTAAGATGAATGTGTGGCAGAGGCGGGAGGAAACCTCAAGTGTGGGAGGTAATAGCAGGGAGGAGAGGTGGAAGGGTTTAGGAGCTTGTGGTCCACCCAACAGTTTCCTCTTTTATACAACGGAGAATCCCTTCTTCTGACTTCACGGCCATGGTGAGGACTGTGCGAGAAGTATGTTTGACTCAGAGTCGACACTGGAAATGATTGTCCTCCTGTGGAGCTCCCGCGTTCGATAAAGGACGTTAAGCATTGTTAAGAGATAATCGATCATAGTGTTTTGAAGAAGAAGCAGTGACCTCTATGAGAGCGAGTTCGACAGTGTTGTTCTTTTACCATCTGGAAGACTCACGGTCTGCGAAAAGAGGATACAGTTTAGTATGTATATGGTGTTTCAGTAAGGGAGTGAAAACAAGGGTTGTTGATGGGGACTGAGTAGGCACTATAGAAAAGGGTGTAGTGGGTGGACCACTCCTGCCTGCAAACTTGGGGAGGGGATGAACCCCGAAGGCTCACTCACTACTCGCACCAAGTTGGTGGGAGCTCCTCAGACATCCACAGCCCAAAATGAGTGAATTGAGCTGACTAACAAAATACTAAGGTCATAAAACCAGAGAGCATTCAATTCAGGTGTCACCTTTGTTCAGGAGAGTAGTTTGCTTTTGCTGTTATTTGTTTAGCATTTGCCTATCTAGGAAACTAGCAGCTGTGCACATACGTATATTTATATTCAAACTAATTTAAGTTAAATAAGCAAGACTGTGCTTCATCAGGATACCGGCTACATTGAGGGTTCAACAACATCGCTTCTCGGCCTTTTGGCTAAGATCAAGTGTAGTATCAGCAGCTACTTGTAGCATTGGATGACGTCGGTTTAGACCATGCACTTGATTCAGCAGGCCCATTACCACCATGGCAACGCTGGTTAGGTTTAGGGATGGCAGCTCATTGTGAGCTTGCGCTACTGACTCTCTGAGCTTCACGGTCCTTGAAGTTTAGGTAAAGATGAAGGACACACATCTTGCAAGTTACAGTGAGCAGTAAAGTTCTGAGAAACTCTAGCCTTGTACACAGTCCAACAAATGACCAACAAATGGCATGTGTTTAATAACAATATCAATAACAATAACTTCTACATTGTAAAAAAAAAAAAAAAGTACTGGTTAAAGGCACCAAACAGTGGAAACTCCAGCGCAGCCATTTTGGTATGGAACACAAGGCCAACACTTGGGGAGCTCTTTCCAGTCAAGTGTCAGGTCTATCATAGTGAGGTAGCCACATCCAAAATGCAACTAGTTAAACTGAATCTATAACCTCTTCCTACCTGTTTATACAGATTCATGACAGTTAGATTTAAATGGTAAGGGAGAAATGTAAGTATTAGGGGTTCCCCCCCCCTACACACACACACACACACACAAGAAAAACAGTAACTGTAAAGGTTAAATCTTCATCTAAATGCATGTTAAAGCCTGAGCATGAATGCCCTTTTCCTATCAAAAACACATTCTTTTGTGCAGTTATTAATACAAGATTAGTTTCCCACCCTACTTAATATTCGGAATGTACGGTGACAAAAGGTGGCCCCTAGGCAGACTGAAGGAAAAGAAGCAGCGGCAGGATTGCTCATTACAATGACAATGAGATACCGCTTTCTAGCAAACAATGTTTTCTTTTGTTTTTCCTGTCCTGATAGGAAACCATGAAAAGCTATTCAGCGCATCCTCTCATGTTCCATTTCAAATGCATCTCTGACAGCCATTTTAGAAGCCCTCGAGTTGAAATGAATCTGCCCAGGTTTTAAGAATAACAGCTGGTATAAGTATCATAGCGTAGCAAAGCTATGGGGAATGGCTGGGTGCAGGAGTAAATAAATACTTCAAACTCCTGGGCTATTAGATGGTGGTGTCGCCTCTGTTTCAACCAGTTACGGTGGCACTTCTTTGTCTACATGTGTCTTCTCTATGTGAATGCTGTCACATTCCTTTGCAAAGATGTCTCCCCTTTTCTTTTCCACAAGGCCGAGGGACACTCTGCACAGCACCGCTCCAGGACCTCATTGGCCCTAATGGGAGCAATTCAGGGCCCATCTGCTCCGAACCACAGAGGGGCTCTTTGGTCAAGCTAAGGCCCTGTATGGGCACATCGGTGACTGGCATACTGTCAACACTGGGCTTCAGAAGCATATTTGTCCTGCTGATGGTGGTGACAGTTTATGAATGAGTGGATTTTGATACTGGTTAATTAGAAGGCATTTGATTGCGGCATCTGCCACACAGCAGCAAACAATCCCTTCTGTGTGTTGTTCAGACAGTTTTCCTTATGGCGTACAAAACGGCTAATAGAAAGGGCCATCGACACTCCAGAGACAAAGAAACACTTGAATTTTTTTTTTTTTTTCTGACAGCAGAAGGTCTATCTATTTGGGGCCATCTTATCAAAACTGCCTCTAATTACTGAGAATAACAATCAACCTGCCGTTTGTTCAACCCTTATACTGGCTATTGCTCTGAACACTGTGCTGGAGTTTACACAGTGGGTGGGCAAACTTTCCAGTATTATGGATAGCCACAGCTAGAACGTGTACTCTTACAAGGTAACTACTGGCATTTGAAGACCAAAACTTGCTTTAAATGTTGTGAAACTTGAAAAACGAGGAAATATTTGCCTCATTCCTTTGGCTTTCTAGTTGGCCCTAGTCAGGTATAAAGAAGTTCAAAAAGAGGCAGGAGCTAGAGGAACAAGTTTGTTGTGAAATTGTGTCTCCTAGAAATATCAGATAAACTACACCCAGGAAGCCTCACCAATATGGCTGCCTAAATCAGACCAGAACAAGGATGATTCCAATAAATGTGCTAAAATGAACCACCAATTGGTTACTCAATATCAAATGATCAGCTCTGAAAACGTACATACAAATAGCATGATACTGACTGAGCAGGTTGTATTTATGTATTTAGGATTTTTCTCTCCTGCCAACCAGTTCCCAAATAATCACTCAGAGGCTGAATATGAATTATAAATTCTTGGCCAATAGCTCAGGCTTATTACTAACTAGCTCTTACAACTTAAGCTCGTGGCCTTTACTTCTGTCCCATTTTGTATGTCCGACTTGTTCTCCATCTGGCTCGTGACCCCTCTGACTCTGCCTTGCTTCTTTCTTCCTAGAATTCTCCTAGTTTGGTCATCTTGCCTATACTTCCTACTTGACTACTGGTCAATCAGTGTTTTATTAAATCAACTCAAGTGACATATCTTTACAGTATACAAGAGGATTATCCCACAGCATATGTACACTACAAACACACACACACACACACACACACACACACAGTGCACACACACACACTAGTAACAGCAACAACAATGAAAATAAAAACATCCATGGATTTCAGAGAGGGGTACACAGTAAGAAAGGATGTGATTAATATATCTCAAATATAACTAACAACAATCAAAAGAACGCAGGTTGGTGTTTGAGTTAAAATGCAGGTGATTAAAGGCTCCTGGGTTTGTGCTCTCAATTTCAGCAAATACCTTCTGCTTAAGACTATCCAGGTTTCTTGCCTTTCTGACCTCCCCAGTTATGTAGTTGATTTCATGATGTGGTTGGTATCAAAGCCTAGCCACTCACAATAGTGAGCACATTCAACCCAAACACCACAAACATACCGTGATAGCAAGGGATTCTCTGCAACCCCAAATAACAGATCACAGCTCCTCAATTTGGCTTTTAATTTCATTTCCTACACTGGTTTGGTTTTGCGTGTCAACTTGATACAAGCTAGAGTCATCAGAGAGGAAGGAGCCTCAGTTGAGGAAACGCCTCCATGAGATCTATGTGTAAGGCATTTGCTCCTTTAGTGACCAATGGGGAGGGCCCAGCCCATGGTAGGTGGTGCCATCCTTGGGCTGCTGGTTCTGGGTCCTATAAGAAGGTGGGTTGAGCAAACCATGGGAAGCAAGCCAGTGAGCAGCTCCCTCCATGGCCTCTGCATCAGCTCCTGCCTCTGGGATCCTGCCCTGTTTAAGAGTTCCTGTCCTGCCTGAATCCTTCAGTGATGAACAGCAAGACTGAAGTGTAAGCCTAATTAACCCTTTCCTCTCCAGCTTACCTTTTGGCCTTAGTTTTTCATCACAGTGATAGAAACTCTAACTAAGACACTTTCCTTCTGTACTATGTTTCTATGACCCCACGACATTAAACACTTTCTGTTCCAGCCATATAGTATGGCTCTTTCCTATGCAGACTCTACAGCCAAGTCCCCCTTTGCCTTCAGATGTTGGTGTTACCCAAATACCAGCGCATTTCTGGGTTTTTTCATGCCTCCATTTGATCATCTGTGAAATGAGGATAATGGCAACAGTGTGCACCCCCCAAGGCAGTTGTGATGGTTAAATGTCTTAATGCATATGAGAGACTTAGGACTGTGCCTGGCACTTGGTCTCTTGAATTATCAATTCAACTTATTATTTCCTGTACTGACCTCATTTTCCCTGCTTTCTGTCTCTTCTTGGCCTCTTTATTTCACCAGGGACAGCAGTGGGAAGCATATTTGGAGTATTTTTTTCTTTTATAAATACAGCAGTGAAAACCTTTGGGGACCTGGAGTGCAGATGCAGCTATTATTTTCCGTCTCCAGAGTTATTTTCCCTGGAACTGTATGACTCACTTGACTCATTTCATTCCCATTTCACCTTTTTATATTCAACTAACATTTAAACAGCTAGTAGATCATGGTTGAAGTCTAATCAAACCAGGTGTCGTGGCCGTGGTGGTGTGAGCGTGAACACATGTGTGTCTGTGTGTTTATGGGGCAGGAAGGAGGAAAGGGAAGAGGAGAAAGATGATGGTGATGAAGATGCTGCTGAAGTTATTACAAAGAAAAGTGAACACTGATATAAGGTAAGCGAACCAGGCTTGGCACAAGGCTAAGGTAAATATCCTCAGGATAAAAAAAAAATAAAAAAAAAACTGGTGTAAGGTGTTTGGCTCATTTTCAATCTTTGTGTAACTAAATTTGTGAGCAAGTGAGACTCAGTGTCTGTGGCAGGACCAAAATAGCAAGTTCAACACCAAGGGCTAGATGTTAAAATGTCAAAATATTTGTAACTTAATTTCTCCTCTCAGGGAATCTATACCGGGGACAAACTCCTGGTTATTTTGTTGTTGTTGTTACATTAGCAAAATACTCAACAGAAGCAACTTAAATGAGGAAAGGTTTTGGCTAAAGGTTTCAGGGGTTTCAGTTCATTTTGGAGGGACAGTGTGGGACTGAGACTCTCAGAACAGGCACAGATCTTGAGAGCCCTCTGTGATCTATTCCCTTTCAGGGTGTGGCAACTGGTCATAAAGTGTGGGGTGCATAGGATTTCAGTGTCTATTTTCAATCTGTCATCCTGTGCCCATACTCCATAGACTGACAAAGGAGCTATCAAGTTAAGGTGTTCATTGTCCCCAGCAACTTTAGCTAACACGAGATTTCCAAAAAGCATCTGCACCTGCCTTTAAGATAACACACTTCAAAAGTCTACTCAAGTCAAAGCTTCGCTGGGTAGGGGCTTCTTGTGAATTTTGCTCCTCCCACATGGGCTTCTGATCAGTAGGCAGTGTACAGTGGTTGCTCCCGAATGCATAGCTAATGCAGTTATATGGAAGAGGCTGGCCTGCATAAACAAGGCGCTGTGATGGTCTACTGTTTCTCCATGCTGCACTGAGGATTGCTCAGATGGCGCGGCACAGCGGTCTTTGTCTTTTCTGTGTTCTCTTAGAGGAGGCGTGGCCTTTGTGAGCCCTTTGATCATTTATCTCCTCCACCCTCAACAGGGGGTGCACACTCAATGGTTTCCTCCACAATGGCCATCCCACCCGTGGCTGCGTTTTCCCTGGCTCACATCAAATCTATTTGTGCTATGCAGATGGCTGGACAATTGGAGACAGTGGCGTCCTGTGGCTGGTGGGTTGGCTGAGGAGAGTAAGATGGCAGCATTCACAGAGGACAGTGGCCCTCTGCTTCTAAAGCAAACCCATGTACAATGGGCCTTTGTTGGAAGAAACTTTCACGTGCTGTTCTGATAAATGCAGATCCTCAGGTAAACTCCTTTTCCAGAACAGCTTGGGTGGAGCTGCTGCCTGGCATCTGGAAGCAGGCTAGGGATGTGATTTCCCATCAGAGCTGTGATATAGACAGAGAGCTGACAAAGATCTGCTTTTATATGACCTTAATACGCCAAGACACGAGTTCTTAGCGTCCTATTTTCCATCCAAAGGTAGCAACCCTGTATAGCCTGACCAGAATAGAAGAAAACAAAGCAGACTAGGAGCATCCTCAGCAACCAAGTGGCAATCGAAGGGAAGAGTGTAGGAGGCAGTGTATGTTGTACTGAAACCGTTCAGCAGTATCAAAGCAGTGATGCTGACTGTTAGCCAGAGACTGACAAGGCAGAGGGCAAGTTAATACTTGGGATGCTTTTGGCAGCTGTACATCATATGCGATGAGCAACAAAAGCTGGACCCAAAGTCCTCATGATCAGTGAGGCAGAGGATATCATGGACAGGAACCAAGACTAGACTGAAACGAATAGGAAAAACGGATCAAAGCAAGCCCAGCAATGTAAGATGCTACATTTGCCCAAGACTGTCTCAGTATTTAAACCTCAAAGCTAGACCCTCGGTAGACTTCACTGCTGCACTGCTGCTGGTTCCACTACCACCACCATCCCGTGTCTGCCTGCCCCAGCTCCTTTTCAACCTGTTTTGTTTGCTTGTTTTATTCACAGAAAACTAGAGCACAATCAGTTGTTTCTTATATACTGTTCTTTTTTTTAAATCATTTTCTTAATCTTGACACATTTATTTTTCCTCTTTAGTTCGTGATTTATGTATTTTGTAGTTAGAAAAATCAAACTAGGGTCAATATGTCCCCTTGATAAGCATGGCTTAAAACATTCAATATTTCTCTTGAGGCTCTGACTGGTATTAATAGCAATATGTACACGTAGGCTTTACTGATATGAAAATCCCCACGGCACTGCAACGGGAATCTCCAGAACTAATACCCAGCCTGAGGACCGGTTTGGCCGGAATGACTTAGCAAAGGAAAATGCTATTTTTGTACATTGCAGTCACCTTTCTGTATGTCATACTCCTTAGGATGTGCTGGGATGATGGTTCATACCTTTAATCCCGCTACTAAGGAGGCTGAAGCAGGAGGATGTCTGTGACTCTGAGACATTGTGAGTTACAGGGTGGATTCTGTCTAAAAAAATAGTTTTTAAAATGTTTGTTTCTTATATCAGGAGTAATTAAAGTCAGGGCGATACAAGTTTAGTATATAGGGCAGAACTCTGAGAGCTAAGCCAAAATGAAATGAAAAAGCAATGACCTAACATCCATTATGATGACTCATCTAAGCCAAGCACTAGATGTTCTGATGTAAGTATCTGGCGTGGATTTAATAAGATGATCAATTCTCATAAGTTAGGACATAAAAGAGGCACAGTCTTAAGATAAAATCATGAAATTCTATATCATATCTATAGCTTGCAGATTTATGGAATATATTAGCTAAAGATCTCCTTAGAATTATCCTACAGTTTTTGTTTTGTTTTTTTAAAGATGGAAATAGGTAAGAGGCATACAGAAGAAATACCATTTTGCAATGGCATAACTGAGTGGTTTTCCTGCAGTCACAAGTCTGTGCATCCATTATGACTGATCTAATTTTTTTAGCTTTATACCCTTCGATAGTCCATCCTCATTCATCCTTTCTTAAAACCAACCATTGACAACCATTAATCTACTTTTTATCTCCATCGATTTATCTGTTCTAGAAACTTGACACAAAGACAATTATATATGATGTGACCTTTTATGTCTATCTTCTTCTCGATGTAATTAATATTTTGAAGTTTGCTCACATTTTATTCTTTTTGTGGCTAAATAATATTCTACTGTATAATCATACCACATTTTATTTTGCTCATTTGTACATTTATGATGTAATGACATTCGGGTTGCCTTCATGGGGTGACTACTATTAATAATGCTTCTGGGAATCGCTTGAGTCTGGATAAATTTTAATTTCTCTTGGGTATGCATAGTAACACTGTATAGCGTATAAATGGCTAAAATCTGCTCTCTAGGAGATGCATTGCTTCACACACCACCATTCATGTCTGAGGGTCCAGGCTACCCCCATGAGCACTTCCTGTCTTCGAGTCACTCTGGTGGCTGTCAAATGATACCGCACTGTGCTTAGGGTCTGTGTTTCCTGAGGCTGACCACAGTGACTGCTCTTTCATGTGCTCCTGGGACACTTGTTTATCTTCCTTGGATAACTGCTTATTCCTATTCTCTTTGATTCTTTAAGTGGGTAAATTTGTCTTTCTGGTGTTACTTCTGAAGTTTCTTTATGTACTGTAGTACTTTATCCGACGCACATCCTGCTGGTATTTCCTTGGGCTTTGTAAGCTGTCTTATCACATTCTTTCTAGCATGCTCTTACAGTGGATTAGTATGAAGTGCTTACTGGTATTTAATCCTGCGGTTTCTAATATGTTTGCCCCCAGTTGGGACATCTTTTTAAATATCTCAGTACATGATGAGATAAGCCATTGCCAGGCTTTCCCTTTCCTTGTATTAATTAGATAAGAGTTCTAGAAAATGGATTCATACCTGGAAAGAGAAGACAAGACAGCGGTGCTCAGACCTCACTATACTTAAAGAATTAAAATGTTCTGGTAATATATGTTTACAGTGATTGCCACATTAAGGACTAATTTTAGACTAGTTGAAATAAAATGTTATCAGTCCGGGATGAGAGGAAAGGTTAATCTCATCATTAAATAAATCATGAAGACAGAGTGGGATGCATGAATCTTCCATGTTGTAGAGTACACACAAACCCACCCCTTTCTGCACTAGAGATCTCAGTGTGGATAAGGTGAAAAATGCCAAAGACATCACAAAGGGAATGAAGAAGAACCTGCCGAAATGCAGATGTGTGGACTTGAGAGCTCTTATTCTGTAACACCACCTGACCACTCTCTGAGAATGGGACTCTCAACCAGGACCCTCTGGGGAAATGTAAGTTAAGACCTGTGATGAGATATTGCTTAACATCTTAGGACTGCGATAGTCAAAAGAGAGAAGAGGCAATAAATGTTGTCAAGGATGTGCAGACTGTATGAGATTCTTGAAAACCTAAGGATTATGCAGTGCTATACAACAAAATTGCTAAGATACTATCTCAACAAAGATGTTGTCAGTGGAGAAAAGGATAAAGGAACTGTGGCAGACTGTGCACAGAATTCCATTCCATCTTGAAAAAGTAAGAAATCTGTCACTTACAGCAATGTAGATGAATCTGGAAGACATGTCACATTCAAAAGCTAAGCTGAGAAGGACCAATACTAAATCTAAAATCCTATAAAGTCAAACTTATACTGTAGAGAGTAGGATGAACGCTGGTCACCAGACTCATGAGAGAGCTAGGCGACCTGAGAAGACTTTGGGTTAAGGGCAAAACATTTCAGCTGGACAACAGGAAATAGTTTAAGTTTCTATTGTACAAAATAGGTGAGTATAGTCAATTCTTGAAATTGCTGAGAGATTACATTTGAATGTTTTCACCATTTCAAAAAAAACCACTAAATATGTAAGGCCAAACATTTGTAAATTAACTTTATTTAGCCAGTCTGCAATGTGCATATATAAAAATATGTTATAAATTGTAAATGTATTTACTTTTGATCAATTAAAAAAGTATTTAGTGCTGTGAATACAAGTCAGTGGGAAAATGTTTGCCAAGAATGTGTGAGGCCCTTGCTCAATCCTTAGTACTTAAAAAAAAAAAAAAAGTCAAGTACCTTCATTTTACATTAAGAAAGTGTAGTAATAACAGGCAGGTCTTAAGCACTTTGTTAAAAGCCTTTCCTAACACCAAAACACACACACACACACCTAGCCTGTATCATTGCCCTACAGTAAACTCACAACTTAATAATTGTTGTAAAATAGGGTGGCAGCTGTGTCCCAGCACCTGAGTGGAGTGCAGCCCTTTGTTCCCAGCACCTGGCTTCCGGCTGCGGCCACTAGCTTATGCCCAAAATAACCACACGACAATTATATTCATTTAAATATTGCCTGGCCTATTATCACTTGCCTCTTCTTGGCTAGCTCTCACATCTAAACTAACCCATTATAAAAGTCTGTATGTCACCACAAGGTGGTGACTTACCGGACGATTCTAGGGTACATCCATCTTGGGCGGACGAATCATGGCCTCTCGCACACTTTCTTTCTTCCCCAAATTCTGTTCTGTCTACTCCGCCCACCTAAGGGCTGTGTCCTATCTTACAGGCCAGGCATTCTCTTTATTAACTAATGAAAACACACAAAATAGAGAAGAACCCTCCTACACCAAATAATGCTACAGGAATTTGCTGGTTAAGAGGTAATGTCAAATTCTTTTTAAAAGTCCTCCTTGTGTTCGTTTCTTTGGGACTGCACCAACTTTTCACCTGCTTAAGAACTCCCAGTTTAACCGCACCTGGCAAACACAGCCTACACATCCAGTGTTGCTTTAGGATTATTTTACAAATCCATACCACATTCTATATACAAGGCACTGGGATAAAATATAATAAGTTGAATTTTATAAACAATCATCTTTATTTATTCTTCAGCAGTTTGTTCTTTATGTTTAATTGCAGAAATCCCCCCTCCCACTAAAAAAACAATAGAGACAATGAAAACAACACAAACCACTGGCCCATTATATTAAAATAACTTTACTAAGCCCTGGATATCTCATTGAGACCATACACTTTCACATGTATCCATTTAGATCCTGCTCCAACTAAAGAGAAAACATAGAAAGTTTGTTTGTAACAATATAGCCATTTTGCTTATTCTAAGATCAATGCATTTGTGACTTCTCCTTCTAAGGCCATTGGACACACACCTTGAGAACAAAGCATCTCCCTGGCTGAGAAGATAATGGGAAGCTAAAGCTTTCACCAGGGCATTATGTAACACATGGGAAGGAGATATAGAAGACCTTGAGGTACAGAACGATTGGCACATCCAAGAAAGTCTTCAGATATGAAGTGGAGAGGGCGAGGTCCCTATACCATCCATTCACTCCCAATCAACTTTGGTATTAGTCCCAAAGTATTTGGGGACAAAGTACTCTGAAATGTGCTGACTTACAACAAATGCATTGTTCTCTCTTAGCATCTTTGAATTGAATGGGAACTGGCTGGTCAAAGCTAGCTTTGACTCTTCACTACAGGTTGAGGCCTGAACTGTCTCAGTAGCTTTCATCTTTCCTGGACTAGTTCTCTTATGTCCATAGTAAGGATGCAAATGAGAAAGCCTCAGACACAGCCCTTGGAAGTTTTCTGTTTGTATCATACCTGTCCAAAAATGTCCTATCAACAGAAGGGAGCCAAATGCCCTGCCATGTGTCAGCGATCACAAAGCACACTCTGTACAAGGTTGTACAAGTTGAGTCAAAAACTAAAATGCACAGATGGAGAGAAATGAGAAATATGGATTAAACCATTAATCTATACCATACCCTCCATGGTGGGATTGGGTGATAAGATTACCTAATGCTGCATCACATGGTCTTCCTGTTGAGGGGTGAAGCTGGCCTTTCTTGACCCTGACATCACATCTGGTCCTCATTCTCTTAGACTACAGAGCACTTCCCATCCCAAAGTGTAGGAGCAATTGTTCCTGCTCATCCACTTAGGGAAAACATCTGCAGGCTTGTTTTTGTTTTTCTGCGGTTGTCATCTGGATGGCTGGCATTATGTCAAAAGTTTCACTCTGAGAAGCCTGAAGAGTGAGTGCAGTTCATGTATTATTTCCTTTCCTGCTATAATAGTACTTCCGAGTCTCTCTCAAATGCTTCTCCTGGGATGCACGCTGGGAAACGCACTGTAGGGGAAAACAGGATAAATCCTGCCTTGCTTTCATTTACAATAGCACATCTCTCAAACACTTAAGCCAACAGTCCCATTTCCAGACACCCAGGGTATCGTTTGGCCACATCACAGGTGACACTGTAATGTGTAGGAGACCATTGGTAGCCTTGGGTTTACTACCTCAGCATCTATTTTTCAATTATTTCTGGTCCGTGGAAAGCAATCATTTGTCATTCTGTGAAGATACAGGTTTGAATGTCAAGTGCCCCTATTAGTGTGACAGTTTGGCTGTCTCATTAATATATCCTCTACTTTTCTTAGGGAAAAATAGCCTTTTGATGTGTTAGAAAATTTGGAAAATGTCCACATATGTTGAGCTATCAACCTTATGAGTGGTGCTAGTATTTCCTGATATTTCTCTCTGAAAAGGTTCCAAAATTGTTACCAAGTCAAAGATCAGATAGATATGCTTTGTTTTTTCAGAACTGGTTTTTCTACATCAACAAAGTTCACAGATAATTAAAAGACTAAAATATTAGATACAGCTCACAGCATAGTCAGGTATAAAAGAGTGACTAGCAGCTGGCAAAACAATATATAATAGAACTAAGACAAAAAAGAAAAGATAGAATATTTATTGTAGAGCAGTGATAGAAAAAAAAAATTAAACAAGAGGAAAGTGAGTAACTGACACAGACCAAGGAAGCAACTAACAGAAACATCACTATTGCTTGGAGCAGGATAATTGTCTGTATTCTGTCAATCATATTTTAAATAAAAGCTGATTGGTCAGGCAAGAAGTATAGGCAGGTCAACCAGATAGAAAGCAGAGGCAGGGCAAGGAGAACAGGAGAATTCTGGGAAGAAGAAAGCCCACTCCTCACACTTCTGTGCAGACCAACAAAGAAACAGGATGTGATCTGCCTTGCTGAGAAAGGTACTGAGCCATGTAGCTAACATAGATAAGAATAATAGGTTAATATAAGCTACAAGAGCTAATAAGAAGCCTGAGCTAATGGGCCAATAAGTTTGTAAACTAATGCACACTCTCTGTGTGATTTTTCTCTGGGACTAAACATCTGGGGAACCGGGCGGGACAGAAACCCCAACAGGCCGGCCCTCCTGTTACAGTTGGTTAGGATGCTATGTCCCAAGTCAGCATCCTCAAGCCCAGCTTGAGACACTAGCAGACTGAGGTCAGCAGATAACTGCCACTTGATCATGTACTGTTGGAGAGAAGGATCATATATCTTGTCTTCATTTTTTCCAGTCTCTTGTTTCTAGAACATTGCTTGACTGGGACTATGTACTCAATACATGCTTGATGGAAGGAGAGTAAGAGAATATACAGAAGTCTGTTGATGAATATCTGCCTGGTATTTCAGGACAGTGTCAAAAACATAGGACTCTACCTGCTAGTGGAGTGGAGAAGGTCACAGAGTCTGATTGTCCTTCAGAAGAGGGTGGCAGTTGACACATTATCCGGAGATGTCCCTAGGTGCGGAGATTATAGTGTGACCTATTTATAAGTCTGAGGGGGAAATGTAGTAAGAATTTACAAGACAGATAACCTAGACATTAGAATGGAGTCACAGGGACCGAGAAAAACAAGCAGGATTTCCTTGTGAAAGTCCTAAGGATTGAATTAGAACTGATTTTCCATTCTGGAACACAGAGACTATCCCTTGGGTAGAGGCAAAGGCCATGTGATCTGTACTGTGAAAAGGAAGTAGAAGACAGGAGGCCTGTGAGAGCGGTCACTAGTGGGCTTGCTAATGTGTCTCTGTAATGCTGAACAAAAGTCCATCTTAAAATCTATTTGAATAATAATTAAAACCTGCATAAACATCCTGTGCCATCTGAGCTCGGTATTAGAGAATACCTAGCTACAAGGAGTTCATTTGGAGGCACTATTTCTAACCCTGACAAATCCCCAAGAACATTGCAGGTAATCTACAAATTTACCCATTTGGCATTTTAAAAAACAATCAGTTTTCTCATCAAAAGAGAAAAAGAGATAGTCTATTTACCCCACAAAAATTAAGGAATACACCAAAACTTTAAAGTTGGGGAAAAGACAATAAAAGAAATATTAGGAAAGAAGTAAAATGCAAATTTAAATGTAGAAATAAATAAATTATAAAATAAGAATCAGAAGATGAAACTGAGACCAAAACTTGACTCCTTGTCAATAAAAAAGTAAGAAAGGGAACATGATAAGGGCATGAAGACCAAGGTGGAAAGAAATGATAGAGGAGAGAGAGAGAAAGAGGGAGAGAGAGAGAGAGAGGAGATTCACTGACTAATAAAAACTGAAGGACAGGTGTGGTGAGGAGCAGACAGCACACAGGCACAAAATACCTCTGAATAAAGAAAATAGGGGCAAATACAAGGAAAATGCTCTTTGTTGATCTTTGAGAAAATATTTGAAACCTGAGATGAAAGAGGTAAGTTGCCAAAACACACCCTGTAGAGCACACACGTTTAAAATGAAAAGTCGTCAGGGCATATCCACGGCACCGATCCAGACAGTTTTGTCAGCCAGTCAATAATATCAGAAAGAAACAAGACACTCTCGTTTTTAAAAATGTTTCTGGGCATAGAGGAGAGATGAAAGGATATATGTGAGTGTGTGTGTGTGTATGTGTGTGTGTGTGTGTGTATGTTTTATGAAGTTACTATTTTTGGAAACATACAACATAACATGGCTCAATAAAATTAAATGAAATATTACCTACATCATTATTTTGAAAGTCAAAATACAGTTTGGTCAAATAAAGTCGAGTTACATATGTAAGAATGATATAACACAACCATCTAAAATTCAAAACGAGGATTCGGGAGATGTCCAAGCATGAAGACCTATTAAAGTAGTGTGTGTCTTAAGAGATGTAAAGAGAGCAGTCACTTGAGCATTTTATGTATGCCCAGAAGCTATTGATGAAATTCCTCTAAGACAGAAATAGATTGATGAGCCTCCATTGTAACACTGAATCTTCATGGTTATAGATGCCTTTCCATTAAGCTAAATACAAACGAACATTGTCTAGAGGAAAGTAGCTATACTGAGATGGGCAGTGACAATATCCTCAGCTAGAAAAGAGGAGGGAGGACCAGAAAGGTTAGGAAGGAGGATGCTAAAGTTTCATTATTGTCAGATTGAAGGAAAGTTCAATTCCAGCAGCGTTACAATTATGCATCCAGAAAGTTCTCTGTAGACTGCACACCAACTTTGCTTCTCTCATATAATAGGAAATCAGTGGGAATTGTAATGAAATGTAAAAATTTCATCTATCAATAGAATAGAAAGAACCTGGAAAGCACGCCTTTGATCTAGTTGAAAACAGTTGGAAGAGCATCACACCTAGGACACTGGAGTAAATGTGAAGACCTGGCGGTGTGCGGATGAGAGCACCAACTTCATGTAGATGGAACGGTCCTTCTGCTGTCACCGTGCCCTCCCTGAGAAGCTTCCCCTTGTCCTCTTTAAATTGTAATGATGCAGGTATACAAAGTAACATTCATATATTGTCGATCCCCTAAACACAGAAAGAGGAACTTTGTTTTTCTCCCGGGGGCAAACTTTGCCTTTTTAAAGGTACGATAACTCCTGTGAGGTGTGGTTGAAACAGATCTCCCTTAATTAATTCAAAATTCCAATACCAGGCAAAAGAGTTCCTTGGGACAGAGTCAGGTTTCCAAGAATGTGAGAATGGATGGGAAGGTTCCAAAATTTAGAATAGTGAGGTGCACTGGATTCCCTAGCCATTAGACTCGTCACAGAAAACAGCAGCAAACGTTCTGCAATCTACTTTCCACAATAAATATTTCATAAAGAGGGTCAATGCATATGAAAATTTTAATTCAACAAATGAGTGACTGGTAAAAGGATTTGTAATAATTGACTAAGCGGAGGTGTAAGGTTGGGCTTGGGGGCTGTACCTTTACTTCAGAATAAATTAGACGATCCAAACATTTTTAACACAAATGCAAGATGTTCAAGTGGTAGAAGAAGGCAGAAGTATTCGTGTCTTCTTAGAGGAAAGTTCTACAGGATAGAATTTCTATAGAATAACACACAGGACTCGGGAGTCACAAAATTAAAGAGTTGGGGTTTTGCATAAAATAGAGATATTTTTAGGACTAGGAACATGCCGGGTGGTGGTGGCACATGCCTTTAATCCCAGCACTCGGGAGGCAGAGGCAGGTGGATCTCTGTGAGTTTGAGGCCAGCCTGGTCTACAAGAGCTGGTTACACACCCCAAGAAAACCTGTCGCAAAAAACTAAACCTGACAATCAAACCCAACAAATGATGTTAAAGCAAAAGCCCAGAAATATCCTATATCTGCATTGTAAGGGTGATATCCCCAGGTTATCCTGAGTTCTTATAAATCAGTGACCCAAGAAAAACAGGCAAAAAAAAAACACAATAAAAAGGAAATAAAAATAGCTTCCAACTGAGAAAAAACTAAAAGCACTACCCCTCAGCTGACAAATTGTTTCTCACTTGTCACAACGGTATTACACTTTAGTGTGCTCCAGGGAAGTCCCAGTCATGCTTATAGATTCTTAAATTAGTGAAGTCTCATTTTAGCAAAATGTATCAATTACCTTGAAGCAGGAAAATAGATCTATTATTTGCATTAGTTTGTTACTTTCTTGCTGATATAAAGCCATGAGCAAAATCAACTTGAGGATGAAAGGGTCCATTACATCTTGCTTACTGTTGTCCACCATGAAGGGAAGCCAAGGCAGGAAGCTGGAGGCAGCTACTGAAGCAGAAGTCAGAGGAACATTGCTTACTGGCTTGCTCTTAGGGCTAGCTTAGCCTATTTTTTTATGCACCCCAAGACTATCTACATAGTCGGGGCACTGTCCACAGTAGACTGTCCTCCCACATCTGTAAGTAGCGATCAAGAACAAATCCTTAGGCGCTGCTTTGCAAATTTTCCTCAGCAATGGTAGCAGAGAGGGCTGGGTTGCCAAAAGGAGCGGATGGGGATTTTGAGTGATTATCTCACTGTCTTGCTTTTGCCTGTGTATCTTTTTTTTGTTTGTTCGGCATTGGTTGTGGTTTCGTTGAGAGAGGATCTCATTCTGTAGCCTAGATCTCATTCTGTAGCCTAGCCTGGCTTGGAACTCACTGTGTAGCCCAGGGTGGCCATGGATTTGCAACAATACCCTTGCCTGCTGGGATCACACCTGGTTTGTTTTCAGTTTCGCTTCTATTTTTGCTCGTGTGGATTATACTTTAGGCAGAAGTTTTGAAAGAAAATCTTGTCTCATTTGTTTTTTTTAAAATAAAGGAATTATTTTGAAGTTTTAAGTCAATAGACTTTGGGCACTTTTTTTTTTTTTTAAATAGCATAATTGGCTACTGAAGTCAGCTAAAGATGAGTTAATCTTACTAGAGGGCAAATTACTCTTCTGCTTTAATGAAAAGCTGTAACTTAATTAGAAGAGGAAAGAAATGCCGAAAGACAACCCTGGGGAGAAATCCAGCATGGCTAAAACAAAAACTTTGCCCATGCTTAGTCAAGCTAAAGGAGTTTCCAAAGAGAAAGGAGTCGAAGAGGCTGTGCTTTGGTTCTACTCTGAGTCTTTCATCTAATAACTAGAAGACCGTTTTGTCAACGCAACATGCAGAGTATTCCTGATTCTCCTATTAGCCTGGGAAAAGCAAGCCATATCCTATTGCCTACCTTCCCCGCCACAGGGTCCACATGGCCATGCTCAGGGTCCACACGGCCATGCTCAGAAACATCCTGCCACGCATCTTGTGCCTCCTTAGTTTCAATAACCACCTTCGCATACATGAGTTTCCTGTCACCACTGGGAAAGTGTTTTGAAGCACTTTAGGCCCAGGGGCCAATTAGATCCATCTGTCTAATGCAGCCCAACGCTACAAACATGACTGCACTGTGCTTCTCCCTGCAGACAGGTCAGTTGCAACACCACTGATGCCAGTTTCAAAATGTTTTCTGACTGCTTTCATGTCTAGAGCTGCAAAAGGCCAGGTCTACCCTGGGCTTTGGCATTGAGTTGCTCCCTCGCTCAGGCTTACACTTACATTACCATGTTGTTAATAGAATGGTCCAGCTGTCTCCGATGTTAAAAATGCATAAGAGCTGAGACTACAGCAAGGTACCACTGAACTAGATATCACGGTACCTTCAAATACTAATTCTGAGCAAGGCAGGATAGTGTGTACAAATAATCCCAGCGTTTTGGAGGCAAAGACACAAGAAGTGCCACAAGTTCAAGGCTAGTTCAGGATACACAGTGAGCTGCAGGAAAGCCAGAGTTAAATAGCAAAACTGTGTCTCAATAAAGCGAAATACTAACTCATGGGCAAATCTAAAGCACAGGAAATCCACCATTCCATGGTATAGGTGAGGCTTCCTCTGAAGGTTTATAAGTTTTGTGTTTTAGTAAGCCATATTTTGAAATGCAATTTTAGTTAGATTCTCAACATTCAGAATAAAGGAGCAGGCTTGTCCATAAAGGAGATAGGCAGGGCCAATTTATGACCTGTTGAAACTGGCCTTTGTCCCTTTGATAAACTTTGAATTATAATTACAGAACCCATGGGACGGCAGGAGTCAATTTGCAGATCAGTGGTCTAAGTGGTAGTCAACATCACTTTCCTGCTCTTGCTTTCTCTGTTTTCTGCAACATCACTATCCTCCTCAGTCTCCAAATCACCCAAAATATGTTTTATCCTTTGATGTGAAATGTCCTTCTGCATAAGTGTTGCTTTTATTGATTAATGAATAAAGCTGTTTTAGCCAATAGCTTAGCAGAGTAAAGCCAGACAGGAAATAGAGAGAGAGAGTTCTATAGAAAGAGACTGCTCATTCATTTCCTGGTCACCCATACTCAAAATAATCACACAAAAACTATTCATATTACAACACTATTTGGCCAATAGCTTATGCATATTTCTAGATAACTCTTACATCTTAAATTAACCCATTTCTATTAATCTGTGGATCACCAAAAGGTTGTGGCCTACCAGTAAGGTTCTGGCTCGTGGCTGGCGTCTTTCTTTTTTGGCAGCTAGATGGCATCTCCCCGACTCCTCCTACTCCCTCTCTATTTCCTGCCTGGCTTTACTCTGCTAAGTTATTGGCCAAAACAGCTTTATTCATTAATCAATAAAAGCAACACTTAGACAGAAGGACATCCCACATCAATCCTTGATATTAGGAGATTCGCACTATGAAACAACACATTAACGTTTATCACTTGCATTAGAATCTTTATAAAGTATCCAAGGTGCTTCCCAATACCTTAAACAACATGCTAAGTGGATTTTTATTTTTCTCATTTTAAACACATTATATAAGCTAGGCTATGAGGCAGTGTGAGCTGCAGAGTTGATAACCTGTTTATCATATTAATGGCCTTAAGATAAAAAGACACTTTAAAATGATAATATCAGAACAGCACCCAGTTTTCAGAGATGTGTATAAAAACCGGCTTAGAATAATGCCTTCCATGGAGTAAATATCAAATAATTTGGAGAGGAGAATGGATAAAGACTGCTAACCCTTCATGAGTGATGGTCAGTCTTCACTGTTAATTTGACAGGAGGTAGAAGGCACATGGGAACGCTCTCTTGGATGTATCTATTAGGGTGTCTCCAGAAAGGTTGAACAGAGCAGGGAGGACCATGCCCCATGCCTGGCTGAGGCCCCCAGCAGACTGTGAAGGAGGAAATGGAAGGAACACCTGCATTCACCCTGGGCCTACTGGCTACAGGTGCAAAGTGACTGGGTACTTCAAGCTTCCATCTTCCTTGCTGTCATGAACGGTACCCCCAACTGTGAGCTGAAGTCAGCCCTGATTTCCTCATGCTAATTTCATCACAACAGTGTGATAAGTGATTAAATCACTACCCGAATCTATCCTCCCTGTGTAGGGGCTATTTCCCTGGTGATCAATTTGCCTCCCATTGACATCAAGTAGAGCAATACAATATCTCAAACCTATGTCTTGCTGGTACCAACACGAAGAGTTGAACTGTTCTCATTGCAGACACTTATCTTATGGCCAGCCTTCTCTGTCAGATGAATGTTGTCAACCTCTATGAAGCCAGAGGTATGAAATGAGAGAGACAGTAACAGCATACAACATAGGGAGGTGACATAGAAGAGAAGAGAGGTCACTTATTTTTCATGATTTTGTGTTCTGCAGAACTGGGTCCAATTCACATATGTATCATTTTTGTACATAAAGAAAGGGACTACTGGACCCTTGCCTGACCTTATGACTTGGTGCATCTGACAGGGTCTTGGACATTTGTGTTACCCCCTGGTCAGAAGTTCAGTCTGTACTCAGGATCTGCTTTGAAGATAATGGGTTCTGCCATACATGGCCCTGACTGGCCTTTTTTTTTTTTTTTTTTTATCTGTCTTGTGTTTCTGCTGTCATCCTTTCATTGACCTGGAATTCAATCATCATGGATACCTCTAGCATGAAGAGATCTACTCAATCTTATGGGCTGAGTGACAGGGAGGGCCACTTGTACTGCAGGAAGAAAGCAATCATGGTGATTCAGGAATACCTGTACTGAGCTCACCGCTTATTCATTTCCACAGGTGTATATGTAGTTTGTGTATGTTGGTCTTGTTAAGGATTAGCAGATATCAGTTGTAGGTATGGGGTAAAATAAGCTGTTGAGATACAGACACACACTGTGGCATCGCTAAATGGAATTAACATATTTGTTACCTCATATGCTTCTTGCCTCTCATTTTTACGGTGAGAACATTTCACATCTATTCTTCTTAAAACACTCAAGTAGAAAAACACATTACTGTGAACCCCAGTCAGAGCTTTGCATGAGAGTCTTTTCAACTTACTGAACCTACATGGATTCTGTACCACTATCCTGCCCATCTTCCTGCTTCCCTCAGCACCTCACAATCACATTAAACTCCCCCACTTTATGATTCTCATGCGAGCTTAAACCATGCAATATCTGTCTGCCTGTGCCAGGTTTATCATGTTAAATTGGTACCCCCGGAGTTCATCCGCATTGCTGCAGATTGCAGAATTTATCTCTTTAAACTGGAATGGCATTCCTTTATTATTATTATGTATTATTTCCAACTTGGAGGTTGTCCGAAAATGACAGACATTCGGCAGAAAAGATGCTTTTCATCTTGAGCTTTTCTCTTTCCCCACCCCAGAGGCATGTTGTAACACTCTATGGAAGTGCCGGGAACTGCTCAGGAGCCCCAGCTCCTACTCAGCTGTTGATCTTCAGGGTGAGCAGCCAGTAGTTGAGCAGCCCAGGGTGTTGAACGTTAAGTTACTGAAGTGGTGTACCAGGTGTGCAAGATGCATTCTTGTCTTTGCATTTTCTCAAGTTCCTACATGTCCCCATAGGAAATCGAGGAGCACTTGGAGATGCAGAAGAATTGCTGTAGCGTATTTTTGAGGAAATCCCAATTGTCGCCCACAATGGCAATGGTGTGTTCTGACTCCAGAGATGATGGACAGAGGGAGGTTCCAGTTTCTGTGTGCGTTTTCCAACTCTTGTCTCTTACTCTTTTTAAAATAGTCTCCTAACAAGTCTGATAGGAGACTTTGTTGTTACTTGAATTTGCTGTTCCCTGATGGCTAGCTAGTGATAGTTAGACAGTTTTCTGCATGTCTTCTCTAGAGAAATGTGTTTTCCGGTCCTTTGTCAGATACTAAGAGTTGTTCTTCTAAAAATGATTTTTATTTTCTCACTATTGAGTTGTGTCTGGTCCTCATATATTTTGTGTGCTGATCTTGCAGCAGATGGAAAGCTCCTGAATATTCTGCCATTCTTTAAAAACTGTGAACATGTGAGAGTCAAACAGCCTCAGCTATAGATCCTCAAGTTCCACCTTGTTTGTGAGAGGGTCTCTGGTTTACTGCTGTGTATGCCAAGCTGCCAGAACTGCTGTGGGCTCCCGGGGTTCTCCGCTATAGCCTCGTTCTTTCTAAAGAGTGATGGGATAACAGGTGCACAATACTGTCTCTGGTTCTACTTATGTTCTGAGATCTGAACTCAGGTCCTGATGCTGATGAGCATCTTCAGCCTCTCCTCCCATTCTCTGGTTTTTCTCTTCACTCCACTGTTTCCCTTTCTCTGTGGAAGAGTTTCAGTTCTGAAATCTTATTCGTCTTTTCTTTTGTTGTCTGTACTTTCAGGGTCAATCTTTTTGACAAGGTCAGTCTCACAAAAGCTGCTTTTGAAGGGCTTGATAGTGTACATCTGTAATCTCACTTCCTCAGGAAGATGAGGCAGGAGGACTACCATGAGTGTGAGGCCAGACTAGCCTACACAATGAACCCATGCAAGCCTAACTTATAGAGTAAGCAATTCTATTTCAAGAAGATGAAAATACTCTTGCCCTATTATTTCTTTGATATTTAATCCATTTACCCACTGTGAGTTGCTCCATGGACCCTGTGAACGTATAAAATGAGAAAATGGTGTTATTTCATCCTTCTGTGTGTGCATAGACCATTCTCTCAGAGTCATTCATTGAAAGGATTGTCTTTTTCTTATCATCTATTCTCAGTACTTTGGTGACGTTCAGGTGCTCACAACCATGCAGATTTTTTTCTGTTACTTCATTCACATGTCATGTTTCCTTCAATCATAACAATGGCATCATCAGTATTTCCCTTGTCATTTGTGGTCTCTCCTCTTAGCCCTAGTTCCCACTGCTCTGCATGTGGCTTCTATAGCATTACTCCAAACTCCCACTCACGTTCTCCCTCTTCCTCTGTGAACTTGAAAGACATAGTTATGATTGTGCATAAATCAAGAACAAATGCTCCCTGAGGGAAAGCCTGAAGCAATCGTTAAGAGACCCTGATATCATGCTTTGATATATCTGCTTATCTACCTGATGGCTATTTGTTTCCTCCTGATCCCTTACGCTCATATATCTTCTGGCTGAATGAAATGAACAGAAGGTCATGTTAGTAGTTAATGAAGACTGTTGTAATGATCTCATAACTGTATACTAGTTCTAAATAAAGTTAAAATTTGAAGTTTGTTAACTATAACATTCTCTTAGCCTTGCAGCTTTATATTGTCACTCATCAAAATGTATCCAGCATGCACCAATAAAATTCATAAACACAAATTAGCTCCAAGTTAACTTCACTCGGTCTCATTACATTTTAAAGGACCGTTAAATCATAAATAATAAGAATATTATGAGAAAACTTTCAATACAGAATTCCAAACACTAGTTTATAGGAAAGAAGCCTACTTCTTCTGAAAATGAAATATTTAACTCAAATATCTACTTCCTCTAAAATGCTTCACAAAAGAAGAATCAAGACAAAAATAATAACTTGCATTTTAAATGGGTTTTATCTTTGGTGCAGTATCTAATAGTTCAAATTAAGCAAAGACTAAATTACAAATATTGATTTTGATGCTGGCTGCATTTGCAGAGTCTTTGAAATGTTTAGAAAGCGGTCTGCACATTTCATTTCCTCTTTATTTGGACAGCACATTGTTGCCAGCTTCTCTTTGATTCAAACATCTGGAATCACTAACCACACAGCTGGGAAGAGCTGCCAGTGATGTTTTGTTTTCTTCACTCAGAATCAGAACCTTGACCTCAATGGAGGGTAATTATCTGGGCAAGCTAATGATGAAATCTTGAGACAGATGTGACAAGACAGAGGTTCGGGCACCAGAGGTTGTGAGACATGGAGCAAGGTTTGGGGCTGTGCTGCACCCAGTTCTAGGAGATGCTGTTGCAGGACTCACACTGTCAAAACTTCTGGGTCCTTGTCTGATCACACACGTCCTGATGCTGCCTAGACAGATGAGCTCAGGCTACTCTCTTACTGGCAATTCACCCTAATGCACAAACAGGACACTCAAATCAGCAGAGAAGTCAGGAAAGAATCACAGTGTCCCTGGAAAAAAATGGAAGGAAGGAAAGAAAGACTGAAAAGCAAGGAATTAAAAAGGAGTCTAAGAAAGTAAAATGATGGAAAATTAGTTTTAATTTCTTAAAGATGGCCTTAAAAGGGAAAAAATGTAATGATGTGGCTTGCATAGCTTTAGTCCCATTGTTGGGGGAGGGCCTGCTTTGTTGGTTCCCAGCCTCCCGGCTAGCTTAGACTCCAAATAACCACATAGAAACTGTAGTAATTAAATCACTGTTTGGCCTATTAACTCTTAACTTCTTATTGGCTAACTCTTACATCTTAGTTTAACCCATTTCTATTAATTTGTGTATCACCACGAGGTCATGGCTTACCAGCAATTTTCCGACATGTCTGACTCTGGTGGCGGCTCTACAGCATCTCTCTGACTCTGCCCTTCTTCCTCCCAGCATTCGGTCCAGTCTTCCCTGCCAACCTAAGTTCTGTTCTATCAGCAGCAGACCAAGGCAGTTTCTTTATTCATTAACCAATAAAAGCAACACATAGACAGAAGGACCTCCCACACCATCCCATGAAGTTCAGGAGTTTTAATTAAATATTACAATTATAAGCCCGGACCTTGTTAAGGTGGAGTGAGAACATTGATTGCAAAGAATGCAGGGAGCTTCTGGCAATATTATCTATCTTTATCACAGTGTCCGTACAGAAAGGGTATAAACTTCTATTCAAATTCTTCAATGAGTACACCCATTTGTTTTTTTGCTACAAGTCAAATATCAATTATAGTGAAAACTTCAATAATCAAATATAATCAAAGTGTGAAATTGCTTTCAGAATCAATGAAATATTAAAGAAATCATTATTGTATTTGAAAAATTTTCCACTCTGGGAAGAATTCCTAAACTATATGTATATTGTCTGCATCCAAGCATCTCCATGGATAGAGCCACTTAAAACAGACAGCAGAGAGTCCTGCTTGAATTGTACTTTCTTTGCTCCTTAACTCTTGGCCGTTGCATTTAGAAACTGCCTTACCAGACCAAGGGACAAGCATGTTTACTGTGATATACATGTGGGTAGATATTGGTTCTTTACAAGAATCCCAAGTTTTAACTAGATGCTGCCATCTTGGAATTGTTCTGGCAAGGAAAGAGGGTTTGCACCATGGCTAATAACACTTCTATTGTTGTTCAATAGTCAGATATAACTGATCAAAAAAATCATGATGTCTGATAGCAAAAGTATTCTGAAGACTAATTTAAAATAGAAGTCACTAAAGTCCTCTCTTCTATCCTCAGGATTAAATGTTTATGGCTCCTGACAGCTTGGCAGGTTTGTATGGGCAAGAAGATTTTGGCTCCAAAAACCCACATAAATCCAGATCCAAAAACTAAGCAACTTTATATTTCTTTCAGCAACCCCAGTGAGAACTCACCAGTGACTCAGCTTATCCTCAGGAATTGTCACCATCTTGATTATTGTGGATCAGGAAAGTCATTACATCTCTAGTGTAAAATCAACCTTATCTCTCTTTGGAGGGGACCACATTCCTTTGCCTTTGTTACAGGGAGCCCACCAGAAATGGCCACTCAGATACAGTTTATAGGCAACTGAAAGCCTTTATTTAAGCTTGCTGGGACTATACTTGGATATTCAGGACCTAACTGTAGTAGTTAGGGCCTTTTAAAGACAAAACCACATCCTGTTACCAAGCTTAGCCACTGCAGAAGGGGAAATACACAAGCAAGGAGTTTAACAGAAGCTAAAATAAACTATTACAGGTAAGGTAACAGAAGCCAGGAGGTTAGCTGGGCCATCTTGTACTTGGGTCTTAGAATGAAGTTGAGTAATTTTCCATGGGATTCTCTCTCAAGGAGATCAAATTCTATTTACACCTGAAATGGCCTCAGCAAGAATACAAGATGGAGGAACCTCTACATTGTCTTGCTGTGTCGCATCTTCTCAGCATAAAAGTCTCTTGACTTCTAGTTTTCAAATTGTATACTTGGTTTAATCAAACAAATATTCATTCTTAACACACATTCTTCACATCTGTTTCCACTCTTATATCTGAAGAATGCCACAGAACTGCAGACAATAGGATCATTGGTCCATTTCCCTGTAGGAGAACCTTGAAATAATTGTCCAAAATCTGTCCAACACTCAATCCCCTTGTTTGTTGAAATGATAATGTAATGCTTACCTTACCAGATTGTTGGGAAATGTTTAAGACACATTCTTGGCCAAGATCTGGAGAGAGTCCTTTCTTTGCTTTGACTTGTGTTCATTGACTCATTGAGGGAAATCTTAAGACTCTCAGAGAAGCCTACATGGATTTCCCGCACACCCCTTCTGCTTCTGCTACAGAAGGTATTAGATATTGTTCACATATTTTCTATACTTATTCTCACTCATCTTCTTGTTGGAAAACTTCTCTAAAGGAATTCAAAACAGTGAGAAGGCAATAAGGACACACTCAGTCTTCACATCTCTTTTACCCCAGCATGAACAATGGTCCCCATCCTTAATGCTGAAATGACTGATCGCCGCCTCTTTTTACGTGTGGCCCCAAGAAGAGAACTTATCTTTTTGAATAAAAATATAACAAAGCACCAGTATTTACATTTATCTTGACAGAACAAGAGATAAGTATTTTGACAAATTTTTATATAATATATGCAGTATATGATATTATCTGGTTCTAATAAAGATTTCTGTTCCCTAGGAAGAAATGGATATGGTATTTTTAACATATTTTGTGGGGTTAGTTGACTTAGCTATGTTACAGTAAAGTTTCCATTTTCTAGGCCCAATCCAGCCCAGAGACCATTCTCTCTAAGTATCGTGATTGCTAATAAATATTTGACTTGTTACTGAGTTTTATTAATTCCCAAATCTGGGCTTTCTCCTTCTTTTATTAACTTCACAAACAAGGTTAGGGAATGCAGTTTTATTATATTTCTCTAAATTAACACTATGCTGACTGAAGTGTGTACCCTTCACTTTCTTTCACAATGGATGGTGACACTCCCTGTGATCCTCAACATCAAATAAACTTCAAATCAAAACGCAATATGCTGCTTCTGAGGTATGCAACCTTCCTTCCTGGGAAAGCACAATAAATTTCGAGCTGCCTATTTTATAGCCTCTAATGGGCACTTAAAGATTCAGTTGGTTTAATTAAAGCGGCATATGTGTAATTGCTAACCTCAGTGCTGGGTTTGTGGTGTTTTTTTTTTTTTATATTCACTGCAGGGGACTTAAGTGTCAGCCAGTGTCTCCTGAAACAGCATGACAATTTAATTATTTTTAAAATCTTTGTCATTGTTGCTTGCTTGTCTGATGTTTCTTGAGTTTGGGTTTGTCACTTAAAAAAATGACAAAATAAAATTCTGGGACTTCCAACAAACACATATTCTGTGCTCAGAGATGAGAGCATCAGCCTGACCACCAGATAGCGGGAGGACTGAAGAAAATAAAGGGGCTGGCACTTGACAGGCAACACCCGGGCATTAGGAGCCTCCCAGGCAAACCTGGTAAAGTTGAGATGGTGGATGTAAGTTCATGCCCCAAACCCGAAGGCACATAGTTCTAGGTTCACATTCATTCCCAGGCTACCGTTAAATTGTCCTGTATGAACTTGACAGTTGAAAGCAATGACTCACACTGGAAAAATTTGCCTCTGTTCCTCACACAACTCACCATGGCTCAGACAACGGCTATCTGCAGCTCACTACTCATGCTCTTGACCTCTTTGACTAGGTGTGGCTTGCTGGATGCCTCAGCTGCTTTCATCTCTGGGTGTTGAGGAGAAAGGACTTGGTGCTACCTGGTGAAGTACCCCTCGGGAGCTTTTTTGTCTCTAGCTCTGGGGTAGAGCTAAATCCAACCCAGGAGAAGTGAACAGGGCTGCCAGGTTTTGTTCCACCTGGATGTCTTCAGAGCAATTAGGTTACGCTGCAATTACTGAAGAGCCATTGAAATTCCTGCAGTAGCTTGATCGGAGACCTGCACTATCTCTTTGCTTTACTTTCTTCATGTTTCATGGTCTCCAAAAGGACTCAAAATACAGAGTCTTAGATTCTTGGAGCCATAGTGCAGACAACTCTGGTCTTGAAGTACAAAAGAATTTTTGACATTTTAACTATACAATATATTGGCAAATATTATCAAATATTTTCCCATGTGAACTGAACAAATTTTAGATAACGTTAGAGGTTTCTGAACATATCATATTTTCTATCCAGTATTGATTTTGGAAGTACACGGAAAAAAAGAGCAATATCTATACTCATTTAAATGACATTAGATATGAAAAGACTCGCAGAGACCAGGAGCTGCATCTTCTTGCTTTTCTCCCAGCAAGTGTGATGGGATGATGGGATGCTGCAGCCAGAGTGAGTGTTATGTGTGGAAAAGCACAACACTCAATACAGTGACAGAGAATTTTAATACTCTATGCTAGTGGGTTTCATCCCACTGGAATACAAAAACACAGACTGATATATATCGCAAACTTAGATAGAAGATCCATTTTGTTTTGTTTTTTTAAATATTTATTTTATTTATTATGTATACAATATTCTGTCTGGGTGTATGCCTACAGGCCAGAAGAGGGCACCAGACCCCATTACAGATAGTTGTGAGCCACCATGTGGTTGCTGGGAATTGAACTCAGGACCTTTGGAAGAGCAGGCAATGCTCTTAACCTCTGAGCCATCTCTCCAGCCCCGAAGATCCATTTTGTATTGAAAAAAAAAAAACTTGAAAAGTAGAAGCAATTAGTTGCCCAACAACACTTGACTGTTGAAAGAAAACCATATTGATAATTCAAAAACTCCAAGACAGTTGTTAAAGTATAAGCAGGAAGCATGAGTGTGATCTTCGGGGCCCAGGTAAAATGCAGAGCATGGGTCTGTGGGGAAAGATGGGTAAAGCTCCTGCCACATAAAATGAGGACCTGAGATCAAATCCCTACAACTCACATCAAGGTGGGTGCAGTATTGAGCATCTATAATCTCAGTATTCCTTAGGCAATATAGAAGGCACATACAAGAGAATTAATGGAAGATTACAAGCTATCTGGCCTCCTTACAGTCCCCCACCACAGTTCCCCACATATACACAGAAACACATTGTGGTGGCTTGCTGGTGAGGAAAGACATTTCAATCCCAGAGGCTCACTGGTCATCCATCCTACCCTGATTGTAGGATCAAGTGAGAGACTCTGTCTCCAAACACAAAGTGTACAGTTCCCGAGAAGCACCACCTGAGATTGATTTCTGGCCTCCACATGCATATGAGCACATGTATATGAACCCATAAATAAACTTGCTTCTGTACATACGAACATATACAAGCACATACAAAAAAAAACCACAAGCTAAATTGTAATATTAACCTAAGAAAATAGTCACAGTTTAATTTTAGATAAAAATTCGGGTTTCATAGAGAAAGTGTATGTAAAATCTGCAAAGATGTGTGCCCACTGACAATAAGGGAGTTTTGAAAGAGTCAGACTAAAATCATTAACAGTATGGGGATTCTGGGGTTTTCTAAAATTGATTTCATATCTGTACTGAATTTTATGTTTCCCACACCAAATGTCTGTCATCTTAAAGGAAAGCAACCAATACTAAAGAAAGGGAATCGGCATAGTAAAAGCAAGGAATCCAACTGGCCTAATGAGATCCCGGCTGATGGTTGCCCTGCTTCAAGCTGGCTGTTTGGGCTGCACTCATCCATTTAGGAGCATGCTCTCCATATAGCTCCAGGAGAGGACCTTTCCGTGAGAGCAGCTGGTGACTCTCTCAGCCCAGGAGGAGCTGACAGCTCCACTGCCTTCAAGTGAACCAGGAGCAGGGCTGGATGCTATTTGTGGAGGTGGCCTTCTGCTTGCTGTGAGGACAGACAATTCTCAAGCAGATGTCCAAGGAATCCAAAAGTTACAGACCATGACTGATTGTGCAGGCACAGGGCAGTTTGTGTCCTTGTAACGGAAGAGACGCAACAAAGTAATGAGAAGCCGAATGGCTGCAGGAAAGCAGCTACCTAAAGGGTGAGCTCAAAGTGCATTTGCTACTGAAGGTCAAGGCTGGAAGCCCTGTGCCCACCGGTCATCTGTTCCAATTTGCTTAATCTTACTTAACCTAAACTAAATAGAAAAATTGCTGACATATTAGCAAATAAAACCAAACCAAAACAACAACAACAAAACCTTGGAATTTTACCTTGTATCAATTAATATCCTAAAGTGTGTCTAATTTTTGGATCATTCTTCATTTCGAGAAAAGTGGCAACCAAATGGTAGCCCAAACGTCCTTGCTCTGTCTTTTCTGTCTTTACTTTTTCTCACTCTCCTTGGCCTATGTTACCTGGGTTTAGCCAGGGAATATGCACGTGGTGCCCAGCCACACCACACTTTCAAACAAGAAATGGGGAATAGATTCAGGTAAAATGAGAAATCCTGGGGATCGTGGTTGAAATGTCACACCTTAATAGATTATCAATTTACTTATTTATCACACTTGCTGGGTATTTCATTTGTGTGTGTGTGTGTTTGTACTTAAAGGAAAAAGATTGTAGGAGCCAGCAAGTGAGTAAAGGCATGTAGCCTAAAAGACCTAAGAGAACAGACTCTTCTAAGTTGGCTGATATGTCCATATAAGCTGGGGCATGTGTGTCACAACACACACAACACACACACACACACACATGCACACAGACATGCACACACACACACGCACGCACACACATACACGTGCACACACACATACAGACATGCACATACACGCACACACACACGCACAAACACATGCACACAGACACGCGCACACACATGCACACACATGCACGCACACAGAAATGCACACACATGCACACAGACATGCACACACACGCACATTCGCGCACACACGCACACACGCACACACACGTAGGTAAATAATAAATGATATGCAGTACAGAACATAAAGACTACACTGATCCTCTCCAGGCCACATTGCTTCCTTGCCCTGTAGGCCTGTAGGGCACAAACAAGTAGAGACTTCACGATTACACAAAGTAAAACCCCAATTTCTGTGCATTTAGGATTACCCAACAACTCAAGATAGAATAATATTTTTAATGCAAAATTTGCTTTAATTCCTTGAGAATTTTTTTGTAGTGTATTTTGATCCCATCTACTCACAAGCCCTCCTCCTACCTTCCACGAGCTACCCTTCCCATCTTTAACCACTTGCAACTTCATGCCCTCTTTAAGAAAAGTAACCATTGAGTCTACTTTGTCCTGACCACATACTCATGGCTGTGAGCTCATCCACTGGACTGTGTCCCATCAAACACATGTTACATCCTTCAAGAAAATAGATCCTCCCCCCCCAAAAAAAGTCAGCATCTGTGGAATAATGCTGTAAAAGCAAGGCATTCAGGCTATCCCAGGGACTCTCTGCCAAGTTGGGGCTGTTGCATTATCAAAGGAATCTGGCGGAAGTAGATGACAGTGAGAGGGTTTTTAAGCGCTAAGTTTCAGACACATCTCCTCAAGCAGAAGACTGAGGATTCACGGGAAGATGGCTGACATCTTAACTTGTGGGGCACTGTGCTTTCTGAGGCCTCCTTCCTGTTGGTCACATGCAGCTATGTACGTCTCAGGCCATACCAACCCGTTATCTTAAATTTCCCCGATGCAGTACAAGTCTCCTTTATTGGTTAGGACACTATGCAATGTGCTTGTGTGCTGTGACTTTTACAGTCTCTGTAGTGGACTCTAAGACCAAGAAGTCAAGGCTTTACTGTGGTTTACTCAACAACCCTTTCACCTGGACCCACGCGTGAGCCTGTGTCAGGTACTCATGAAACCTCTTGTGATGCTCGAAGCTCTGTGTAAACCACATTCAAACGAGACTGCCATTGCTCTCATGAATGTAAACCGTCATTTTAATGTGCCGCCTCGCTAATCCTGGGGTTGTATAGTTTTGGCCTCTGCTGGACTGCTGCTGAATGCCCGGGCTCAGAACAAAACTGCTACTTACATGGAGGCTCAGCTTCCTCATTGAGCCTGTCTGAACCTAGCCAAGATATGGGGAAGTGTCTCTTTCCTTGAGGTAATCAGCAGATGGCATTTTTATGATTGCGGGTTGGCTTGTATTTATGAGACATTAAGAGATTATTTTGGGCTTTGTTTTATTTTATGTCAAACATACACTCTAAATAGGATGCATCTGTGGGCTCCTTCCTTTATTTTATATCGCGCTCTTATTTCCACAGGGAAAGCAGGCTGCTTGCTTTCTACCCCCTTTTCCTATGCTGGCCCATAAAGCAAACCCACTGGCAAGCAACCTTTTACCCAGGTTGCTCTCGAAGTCCAAGGTCAGAGTGAATCTGTACCAGATACTGCACAGGCCTGGGGAGCAGAGGGGTACGTCTGACAGGAAGACGGGAATCTACATAAAAGAGACATCAGTGGCCCTCTCTTCCACGTCCGCCACACACTTGTAATCCTTAGTAGGAGCAGGTGGGCAGCGGTGGCCTAGAGTGAAGAGTGAGACATTGGAACTTCCCTTTTAACCTGCATTGTTTAGAATAACAGAAGGAAGGCAGGAGCATGACAGCAAGAATTATTGACAACCCTTACGTCATCTGCGGGAGAGAGCTCGGTGCATTGCTGGGCACGACAGCTCATACCTATGGCCCCAGGATGTCAGGGGTTGAGGTGGAAGAGTCATGAGGTGAGCCAGGCCAGCCTGGGCTACATAGCAAGACCTTGTCTCAAGGAACAACAGCAAAAAGATGGTGGTGACATAAACCAAAGTGGTACCGTGTGGTTGGTGAAAGAGTAGTCAAATTTTGCCAACTGGGCCTTTCAGTAATAATTGCTTTAAAATATTCTGAGTATGAAGTAGGCACTCAAAAAAATACTACCAATTATTTGTTTACTTCTTTGCTAACTATAGTTCTTAATGTACTTCTTGAAAGCTGAATGAATAAAATAGTTAATAAAATAGTGGGTTACATTATGGAATTTAACTACTATCTTTTATTTTAAATTTATTTTAACTAACACAAAACACATAAAATTATACATGTTCATGGGATACCATGTGCTCTCCCAAAAGAAGTATGTAGTATATACCTCTCAAAATTTATTAATTTTTCATACTTCTGCCTTCTGCTTTCAAAATCTGGCTGGGTGTGGTAGCACACACCTTTGATTCCAGCACTTGAGAATGCCAACTAGCTTTGTGAGTTCAAGGCCAGCCTGGGCTACATAGTGAGTTTCAGGCCAGCCTGGTCTACATAGTGAGTTCCAGGCCAGCCAGAACTACCCAGTGAGAACCGGTCTAACAGAAGAATAATACTTTCAAAACCTTCTCCCTAGATTTTGGAAAGATTTATTTCTTTATTTTGTGTTTATATATGGATGAATTGTACGGGCATCGTGTGTATGCAAGTGCTCCCGGGAGCCAGAGAAGGCATTAGAGTCCTGGAGCTTGAGTTATAGGCTCTTGTGAACAGCCTAACATGGGTGCTGCGAACTGAGCCCAAATCCTCTGCAAGAGCAGCCAGTGGTCTTACTGCTAAACCGTTTCGCCAGCCCCTCTTATAGCTTTCTGATGTCCGAGGTACATGTTTATTTTATTTTTTTGATTGACAAATAATAATTACATTTGTGGATTATGCAATGGAATGCTTGATTGACAAATAATAATTACATTCCTGAGCACACAACATGATTCTTTGATCATATATAGATTGTGACATAATTAACAAGCCAATTAACGTATCTGTCACCTTGCTTTCTACCTGTCATGTTTTTAATGTTGAGGCATTTCAAATTTACTTATTTAATGTGAAATGCACAATATGTTATTTAGTGACATAGTTAGATTAAATAAGAATTAGGACAGGCTAGGTTGGCTTTTTTCTCTCTCACCAATCCTCAGAGCATATTCTAGAACGGATCTGAGTCCCATGTGGTCTATACATGTAGACACAGCAGAACTAACACTACTTGGCCTTTGCAGACATGGATCAGAAACAGGATTCTTTAGCTGTTGTCTAAATAAGTTGGGGTAAATCCAAGTCGGGGCACACAGAGAGTCACGGTGCCCTTTTCCTCTTGTGGAATGCTTGGCCTTTCTTTGCCTTTGTTGCTGGAACAGTGTTTAGTGCCTCCAGGATGGACTTAGAGAGCTGGCAGAGTTAACCAAGAGTTCTCATATTGCAGCAAGGCCTTTCCCTCTTGGCTTCTTGTAACAACCCCTCAAAAGCCACTTTTAACATGCCCACCCTGATAGTCTTTTTTAATTGAAAATTAATTAAAAATTTTTTGAATTTGCTCACTTTTCTACGAGGGATCAATTTGCCTTCTGGGCACACAGTTGTATATCTAACAATCTTCCATGGGGTAAAGAAACACTGTATGTTGTGACTCAGATGGTAATCAGATGGGGGTGACCACCCCTGAATAATAAATTTTAGGTCTTTCTTTACCCAAGGCTCATGTTCCTTAGCAGGAATCCAGTCACGTGGGTGGGGAGCATGCCAATTATAAGGCGATTGGTTTGTTTTTCTAGCAGACTGGCTTTATTAGGGGGCCCCTAATGTGTTACACATTTTGTTACAAACTGTGACAATTTATGGTGCATTCTGGCGATTTCAGAAAAGGAAAGGGCCTTGCAAATTATTATCTGTGACAGAATTATAATTTTACAAATGATTAATCTCAATCATCCGTCTCTTTTCTCTCTTGGGTTAAGCAAGAAAATTATATCCTGCAAAATTAGCTGTCAAAATGTGAGCTCGTGGTTTGGAGTGTTTGTGCACGAGGAAAACGGAGAGAAGATCTTTATTAATGAGCTGGGTTAAATAAATAAAAAGGATACGAAGGAAATGCAGGAGGCGCTGCTCTGCTCTGTCAGCTGCCTCACGATGTCTCAGTCGTCGATAATATCTACCAAGTCACTGCCTAGCATCTGTTTCTGGGCATACCCTACCATCTAAGTGTGAAGTGTTTCCATTTGACCCATTTGGATGGGCGTAAGTGACAGAGTGATGGTGCTATTGTCACCGACTCCTGGTGACTAGAAATATCAATGTTCACAAGGGACTTGATGGAACAGCACTTGAAAGTGGGGAAAAGTAGACATATGTCCTCAGATAAGTGTTCAAACCTGAGGACAGCCATTTGGGAAAGGGGAGAAAGCATAAACAGGACATTAAAAAGCATATCAAAAATCACGTGGACAAACCAAGCAGTCTTGAACTCAGTCATTTTATCACCTGTTATTACTCTGCAGTCTCAGTTCCGGAACTCTAGGGCACTTCATGACAACAGTCGTTATGTCTATCACGTTGTCTTGTCATTGTGGCTGCTTGAGTGTCCTCCTCTGTTCAACAGAGGCTCCCAATCTCTCCACAGCCCCACACCAACAAGCAAAGCCCTTCTACCCAAACTTCTCATTTAAATTAGGGCATTTGTGAGGGCCAAGAAATGATTGTCTAGAGAATCCATTTTACAGAAACAAGAGGTTTCTCCACAGCAACGAGGAAAAAGTATCTCTGGTGAGGATACTTTTTTTCTGGCGAGAGAATGGGGCAGAACTTTATAGAAGCTGAGCCAGAAGATGGGAGCTTAGAATGAAATTTAGGTAAATGTTAAGGAGGCGGCAGGTGCCCCAGCTCTTGTAAGAATTGGATGAACAGCTTAACGAACTCTGAAATCAAATTTTAGATTTGAATCTTTTTAATCCTGGCATGGTAGCACAAAACTCTGTCCTGTGAAACTGTCTCATGTCTATGATAATCAAAGACATCATATACTACTTCAGTTGTGTGTATAAATGAGTTTTGAGTCAAAACTTTGGTCCTATCTCTGAAATATCTCATCATGTATAGACAGGTATTCAAAAACTGAAAAGTAGTCCACATCCAAAACATTTTTGATCTGAAGGATGTCACATAAGGACTGAGCAACCCCTGCATGCCAAAGGCATGATTGGAATGCAGCCTTTTCTAACGATCCACACTCTGCTGTGTAGCCCCCATCCATGTGAGATTAGGGGACTGAGTCTAACCGAAATGCTGGCTTCTAGCATGAACTGGTATATGGTTTCTATGGCACTGGAGTTAAACTAGCACCAGAGACTAGAAAAAGGAAACTGAAATGCCACACACTAGGAGGTACTTTGGATGCTTCGGGAGAAAGGCCATGGCTGGGCTATGTCCTCTCAAACATTTTGCTGTCTAATGTACATCCTTTGAAATCTCATTTTGTTTCTTCTTTTAAGAAATGAAAAAAATACTCTACTGAAACTCTGGGTGGGTTGAATTTGTCCATGTAAATGTACTCATAATTTATTAAATATCTTGTTAAATGTGTATGTCATCGGTAAGTTACTTGTATAAATAAAGTGTATTATCTCTGTTCTAGAACATCCATGATAATATCTATTTTTCTATAGTGTATGAAAAATCATTCCTGGGTAGATGTCATCTAATTCCCTCATAATATATGTACTATTAAATACAAGGGCACAGGGAGTGTGGAAAGTGCCATGGATAAAGGATGAGAAATAGACAAGGGGCTTCCATTCAGAGAGCAGACAGTCCTGGGGGGAGCCTGTTACTACACAGATTTGCAAATATCACAAGAGATGCTATCAACGCTAAGAGCAGAGTATTGAAGGGTGTGTTAGGATTTGCCATCCAGAGTATGCCGTTTCATGATGATAATTCTAAATTCAAGGAAAATAAGAATCAGTAGGGGCAGAAACAGTCCTGGCTTTGTTTTGATGTTCTGATTTCCCGCCTGGCTTTACTCTGCTATGCCATTGGCCGAAATAGCCTTATTCATCAACCAATAAAAGCAACACATACACAAAAGGAATTTCCACATCAAGAAGTGGAGACATTTTCTGAGAAACAAAAAGTTGAACAGTCCTACAGAATGAATAGAAATTAATCTATTTGCTCTCTCTCTCTGTGTGTCTCTTTCCTCCCCACCCCTCTTTCTGGGGGTTGGAGAGGTGTGGGGTGGGGAAGTACCAATTAGAGACCCTCAGTGTGTGTGGACATCTTTAAGACAAGGGAACTCCTGATGTCCTAAGGAGCACAGTAATAACATCCATGATTGTTCTACGTGACTTTCTTGTTAAGGTGTTTCTTATGAGTGTTAAAATTTTAAAAACATTGCTAGTGACATTCAAAGCATGATTGCATAAAGTCCTTCAACATCAGCAAAAGGCACGGGAAAGAAGCAAGTAGCATCACATATTCCATACAGATCCAATGTAGAATCTGTGAACATCCCCTAAATATGAAATGCTACATTATGACTTGTATGGCATTAGAATAATTACGGTAACTTTCATCTCAGTCAATGTCAGTCTTTCTACCAATATCCATCTCTTTATCTAGAATTCTCCTTTCTTGATCATAGAAAGAAAGCATCTATTTAAAAAGCACCTATTTCCCTACTTGATTAAGTCATTTTAGTTAGTGTTTCCCCTGCACAGCGATGGACTGTAGCCTAGTATCGCCATTGTCTTAATGATAAAAAATATTGACTCTCACCCTGTTACAAGCAGTAACAGTAAAAACCAACTTTTATGTGGCTTCTTACTTGGGTTCACTATCCTGATCCATACATAAAAACACAGGCTTCAAAGCAGTGTCACCTGAATCACAAGCTCAAGGAGACAAAGTCTAAAAACAATACCATCAGGGGCAGCCACGCAAAATCAGCTCTCTGCTGCACACAATGCCACACTCTTTGATTACCTGCACGAAGGCATCTGAAACATGGCTGCCAGCCTGACTATCAAGTGCTCATGTCTCTGTGTTATAGCTTTTGACTACCCATGCCTAGGATGTTTGTTTTTTGTCTTTTCTAATGATAGAAATAGTCTCAAAATTTCTTTCTACTTGGCTATGGTGATTGCAATTATTGAAGACCCGTAGTCAATGACAATGAGTTTGAGCATCAAAGTAAAATTGAATTGGATTATAGGCAAAATATAGTATAGATATACGCACACAAAGACACATGCATGAATCTGTTTCAGTAGAAAGAATACATAGAAAAAAATGACAGAGCTTTACAAAGGAATGTCTTTTTTATTTTAGGTTAGAGGACACAGTGTTTAATTTTCCATCTTTACATTTGAACTGGATTTGGTAACATTCTTTCTAACATCAATATTAAAATGAAGATAAAAGCTACTTTGCAATGGAGAAACTGTGACAGTATTGCCTTAATCACTGTGAAAGGAGGAGAGGAACCTAGGAGTGCAGGAGACACCAATAAGACATAGAAGGAGTCAGACATACAGAGTAAAAGAAAGGTTAAAAAGTCACGAGACAAAAATGTAGATTGATATAGATGGCTTAATTTAAGTTGTAAGAGCTAGTGGTACAAGTCTAAGACAAGGCCAAGCTTTCATAATTAATAAGTCGTTATTCTGGGAGCTGGGGGTACAGAGAAGACTCATTACACAGGGTACGACAATCATGTTAGGTGTTAAGTGGGAGACTAGGCCAAGCATAGACATTGTGATGTCTGCAAGGTTTTTGCAAATCTCCAGTTGTTCACATTTAAATTTCTTTTAAATAATAAAGAAAAGATTTTAGTGTTATTTTATTTCTAACAGCCAGGTTCCTTATTAATGAAAAGTTTTGCAAGATTATGCAGAACGTAATGAATAGGTGTTGGCTGTTTGCATTAGACTAGGTCCTGTGCCCCGTCTTTAGTAATACTACTGTATGCTTACAGTAGAGAAGCTGAATATGATGCCTATCGCCATTTAACACACGACAAAATGCACTGGACAGATGACACGACTTGCTAGATGTGCCTCTACTAAGAAATGACACAAAGCACTCACAAGTCACAGAGTTGTTGAAGAGACTGGGAGATTCTAAGAACTGTAGCGTTGAATGTTGAGAATCAAGAGTTTTTACTGTGTAGCATATTCGATTATGAAGAGAACCCATTTTCTAAATTGCTGTACTTGGGTATGTAGTTACTATAAAAATAAAAGTGCTTTGTGCCTGTGATTTCCATCAGCTTTCCCCCATCAGACCATTGATTTCTGATACAGGAACTCAAGCGATTGTGTATTATCTCCAGCAAGTAATTCAGCCTGGCTCCCAGTCCAGGTCTGTTCTGTGCACAGAGGGGGCTCATGGTACACCTCAGCCCCTCACAGGACCTGGAGATGACTGCTCCAGCAGTGTGAGTCAGACTCAGTCACTCCTGATGTTGAATTTACATTTGAAAAAGTATATTCCAAGTGGCAGGGATGCAACTCTTCAATGAGAAGCAGCCCAGGGGTTCATTGTTGTGGGCCTGATGGTGACAGTGTATTGTTTTTTTTCTGTTCTAAGACTTAATATTTGGTTTAAATATTTTCCATCCTGCACTGATCCAATTACTAAATCCAGTAATCTTTTATCTTTGCTGAAGCACTTTCAGAGAGGAAATAAATACACACACACACACACACACACACACACACACACAGAACTGGGAGAGGGGTGAACAAATTAACAGGAAGACAAAATAGGTCCATGTGTTTTCACACCTTATGTAGCTCAGCTCCAGATTTCCTGAACCCCCATCTTTTGTGAGCCCCTGATTGTGGTCTATGAATGTTTGCCAGATTCGCTGTAACTCCAAGAACTCTTCAAATACAACCCTGCTGCTCGCCCCACTGACTTGCAGTAGCTGTTTACACAACACGCAGATAAATAGAAAACCCGTTCTGTTTATTTCCAGCAAACACATTAGCAAAACAGAAGTTAATGAGGGACACCAGCGAAGGAAGGCAGTGTGTTGAAGAAAGTGCTTTCGGCAGGAGGGGAAAGAAGTGCCTGCTTCTGGGACTGGAGGCTTAGCGCTAATGCAGTCTCCCTCCAGCCAGGAACTTTGTCTTCCTCCCTCCCACAAGCTGCTCTTTCAAGCCTGATGGTCTGCTTTGTAGTCCTCCATGTCTGGGCAGGGAATGCAGAGCAAGAGCGGAGCTGGAGAGTTCATTAGGGGTATTGCACAGTCACTCAGATCCCAGGGTCTCTGTCTCATCTTCGCAGATCACACTGCTCACGGAGGGTCTTTCTTTATTTTGCTTCTTATCCTTGCACTGCCGGAAGTCTACAAAGCCCAGCCTCCTGCCTGTCTCCATTCACACCAGAGGAATGCGAGGACAATTCAAAGTATGTCCTGTGCCTGTGGGCAGTCCCTGCTGCAAATCAGCTTATTGTAGTTAAAAAAAAAAAAATTCAACATATTCTTGAAAAACGTGGCATTGAAGATGAAAATCTTAATTCCAAGAAGCATATTACAAAAAGAAAGAATAAAATAAAGAGATAAGAGAGAATGCGGGAAGAGAAAATGGAACAAAGAGAAAACAGACAATCCACAAAAGAGATAGTCAGGACAGATAATATTGTTCAGGGAGCTGACCAGTGGGAACCAAGCCTTGCTTAAGGATTTAATTGATTTCTGTGCGTTTGTTTCTTTTCAGAAACTGGTCCTCAATGCCAATCAGCATTGCTAATGTATCAGTGTCGCTTTTATTATCCCCAAGAAGTCAAGTTGAGCCAAGGGATGTCAGAGCTTTGCAAAGTAATGGACAGGACCCATTCTTGACCAAATGGTTCTCTCTCTCTCTCTCTCTCTCTCCCCCTCTCAACCTTTCAGAATAGGGACCTTGAATACAGCACCGTCTCCTAATTAGATGGTCTACTTTGAACTTACTGCTTTCTACCTAGTAAACCAGTGGCCATTGATGATTTTATCACAGATTTTCTGTGGTTGGAGACAGGCATTTGCAGTTTTCCCACAAGCCATCTGCTCAAAGAGAACACGGTTAACACTCTTTAATGAGAACTGTACATTTTGATGGATCCAGAAAGGGATTCACCTCATTTTCCACTGATGAAATGAAACTTCTGATGCTCCCCAGGACATTTGAATGAAAATGGGCTGAACTCTCTTAGCTGGAAACCGCTTAGTTCCCATGTCTGCTGCATGGGGCATTTGGTTCATTGAGTCTTCATTATATTCTCCAGAGTCCAAGATAGGTCTCGGGGCAGGTGATGCAGAAGCTGGCTCAGACTCTTGCTCCCATGAGAATTTCTCAAGTCCTCTTGGGCAGCTGCTACCCTACTAGAGTGGTTGGCATTTGCACTTCCGAGTATACGGTCAGTACAAGAATTCATTTGAGGACAGGTCTGCAGCCAAAAGTAAGAATATATGTGCTTTTCCTTGATATTTTCAAATTCCAAGAGCATTTCTTGAACAGCAGCATCGCCGTAACTCAGGTTAAGGGTTTTCCTTCTCCCCAGACCACTGAAGCAATTCTAACATCCTAGAACCTTGATGGCATCAAATTAACAAGTCCTCACTCATTACCTACCAGAAGCATAGCCGTGACTCCAGGAATACCATCCAGTTCCTGGGAATGGTTTCCTTGGAGCGTGAAACGCCGTGGTATCGCTGCTGCCATGCGTAAGGAATCGGGAGGAGTGCGACGGAAATGTGTGTCACCGTCCTTGACCTCAAAGTGTGCAGACCTGAAATACAAAGGCACACGCCAATAAGGACAAAATGAGACAATCACCTAAGCACTGACCTACAACACATGAAAATATGTGTGGTACGGGATGCAGGGAGGAGGCTCGTGGCCAAATGTTTGCAGAAGCAATAAATGTTGTGCGATCAGATGAGTAGAACAAATGCAAACTAAATGCTGCCCATTGAAGCGGTCCCCATTTTTGACACCGTCTCTTTCCCCCAGAGCCAACTATGTACTCCGAGATCCCACTGGCATCCTACTGCAGTCTTAATATGTCACCCTGCTTCGAGTTTCAGCTGCTGGGCTCCTGTGTAATTTCCCCCTTTACCCTGGCCTCTACTTTGAAAGCCAGGTCTCAGACCCTGAGCTTTAACGCTGTGCATTAGCAATTCTGTTCGTTTTTCTCTGCAGCCAAACGTGCTCTCATTCTTGTTCACCCAGTATTAATAAAAAGGATGTCAGCACAGCAGGGAGTCACACTCTCATTTATCTCTGTGCAGAAATGCAAAGAATGGAATGGTCTGATGGTCATTATCTTAACCTTGTGTGACTGCAGACATCCTGGAGTCCTGGGAGAGACAAGTGGACCAGGAAACCCTCATTAAAGGTTTCTTTGAACACTAGACTGTAGAGTTGATCCCCAGTCCATTTCTTATATTGAACACTTTGCAATAAATATATATGTATATATATATATATATATATATAAGGTTATTTTGCAGTCCAGACAATTGAGTCTACTACCTTAAATAACTGAGGGGCTCACAAGTTCAGTGCTCTCAGTGGGAGTTACCTACTCCGAGTGTCTCTGCTCTGAACTCCCTCCCACCCTCCACCCCTTTAAAGAGAAACATTAAAGGGCACCACAGGGCTCCTCTGCTGTGATATCCCACCCTTCCTGTGAGAGGACACAAGTTCTCCATAGAATCTTCTAGTCTGTCTTCATAGCCAGGATTTTTATGTGCAGTTTTCTGCAAACCGACTTCAATCAGAAGTGAAAGAAAAGGAATGAGTGTACTGATAATATTCCCAACGTGATTATAAATAATTCCGAGACTTTACTCTTGCAAGAAAAACCTTAAGGGCAATACCACACATGCATGCACACAGGCACGACTGGTAAACATTTTTAAGCAGACTGTCTTTAATGGAAGGCAGTCAGAGAATTGCCCTCTCTCTCTCTCCAATGACAAGTGCCACACTTACAAAATCTTTCCAGCATTTTTGGATATGAATTTTATCAATAAACAGCCTGGACTAGATTCTTTTCATAATGAAAATTTCTAAAATAATGAGTCAGATTAATCTGCCTATGCCTTCGTTACTGTGCATCTTAACTCAGCAGAAAGGGAAAGGGGACGAGACACTGCCCTGGCCACCGTCTCCTATTCTGAAGAGCCTGTGGGGCAGCTAGCAAAAGCCACCACTGAGCACTGCCACAGAGGAGGGACTGAGCAGGGTGCCAGTGGCAGGAAGGATATATGACAAATGTGTAAAGATGGTACAGGAAAGAGGTTAGAATTCACAGCATTAGAGGCACTGTTTTCATCGACCACACAACTTGAGAAGGGACATGAAAGATGGAACAGTCTAGGTTAGACAGGGACAGTTAAGGACCTTTGCCAAAATGTCAAAGCTACTCTGTGGCTGCTTCTCATGGGAATAATGCTGGCACTCCGAGTTCCCATGATGTTCTTCCTGGCTGTTGGAAGGCTTGTCTTCAGAGAACAGGGGAGAAGTGGAGTCCCTGGTCTCTCCCGGCCTGTAGTAATGTTGTCCTAGCGACCATCAGAGCACCTCCGGACTCCTTCCCATAGCAGGCCAGTAGAGGCCAGTCTGTCAGGGGTCCACATGCCCCTCGCAGAATGCTCAGTTTTCAGACTAAAGTAGCTTGGCCTGGCTTCTCTCCTCTGAAAGAAATGCAGAAGGGTGAACAGACTAGGCAGTTGAAAGTCAAAGTCAAACTGAGAGATGTTCCTCGCTGCTGAAAGCAGAACATAAAAGGTGATAATGAAAACAGGAACTTTGATAACAAAAAAAGGCAAACGTGTGGGGGGGGAGAGAGAGTTTATGAGTATGTGTGTGAGTGTAAGCGTGTGTGTGTGAGTGTGTATGAAAGTGTATGAGTTTGTCAGGATGTGTATGAGCGTGTGTGTGTGAGTGTGTATGAAAGTGTATGAGTTTGTCAGGATGTGTATGAGTGTAAGTGTGTGTGTGTGTGTGTGTGTGTGTGTGTGTGTGTGTGTGTTGGCGGGTGTTAGTGCATTGGGAATAGTAAAAAGCAAGGTGAGAAAGGTGCTAAATTTGTTTTAGACTAACTAAAGCAGGAGTGGCACATTCCACAGGCAGATACAGTTTTGCTTCTGAACCCAGGACCTAGCAGAAGGCCCAGACTTGTTCGGCACTCTGCCTTGGGTCTGAGGGCAGCGCTCGGCAGTAATCAGCATGCAGTGATGGGTCACAGAAAATTCGGAATGCCCATGAACAATCCCAGTTCCGTTGCTGTGTCTGAGTCAAGTGTAGTGGGCAGGGAACGTTTGGATGCTAAACAAAGTTTGGAAAGAAGTCACAGCTCCCTCTCTCCTCCCTCTCTCTGTTTGTTTTGTTACTCAGATAGTAATATTATCCAGAGCTTTCCTCCAAATGGAGTCTTGCACCTCAGTTCAACACAAACTGAACCACTAATGACCACACCATGAAAAAGCAAAGATCGTGGGTTTTGTTCAAAGGTTTTTGTTCAATCATGTGCGAGAATTTTGGATTCTACCCCCTTACTCAGTCCCTGCTATTGTTTGAGGTGGGGGAGGGTGGCGACTTTCTAGAAAGCCACACTCTGGTTTACTGTCCAGTTTCTTGTTTGCCCTTGCTGCTGAGGAGTTGAAGGTATGGTTAGGAAGGCCAGATTGCAGCTTGGCTGTATAAACAGTCAATAACATGTGGTAGCCATTGAAGTGATCAGACCCACACGGTCTCAGGTTATGAAGTGCTTGAGAATATTGAATGGATAAAGGGGGGTGGGGTGGAGGAGTGTTCTTTACCTCCAAAGATATTAGGAGGGGGACAAAAATCCAAACACAAATGGCCTGAAGGTTTATCAAGACAGAACAGCTTCTTCCTGGAGTTTGGGGGGCTGTTTATGCTTCTTGAGTCATCGGGGGTCTAAGTGAGCAACAGAACAACCACAGTCAATGGCACTGCAACCACTGTCCCCTGAGACTTCTAGAATTCTTCTTGGTCACAGTTTACCCCAATAGCTGGATGTTTCAACGTCTCTGAACAGCAAGCCTGCTATTGAAACAATGGTGGAGTTGGGTTTGATGTGAGGATTCCCGAGCTAACGAGGAGCCATTCATCACTCTCGCTGGCTGGTTCTCACACTCCCTCCTCAGAAAGGACCATTTGATAACAATTAGGATGACGGAAGCTTTGAACCCTGTAGTTCACCCGCAGTGGTGCATGTGGGCTCTGAGCCTGGGGCTCCAAACTGTCCAGAGGAATGTGGGTTTCTCAGTTTCTTTCCCCTGCAAGATGTGGCAGGTCCACCGAGGAGATGAAAGAAACAAACGGAACTAGCCAATCAGTTGAAGGGAGCTGGAAATTCGGTAACATTCTCCCAGAGATGAAAGCAACAGGCCAGGGTTGGCCCACCCAGGTGAAGGCTCTTGCCTGAGGGTCTTGCTTCAGGAACTGGTCCCTGAACCACTTAAATAGATGCTTTGCAAGAAAAATACAATCAGGGTCTTGACTTTTTTTCTAAAATGGGCTGGGGGTGGGGAGGCTGATTCAAATTAAAGTTTTCAATGCATTTTATTTAAACTTTTTATTTTTACTTTTAATTATTTTTATACTTTATATTTTTATTGAAATTCGTATCTTACTAAAATAGATTTTTATTATTTTTATTTTTATTTAATTTTCCATGCTTAAAGTAACTCAACTAGCCAACTGTGAATCCTGAATAGTTGCCCCAGCATAACTGGTTGGCTGATGCCAGGATGATTCACGTGCCTAGAGTGCAAGTCAGGTCAGTGGAGCTATTGAGCAACTGTCAAGTTTACCCTTTACCTGGCTTCTCTTGGCTCAGCAGCTGCTGCCTGGCTAATGAGGTGGGGTTGAGAGGCTCGTCGCTCTTTACCGTAGGAGACTGTATAAGATTTGCTCGACTGGTTGGCTTAATTTAGCTAAGCATCATGTTTGCCCAGCACATTGTATGGGGCATGCACAGGTTACAAATGGAATGAGGGAGCCAAAGCTTGGTAGCATGGGCACCAATTCCACTTCCTTGCCTTGGGTGATCCCATCAGAGTGCTGTGATTGTGCTGTGCTGTCCGGGGTGGGGAGAGAGATGCAAGGCAGAAGGTTGGAAACATAGGTGGGCTGTGTTCCAGGGAGGACAGCGGTTGTGGAGGGAGCAACTCCTCCGAGAATGCACGTCACATGAGTTTAGCTCTGTTCACTGTCCTGTAGAGGACAGGTCTGGTTCACGGCATGTGGCCACAGAAGCACGGAGGTGGTGGCCCTTGGAACAGGAACTCCTCTTGTGACCTTCAGTTCCACATATCAAACTGACTAAATCTTGATCCTTTATGCTTCCCAGTCACTTCTGGAGCTTAAAAGGACCACAGGCACTTGCTCCAAAAATGTGACCAATGGGTTTGCAAATGCACATCACTTGTTCGGGTGAGCAACGCTTCTATGCACCAATCAAACTGTAAAGGGAAATATTTGCAGTGCTTGTGTGGCTCACTATCATTGTATCATCAAAGCTGCAAAACCCACTCATGGTCCTTTACAGAGCCACCTCAGCTGACCCTTGGCCAGACTCTTCCGGCACTAGAAATAGTATGAAGTTCCCTCAAGAACACCTGAGGAGAGATGAGAGGGTGCAAATAACAGAGCTGCCTGCTTTATTTAGAGAGAAGCCAATGCCCCTGTTATGGTTTGAAAGTGTCACTCAAATTCATGTAGAGGAGTCTGAAACCTCAGGGTAACCGTGTTGGAAGCTTAAGGAGGGATATTAGCTCATTAGGGCTCCTCTTATGGATGGCTTACTATAATCATGGAGATCGGTCAGTCAGTGTAATAGTGCATCAGCAGCCTCTTGTTTCTCCTGTATTTGCTATCTTGCCATGTGACATCTTCTATCAGGCTTTGAACAAGAAGACCATTGCTTCACATAGCCTCCACCTTCTCAAATTTTAATGTTCAGAAATAACCTTCAGAAAAAACAAAGGAGATGTCAAGGGTCTAATAATTATCCATCCTTGTTTCCCTGGTTCCTTTGGTTGACTACTGTCAAGGTTGAACCATTAATCCTTTTACTCTTAGCCCTCACTATAGGACCTTGCCTGCTCAACTGTCTAAAATAGAGAGTAAACTCTATTAAATGTTGTGGGTACAATATAACTCCCTGCTCTGTGATGAGTCCATGATTTGACTCATTTCTGTAGAACCAGTGGTCAACCCTTAGATCTTGGCACAACTAATGCCAATTTAAGGTACCATTCTGACCTTAAAATCCAGCACACAGGCCCCAACACCTGCCAAATGGGAACACAGATCTAATATATCATAGACCTGGTCCATAGTGCTAGGATCCAGGAAAGTCCTTTAACGTACTAACCTTGTTTTTTGACTTCTGCAGTTCTGCTTCTTGCTGACTAAAGTGTGCCAAACAGGATGTGCATAAAAGACAAAGACCAGTGGGAATCAGGGCTGCATGCTTTGGGCAGGTTCCCCATACAGCTGTTGGATGGTAATAAAGACTTCCGTTTTGGTTTTAAGGGTGTCTGTGTGGTCTCTGGTGGGCTTACCTTGCAACCATAGCTCACTGTGGCAATGATATCCTCCCTAATACACTGAGCATCTGAATTGGTAGAGTATCTGAAAAACACTAAGGGAAGTACATATAGATAAGAATTTTTATCCTAGGGAGAAATCTATTTCATAAAAATTTCTAAATTATCTACTGTTGGTTTTTATTACAGTACCTTAAAGCAATCACTAATCAGCAAGTTGGGGAGTAATGCTACCTTAGATATCCCTCCACGACTTCATTTTAGTTTAAGTTTGACTTTTCTTGCTTGAAGAAATTCCTCTTTTTTTTCCTCCACCTTTTATTTATATTATGTGTGAAATTATGATTCAGCCTTCAACTAATGAAAAGGGGAAATAAAAATGGCCAAATGCATGCCTCAAGCTTACAGAAACTAAGTTAATACGTCTCGATTAGAACTAGGAATCCTTCCAATATTTACACTGGGTTTGCTTCCAAATGTTTGCCATCTTAATGGGCTGTCAATAAATTGGGAGGAACACAGTGTTGAGCATTTTAAACACGAAAGCTCCTAGCATCTGAAGACAAGAAGTGAAGGGAACGTGTAGGAACAAGCCAATTCTCAGTTTTTAAAAAATGCATACTCTGTCTTGAAATTGATTTAATTTTTTGAAAGAAGGTAGGCAAAAGTGGAGATTGTAAACTTGGATGGTGTCCATGACTTCTGGGGAGACAAGAGTGAGATGCTCCCAGAATGTTTAAATTCCTGCCCACATCACTTGCATATGTAGCTAGGAGTTTCTTGTTCCAGAAACTACTGCTATGGGGCTGCTGGAATGCAGCAGGGGAGGGGGGAAAGGAAGGAGGGGTAAGCCTTCTGTTTAGAGTGACCAGAATGAAGAACAGATGTCAGCTGGGTCAAAAAGGACAAATGGTGTTTTCAGATGTCCTTGAGATGGAACCATGGCCATTCACACGGAATCTTTCATATTCTAATTATTTACCTAGAAATTTCATTCAAGTCAGTGTTGTAGGTGACAGAAGCCATGATTTCTTTTCATGTTGAAGCTTGTCTTACTTCATTTAGATGAGTGTACGTTAGTGGAGCTAGGGTTGCTTGAGTAACAAAGAGAAAATAAAAATAAAATGAAGAGCTCATATCCTGTTCACAGATTGGCCACTTCATTACAAGTGATTTTTCAAATAGTTATCACGGGGAAAAGGTTCATGAAGTGAGAGTTGGACCCTTCCTGTCCCCTGAGGATCTGTGCTAACTTCATACTTCCTCACTTGGAACCACCGCTGGGACGAAAACACTGTGTAGAAGTCACTTTGAGCATCTGTGCTGGTTAAAATTTAACTTTTGGTTTTCATAAGTATGGTGTGTTGTATGTGTGGGTGTGTGACCTGCATATTTGCCTGAACACTGTTTGTGTGCAGTGGATACTTTTTGTAGAAATCAGTGTGTCCTCAAAAAGCCACGACTCTACCTTTGTCTTCAAGTAGCCTGGTTTAATAGATGGACTTAGAGGCAGCTGGTGCCTATGTGGTCCTCTGAGTCTTGTCTGAATGAAAGGATGAAACTAGCAACAAGTGCAGCCTGAGAACAGACCATGCACTCTTTCCATTGGCATTGTCTTTGCATTGACCCAGAAACATGAGTGAGTGTGGACCATTGGGCTTCTGAAGTCAACCACATGTCTATGACTCCGCCTTTATTACCGTCACCAATGGTCTCTCTGGCCAGTCATGTGGCTTCATGGAGCTACTCAGTCTTTACAGTGTACCCAAATCCTGAATGTTTAGAATGATAGAGACAAAAACTTATTTTGTACTCTGCTGAGTTATAATAGCCAAATTTGATAGCAAGATGTTCCTTTTTGGAAGGTGCTATGGAGTATCCTTCCCTTTGTGTGAGGAAACTCACTTGGAGATTCCCGAGAACCGCAGTTTCACCATAGCCGAGGTCCCAGAAGATGGGCCTGGAAATGGAACCATAGTCATCACTCTACCTAGTGGTTTACCGTGTTTCTCCCCAAGGCGTGTCTTCGCAGTACGTTGCAGATGGCAGCTGGTGCATTGACAGGGAGCACATTTTTCAACCTGTGCTCCCCAGGCCATAGCTGCAGTCCCCAGCCAGGAGGCTCTCCTCATTCCAAGTCAAAGAGTCAGGCTGCAGCCCTGTCTGCTTGATGAGAGAAACGTGAGCAGAGTTCAGTGTGTGGCGTGGAGCACCAGCCCCGGGGCTGGAAGAAGGTGGGGAAGCTGCACCATTAGCAAATGGGAAAACGTTCTGAAGCTCCGGGAAAGCATTTCCACAGCCAATTAGACGTATCACCCTAAAGGGGAAACATATTTCCCTATTAAAGCCTGCCAACATCCAATGTTTCCCAATTAGCTCAGAGAACGTAGTCACAGATGTGGGCCACACTGTGTTATATCCTTGGGAAGCCACATATCAATGGTTAGAATCGCTTTGATTTTATGAATTGGTTTAAAGCTGTGTAAGTATGCCTTCCCTCGAAAAGGCAGAGGCCCATCAAGTGGGAGACGAAAGAGCGCGTCCTCTCATGGAAAACACACAGCAGGGCAGATGTTTAACACCAGTGTACCAAAATGGGCAAAATAATGAGTACAAATTGAAATGTCAGCTATGATTTGCCACACCTCTGACCTAAATCCCAACCAAAGGGCTATGTAAAACACCCTTTCTTCCACAAGACAGGTCGCTTTATTTAGTGAAGAAGACAAGACACTAGATTTCATCTGAATGTCAGATGAACAAGGAAAAAGCTGTTAGTGTGAGCATTGTCTTAAGAAACTTGGATCACACTCAGTTTGTTCCTCGTTAGCCTGAAACTCCATTTTAACTTTTGTTAGCGTTTATCTGGCAATGTAACCTATGGGAGGATGAGTCCACATAGGTCAGACCATGAAAGCACACTCACACAAATAATTAACACTGCCTGGAAAACATCGCACTTGAAATGTCTGGCTTGGAAGACGGGGCACTAGGTAAGAGCTGTCACCAGTCAGGTGCAGAATCCACCTAGAGGTTCTAAAGCAGCAGCTTTCAAGCTATGGGTCTGGAGCCCCTTGCGGATCAAATGACCCTTTCCCAGGGGTTGCCTAAGCCCACTGGAAAACACAGGTGTTTACATTACACTTCATAACAGTAGCACAATTCGTTATGAAGTAGCAACAAAGTTAATCCGATTGTTGGTGGGCTCCACATGAGGAGCTGTATTACAGAGTCACAGCGTCAGGGAGGTTGAGAACCACTGCTCAAGAGGCTTTGTCTGCAGACAAGAAAAAAGTTAGAGGAATAGGCGCTGCTGAGAAAGAAGAGATGGAGGAGTGGGTGCAGCTGAGAAAGAAGAGATGGAGGACTGGGTGTGGCTAAGAAAGAAGAGATGGAGGGGTGGGCGCTGCTTTATGAAGAGCCCGTATTCCCTTCTTCTCCTTTTCCCACTCCCCTCTTTGGCCAGGTAGCAAGCTGTCATGGTTTTCTTTCTCTTGGGTCAGAGTACATTTAAACAACACATGTTGGTCTTAGGTGAGTGACATTGAAGCTCCACAGAACATGTTGCAAATTTCTTCCATGCCTAAGTGCAAGTGTGTGTGAGGGGGATTCTCATTTTCACAAACCTACCCTCTTCATATGTTGAAGCTGGAAAGCCTTGTCATTCTCAAAATCATCCAATTCGTTTACGTTACAGAGGAGTCTTGGGTCCAAGGATGCTCTGTGGTTGATTTGTACAGCGCTGCACAGCAGGAGCTAGAGTGAGTCCCTGGGTGATGATTCTGGCCTTAGACTGCTCTACCCCACCTCCGCTAGAGTCTTGTGTGACTGTCATTGCACTGTAGCCTGCTGGATTAGTATTTCCAACACACATGGGCTTCCTGTCTTTTCTGTCATTTCTCTTGGCTTCCACAGTAACCACAGTAGTGTTGATTGTGGCTACAGACTCACCTCAGCAGGACACTATAGGGAACAGGTTAACCTAGACGTCTGGTTCTCTGCCATTTCTGTCTTGACCTTTAACCAAGGCCTGGAGAGTTAGGAAATCTTTCTTGGAATGTCCCTTTCTCATGTGGTGAAATCGGGATGCTGATGATACCCATCTCAAATGATGACAACGTCATAAAATACACAGGCAGAGTTCTGAGCTCAGGGTCAAGCATGAAGCAAGCCTTTGGTGACTGACCATCAGCCACTGCCCCCAGACAAGAGGCACAAGTTGCTGTTGTCCCCAGGCTTGGGTTTCCACTAGAAACCACACACTCGGCCATCTCTATTTTGAAAGAAATATTTCAAACATTTCCTGTTAGAGGAAGATACAATATTCCGTGGAATAAACGGATGGTTTGAGCCAATTATCTTACAAAGCGTGCAAAACAAGCCTGTTCTTATTGTTCAGGACTCAAGTCCAGCTTGTTTGGCCATCTCCAGCAGTGGTGGGGGAAGTCAGACCACATCATATGCATGCATGCTCTCTCTCTCCCTCCTGCCTCGGCTATTTTATGTGGGTTATTTAAACAACTGTGTCCAATTATACAAGTGAGTCATTTAATGACGATGAGAAGCTCTGGAAGCAAAGGTACCGAAGGATTTCTCCATAGCGCTGTCTCGCTTGTATTCTCCTGCCTCCTCTCACCACTCTACACCCTCGGTTTCTGGTGTCTCTTTGTCACTCTCTGACTATGAAAAAGAATTAAAAAAAAAAAGCAAACAAACAAGAACAAGAACAACAACAAAAAACCCTAACTGTATTACCCTTATACACTGGGACAGGCCACCAAGGGCCAAAAAGAACTTTCTCTATGATCCTTCTGACAGGACCACTAAACTTCTCATTTGCTAGAACAACTCGTCAGTTGTGGAATTAGTGAAAAGAAACTGAAGTATTTCCGCAGAAAGCTTGCTAGACTGATGGCCAAGGGAATGCAGGCAATGTTTTCCCTTGGCTTTGCCTTCAGTCTTCAGTAGTTGGGGTGGGGGGAGGAAGTCTTGGCCCATTAGACAGCGGAGTCTTGTAAATTTTTCCTTTACTTTGAAGTGGGATTGTATGGGAGAATTTTAAGCCATGTGAGCCGGAAAGGGTAACCTAAATGTCCCAAATTCTCTGGGCTTCAGGATCACTCATCTCTGTAATACCGAATGACGTGGAATGTGCCCTGTCTTGTACTGCCCTGGCAGGCCAGCTTTCCCCTTCTGTTTCTGCAAATCCTACGGAATGCGGACATGTGGGAGAAATCCACCCAGCAGTGAGGCACGGAGTTCCCAGTCTGATCTACTTCTCAAACGGATTTTCATAGGTACTCTCTCTGTTACCTTATCACACTCTAAGACACAGCTATCTTACCTTATAAGGTCAGAGACAAAATCTCAAGACACCATCCTCCCTGGTGTCCTCAAAATGCAACACCAAGGTGATCTGTAAAATTTTGCCAAGAGTGCTGTAATCAGAACTGAACTGCAAACATGAAAATAGCTCTCTTTTTAAAAATTCCAAGTTTAAAATCAGAGCTCAGAATTCAGCCCAATAGTGTTTCCAAAAAGACATGTTGCCATGTTGATGACAAGCCTCTCTATGCGGCCTGTGCCATGACCCAGCTCCTTTTCCCCTTCTACAGGGATGACAGAAGGGCACCAGCCAGGTTGTCCCCAGGGCCAGCTGGAAGAGCTGGGCTGTGGAACCAGACAACATTTGTGTTAACCCTGGGAGAGATGGATGTGAGTTTATTTTTGCCAGAGGAATCCTAGAATATCTTGGCCACGGGGTGATGCTCGGCCCCAGACAGCAGACTTCTTTCAGTAGCTACTTCTTGCGTGTATTTTACTGGGGGACAGTTTCTCTCCTCTCAGTTTGGCTCTCTCCTCAGGAGCTGTTCTTTCTCTCAGGTTCCCTCCCCTATGAAAAGGAAAATAGCCCTGTAAGGTGAATGTGGGCGGAGGGTGGAGGTGGAGTCAGGAGGAAGAAGAGAAAAGTATTCATCCAAAGAACCAGCACAAGGTCCTCAGGGCACTTCACAGGGACTTAAAGAAACAGTGGCCATGCCCCAACCCAACCACCCAAGCCAAGACAGATGGACTACCAGAAAGTAGAGAAAGTAAGACTGGACGTGTCAGGGACTTCCTGTGAAGACATTTATTATTAAGGCTCAACCATGAGTGTCCATCTTCTCCTAAAGCATTCAAGAAGATTACTAATGAACGGGAGGGAAAATACTGGGCTATAGTGTTCCAAACATTACTCTGAAGAGACAGGAAATTGGCAGAAGTAGAAGTGGGAGACACTTCTTAAGTCATCCTGGTAAAGGATGATGGGCTGAAAGCCGCAGAAAAACAGTATGTAAGGCTCAAGATGATTCTGTGAGTAGCAGCTAGAGGGGGACTTGGTTTTTCCCAGACTGCTTCAAAGAGCCTCCAGGGACTGGGGTGCTGGATGCTGGTGGAGCCTCCTGTGCAGAAGCTGGTTCAGCTGTGCGCTGCAGCTGCTCTCCTCCGTGCTCTTTAGACCCTGTGGCCGACACCAAGGTAAAATGTCTAAGCACGGTTTCTGCCTTGGCAGCAGTGTAGGAATCTGCGACCATTTTTCAGTGAGGAAAATGTAGGCGAGAAGGGAAGGGTGCGGAATCAAGAGGCCTGTTTTGGTGTGTGAGCACCGAGGTTCCCGAGTCACCCAGGGGCCACGCCAGGTGCACAGCTGTGTTTGTGCATCTGGCCTTGCAGGGGAGACCTGAGGATTAATGGTAGGGACTCGTTTCATTTTTCAGAGTTTTAGGGCTGCTTCCTGAGAGAAATCAGATAGGAAATAATAAACATACTTTCTAAAAAAATTATAGGAAGTTGAATGGGTTGATAAAGTCTTAAGGAGTTTTTGCACAGATTCCAGTTTCTATGGAAATTCCAAAGCCCTAATGGTAACCAGAGGGCTATTGGGCTTTCACTCCATATAACACAGTTGGGTTTTCTGGCAAAAGAGAAAAAAAAAAAGATTCATAAGGAACTTAAATTTTTAAAGATTTGTTATTTTTTATTAACAGTACATCTGTGTGTTTCTCTCTCTCTCTCTCTCTCTCTCTCTCTCTCTCTCTCTCTCTGTGTGTGTGTGTGTGTGTGTGTGTGTGTGTGTGTGTGGGAGAGAGAGAGAGAGAGAGAGAGAGAGAGAGAGAGAGAGAGAGAGAGAGAGAGAGAAATATTGGAAGCAAGAGGACTCAGATTCCCTGGAGCTGGATGGACAGATGGTTGTAAGCCACCCAGCATGGGTACTGGGAGTAAGAATTGGGTCTCCTGAAAGTGAAATACTCTCTCTTAGAGTCATCTCTCCTAACCCAAGGATCTTGGTGAATTGTTTTCTTTTGTTTTTCTGTTTTGTTTTAGGTTTTTCAAGACAGGATTTCTCTGTGTAGCCCTGGTTGTCCTGGAGCTCGCTTTGTAGACCAGGCTGTCTCCCGAGGGCTGGGATTAAAGGTGGGTGCCACCAAACTTGGCAGATCTTTGTTATCAGGGTCAGGTTTGACCCAGGATTGATAATTCTCTCTTTCTGAGAATCACAGTAATGCGACTACACACAACAATAATATCAATACTCCTGTTTGTGACATTGAAGGACTAGGTGAAATGCAGAAATACCAGCATTGTGCCTTCCAAACTTCTGGAAAATAATTCTGAAAAGCATTCAATTCTAAGATCTAAATGGTGCACTCTATTAACAGTTGCCAGCCAATAGCAATCCATACAGCTACACATACCAAATTTGTACTTTTTAAAATGGATTTCGAAAGATTATATTTGTAAGCATCATTTCTATAGCTCATTAAAATGCACTCAGGTTAAAACTGTGAATTACCATTATACTGCAGACCATTAAAGTAAAAAAAAATCATCTTTTTATTAATTGTAGGAACCCATTTTCCTTAAACTAAATCATCATTGAATTTTTGATTATATATTACTCTGTGTCACTGTGTATTTTAAGATATGGGAATTTCAGATGATATATTAAAAAAATGAAAGTAGATACATTTTCTCTTGCACACACACACACACACACACACACACACACACCTTTTGCTATTGGCATGTACAGCCAGTATTGGGAGATAATATTTACTTGAAGAATAGTGAAGAACTGCAGCCCAGCTAGGAATCTGCCTAGGCAGAAATGCACGCAGACCCAGAACTGCCACCCACTGAACAGAGTACACAGCCAATCTGCAGGCTACTATAATTATTTCAGAACGGGTTGACAGCAAACTGTGTAGAGAGTCAATCACAGCATTTAAGCTGCCTCTGAGTTCATCATGGTGAGACACACACAGTCCCTTCTGCAGCTCTGGAAGAATAATTTTCTGGCCCATCACCATCCAGTTTAGACCAAGCCACTAGAGATATGAAAACATTTTTGAGACATCTATATCCCAATAAATTATCCAAATTATCTGTCAAAGGCAGATTTACCCAGGGGAACAAACTGAAACCACTGATAGAAAATACAGAAAGACTATAGGGCACAAATTCAATAGGAAAAGATACAAGGGCCCTACGACACCATACAGTGCATGTGGCCATCATTTCCATGTATATACACATTGTGCGGGGGCCTTTAAGAGCCAGGCCAGATTCCTCTAGAGAAGAGGGTAAGAATAACATAGCGATTCAGCACTGGGAGATATGAAGAAAGCTTGCAGGATAAAGGGATATTACAGGAAAAGAGGTCATTGACAGTTCCTTTCTAAATAGTCATTCTAGTGCTGTAAGCACAGGAAAAAAATCCAGACTCAGTTTATGTGTAGGAGGCAGATGAGGAGCCAGTGTGCAGTAGCCATACAGAAAGCAGCTGTAGAAGGGGACAGATCACGCATGTGAACAGGGCTGCCCAGCCAGGCTCAGGCTCCTCCTAACCACATAGCTGTGGGAGCCAGGCTTGCTCTCCTTGCTTCTGTTTTTTCGTTTACAGAATAGAAATCCTGATAGGCCCTTTGATGCAAGGTTATCTTGAGGACTGAGTTCATTCCTACAGAGCATATAAAATAATGTTAGTAAAATAAGTAGGCCCTTAACAATTTCAGAAATTCTTATTTGGAAACAATGGAAGCAACTAGCTTAGTAACTAAGTTCCCTCTAAACAACGGATTGCACATTTTGAAAGGCAATAAGCAATTTGTCGGGTCTGCCCATGACCTCACTTGCTACACTTACGCTTTACTGAAATGGAGGCTGGCTGTGTGCTCTGACACAGCCCTGTTTCTGCTCTGGTTACAAACCTGAAATCAAAACCTGTGCCCATGTTTTTTCTCTGGGAGCCAGGAACCAGTTCTAGCTAAACAAGTATTTATCGTGTGGACTTATTCTTTTACAAATCATATGCCAGGCTCTCTGTAATCTATAAAATGTAGATCACAGACTATTAGTGATTGATAAAATTCTCATCCTTGGGACATTCCTCTTGTTGGTGTGGAAGCCAAGGCAGCCCTAGGCGGAGTGGCTGGGGGAGGAGGAGAAATGGCGAGCTGCACTGACTGCCTGACGTACAGTGTGCAGTGCAAAAGCCCTCTTCCCAGGCCTGTCTCAGTTCATCATAGGACACTCCTGACTTCTACAGCCTGTTGCTGTTGGAGCAGAGAAAAAGGAAGCCAAGTGCAGATGCAGTCATCCTAAGTATCAAGTCCTGTTTCTTAGTGTTTCAATAAATTGGGGGAAAAATAGCTACTTCCCATTGTATTAGAGATTTCCTTTGGTGGTTCCTCACACAAAGAGGAAATGAGATGCACTGGTGACCTATTACGTCATCTCACAGTTGTGCTCTGCTTACATAACTTCATTCCCCATAGAACAATTGTCTACCTAGCTGGAGCTGAATCACACTGCCATCTTCCTTTCCTCTGCTGGTTCTAAAACTTCAAATGATGTCAGACTATTTGGATATTGAATCTAGTTCACAATAGAGTAGTAACTTTATGAAAAGCTCACTTCTGGGGCTGGAGGAAAGCTTCAGTGGATAAGAACACTGACTGCCCTTCCAGAAGACCTGGGTTCGATTCCCAGTATTTCCATGGCAGCTTACAACTTTTTGTAACTGTAGTCTCTGAGGATTTAACAGCCTCTTCTGGCCTCAGTGGGTACTGCACACGAGCAGTGTTCAGACATACATGTAGTCAATACATTCGTGTATATAATAAATAAATATAATCTGAAAACCTCCACAAAACTCAATTCTATGAGGCAGAAAAAAATAGAAATATAAGTAGAAACCACATTGCATTCTGTGTATTTGCTCTGCTGATCTGGAAATATCCTTCCACTCCATCAGAAAGGCAAAAGGCTTCTTTGACATAATTTACCCATTGCAGGCAATGTAGAACATAAGTCACATACTTAGCAATTTTTCAAGGAAGATCACAACAAGGAACTAGTCAGAGGAGAAGGAAATGAATATTCACTGCTAGAAGGAAACACTGTCTCTAGTCATACATTACCTACAGTTAATGTTGACTGTAGTTAGGGTCTGGAGTGGTTTCCAAAGGCAGGTGTATTGAGGGCTTGCTCTCCAACTTGGTGAGGGGGGGACCTCAGGGAGTTGAGTCCTTGTGCATATGCTCTTAAAGGAGCTTTCTCTTTCTCTTATTAGACACTGGAAAATAAACAACTTTATTCCTAATACAGATCCCGAAAATAACAGGGCCAAACAACCATTAATAAAACCCTTAGACCCTAAAGCTAGATGTGTATTAATTGAAAATCCTTGGCTTTTGAAAATGCCAACTTGGAATGTTATAAGATCCTTGGGCCTTTAAAGGTTAGATTAGCACCCATAGATGAATGGATCTTACATACAATGAATGTTGAAACATTTCACTATATTACTGAAGCCTGGGTAGGAAAAGTGATTTCCAATGGTGTGAGGAGACACCAAAATGCCAAATGTTTTAATTGTAAAAAAAATAGGACATCTAAGAAGGGACTGTAGACAAGAAATTCCTAGGAATAATGTCTCCTCTAGGAATGGCAAAAATAGGAGGACTCAGTCTTCTGGTATATGTAGGAGGTATGGCAAAGGCCGACATTGAACTAATGAATGTTGGTCAACAAAAGACAGAAAAGGCAACCCCATACCACTGGGAAACTCCTTGTGTGTGCGTAGGGCAGGCTTTCACAGGCCCCAATGTCAAACAAGGCCCAGTCATTCCCAGTTACTATGGAGAACATGTCTCGCCAGGAAAATTAAACAATCCAGTGCATACTGTAAAAAACCATACTATTTTGGATGATGAATTGGACCTTGAGGATGAGTCAAAAACTCCAGTAGGAAATAGTAAAAGTATATTTTGACAGACTTCTATAATTGATCAAAGACAAAAGTTAAGTGTGTGTATGAATGATATTGTAATTGAGGGATTACTAGACACAGGTGTAGATATAGCTATCATTACTCCTGAATCTTGGCATCCAGATTGGCCTCTTCAAGAGGCAGATATTCTACTTCTAAGAATTGGAACTCTATCTTAAGTAAAACAAAGCATGAGGAGGGCTGAATGTTTAAGGGCAAAAGGACAGGAAGGAAGGCTGAGGCCATATGTAGCTAATATTGCAGTGAATTTATGGGGGTGTGACCTATTGCAGCAATGGAAAACCCAGGTTAACATTTCTGGAGGCCTGAAAACTCATGTGTCTGGGAAGGATAATATAAAATATTATTTAAAAAAGGTTACCAGCCATTCAGACTGTACAAGAACACAAAGCAACTTGCAAACCTTCAGAGGTACCAACAGCCTTGCCTTTAAAATGGTTAACTCAGCAGTTCATATGGGTTAAACAATGGCCTTTAATAGAAGACAAAATGCAGGCTTTAGAACAGCTGGTACAGGAGCAATTAGATACTCACCATATTGAAGAATCAACCAGTCCTTGGAATTCTCCTGTATTTGTTGTTAAAAAGAAATCTGGAAAATGGAGAATGGTGACAGATCTAAGAGCTGTCAACAAGGTTATTCAACCTATGGGCCCTCTACAGTCTGGAATTCCTCTGTCTTATCTATTACCAAAAGATGGCCTCTCATAGTTACTGATTTAAAGGGTTGTTCTTTCAGTATACCTTTATAAGAAAAGGATTGAGAAAAATTTGCTTTCACA
>JAQHUG010000061.1:4077312-4107556 GCA_028555095.1 Dicrostonyx torquatus | reverse complement strand
TAGTTGTAGTTACCATCTTCTTATGATGTAGCCAAGCCATTTCCAATACAAGACTTAGACTCCTTAGAATAGGATGTTTATTAAAACATTTAGCTTACATTCCTTGCTTAATATTGTTGTAATTCTAATCTTATATTTGATATCTGTTGCTAGCATATATAGTTTTGTATTGGGTTTGGAACTCTCTTATTTAAACAAAAGGGGCAAGTGCTGTAGGAGTTCCTCCCACTTATTCTGCCAATAGTTTTTAAGATACAAGCCCACTTGGGCATGGTTTCTTATACTATAAATGCAGCTGTAAAGCCTGAGCTCACTCTCTTGCTTCCTACTCTCACTTCTGGCTGCTAGACTCTGTCCCTGTTCCCTTGTCTTGCAGAGAATTGTGATCTAGGACAGTGATCTGGAAGTCTCCCTTAAATAAATAATCCTTAATTATATGTAATTCTGAACTAGTGTGGGGTTATTTTGTATCTTCCGCCATAATGCCACCACTCCCTGGCCTCTATTGTTTTAGCTCTTCACACTGATCTTCAGATAAGCTTTATTTGTTAAAACATAAACAAAATTTCACTACAATTACCAATATAGTACTTAAAATTTGACACATTGTAACTGTTATACTGAGTATTTGGTCTTGTAAAATTCCTACAAGTAATAAATTTATACTGGTGATATGTTTTGATTTTGCACAATGAAACTATTTCCTTTGATTTTCTAGTATTTGCTGTCTGCTGATGAAGACCACTCAAATGTTTGGATACATATGTTCACTTGTGAATTAGTGCATTCATCAGGCATATTGTCTACATGGACCTGGCACTGCAAAGGGAGTTGGAGTTACAGAAGAGACTGGAGTAGATTAAAACATTTTTCCACTGGGAGCTGGCATACTGCCTCCTGAGACACAACTTAGAACTTGGCAGGCAACACAATGATTCCTTCATATGTGGGGCTGGTAAAGAATAGTCATGGTTAAAAGTATAGGTACATATTTATGTGCTGTTACATATTAACAGTGGGAAAATTATCTATAATAGTAAGTTTTCATTTACTAAACACCTACTATGCTCTAGATCACCAAGTAGCATTTTATCTATGATACCTTCCTTGTTTAATTGTGAAGTCTGATGAGTCATATGATAATTATTTTCATTGTACTCATCTATGTGAAATATGTTTTACCCAAAGTCAACAACTCTTAAATGAGACAATGAATGCCAGTTCAGGTCTGGGATCCAAGTCTGTATTACAGATTATACCAAGATACTCAATAAACTGTGATTGATGCAAGACATCACTGCAGTATAAAACATTTCTAGGAAATAAAACCCATCTAGAACAAAAGCTTCTGAGATATTAAAAGTATGTAAATATTTAAATTTTCACTCTTAGCAATCTGACTATAATATTATGAAATTAGCATTTGCAAAGAAGCTCAAGGTGGTGCTCCAGGATCTTAACCAGACATGTGATCCTAATGCCTAACACATGGGAAGATTGGGTGGCCCAAAGAGAGAGCCTTATTCAGAGGATGAAAAGAAGATGCAACATTCCTATGTGTTGTTTCACTCTGCCTTTCATAGTCAGCGACCTTATTGCTTGGCGTGTTTCAAAACATCCAAAGTTTGTTTGATTAAAGAATTGTTTTCTCCATCTTTTGGCAGGCAACTCCCAGTCATATAGTTTATGATGGTTATTCTCTGTCCCCTTATAAACAAAGAAGTATGAAAATAACTTTATTCTTTCAAAGGCTTAGTAAGAATGCCAACCAGGGGAGATCAGTGACACAAAAGAGGTCTGGGCAGCTAGAGAATAAGTGACAGGTGCCTCCTGTGTCAGTCATGCCCCCCACCGCCGCACAGTGACTGCATTCCTTAAGAGGTCAGAATACTCCCAGCGTGATGGGCTTTGCTTTATTTGGGAATTACATGAGTTTGTGTGAAGAGCATTTATCATGTCTATTTTCAATAAACTTCTAGACAAAGCCAACTAAAATTCTACACAGCTTAAAAATAAACCGAAAGTCCTTGATAGGAATGAATAAAAATGTGCCCCATGGCCATCAGATTCCTTTCCCCAGCACCCAGAGAAGGGTCTATCTAGGCTTACTCTGGATTCTCCATGTAGTTTAAAAGGGAACTTTTACTGCAGCCCTGGGAGTCCAGAAGGAGAGGGAGATCCAGGATCTTCACAGCAGAAATCTGCACAGCTGGCAGAGTCCCTGACATCAAGCAGGAGTACTATGTACTATGCCTATAGTATCTACAGTATAGAAGAAACAGTGCTATCATCTGTGTCAAAAACTGAAGGGGGAGCCAGGCTGTGGTGGCGTATGCCTTTAATCCCAGCACTCGGGAGGCAGAGGCAGGCAGATCTCTATGAGTTCGAGACCAGCCTGGTCTACAAGAGCTAGTTCCAGGACAGGCTCCAAAGCTACAGAGAAACCCTGTCTCGAAAAACCAAAAAAAAAAAAAACCTGAAGGGGGTAGAGGACAGCTTTATTGGGACCTTGTGCTACTGGACCACTGAGACCCCAGGTGAAGTCAGTGCTGCATCCTGCATATGTTCTGCGCATGTTCCCTGCTGCATGGAAGTTGCTGCTTGCAGGGAACTCCTCTCTCTGAAACCGCCACTAACCAGACCCAGGATTCTGGAAGCCACATTTTGTGGTGGAGACAGATAAAAGGTTTGACCATCTGCCTCGGACAGAAATGTCTTATGTTAACCAGCCCAACCATGTTCTGTGTAACAACAGATTTTCCCCTGGGCTGCATGGGCGTTGTCAACCTCAACTCACTGAGTTGAACTGATGTTCAGAAGTTGACCCTAGCTTTTCATGTGTATGGCACTATCTTCCAGGAACAACTGCGGGAAGATGTACTCAATCTTTGCATCTACAGAGACCCCCAAATGACAGAGGACAAGCAAGCTACTGCAGGAGAGTAAGCTGTGATTCAGGAGTGGGGTGAACAGCTCCTGAGTTCACTGCCACCCAGCCTGATGTTGCAGGCGCGTTCTATGCCTACTGAGCAGTCTCCTCCTAGAGGGCAGAGGACTTGGGAGCCACTGAAACCTTTCTGCAGCTTTCACTGCTCAGCCATTATTGGGTAGGAACAACCACTGAGCCCCAGCTGTGCCGCCACAGATGCTGAAGCAAAACACAAATGTGGCTGATGTTGCATGATGAATGATGATCAGCATGGGTTTCAAAAGGAAGTTACATGGGTTACATGGGCGGGGTTGGGGGGGGTTATGAGCATCAAAACCAAAGAGGACTCTGTAAGTCTTGATTACTGTGCAAACATCAAAGCTGTTTTTATCAGAAAGACTGAAGCTGGAAGGTCTGGAGATTCCACCCATCCCATAACAACACAGAGTGCAGAGATCAAGAAGAAGACCGGAATGTTTTCTTACTGCCACATGAAGCTGAGATGCAGGGAATCTCTGGAATCTCTGGCTGGCTACCTTTTCTCTCGCCTTCACCCACTAAATCAACACTGCCATGTGATGGCAAAGCAGAGGTTGGACAGAGCAGATGCTGCTCCCTTCATCTTATCTAGAAGGTGGGAGGACACTGCAAGTTGTTATCTTCCCGTTGAACCCTCCAAGAGGCCCATAGGGGCACTTTCTCACTAGTGGTCTGTGGAGAGTTCACCTTCGGTCCTTTCTCAGAGGAGGTACCACAGGCAATGCAAGCCAATGCACGCACACCCATACATGGTGGTCTGGCTTTTCTCCTCTCCAAATCCCAGAAAAAAGTTAGGTCTTTGCTGTTTGACACAAAGGCAGCTGCACAGGGTTCACAAGATAACTTCCAGGGGAGCAGAAGAGAGGAGCAGAGCCTGCTAACAGCGTTTACTTATTTTGGGCTGGTACTGGTAGGTTCTCTGCACTTTCATCAGCTAATGCCATATCTAGATTACCCAGGTTTAAAATGATGATCATTTTAAATGATCAAATTAGAGACATGTAAGGATGCAGCAGACACATGCAGCTAAGAAATAAGTCAGGACTCTAATCCCAACCCCATTCACAGTTCCCATATCACACAGCCTCTGCCTGAATCGCTCCAGGGTCATCTGCTCTGCTCAGGAACTCACAGTGACAGGAGGGGACTCCAGAAGCTCAGAGCAGCAGCTGCTGCTTCTGTGATCAGTGTTTCACCAACCCACCTCCCAAGACTGGGATGGAAAAAGCCTCAGTCTAGCTACGCCTTTGTACTGGACAGACTTAGCGTGCCTAGTGTGCTTTAGATAAACAGTAGTTTTAAAACTAGGACATTTATTAACTTTCATTTTGTTTTTAATTTATATGTTATAAAAATGGCAGATATAACAATATCAGGGAATATTTTTATTTTAATTGAATAAGGATTGCAGGTGCTGAGGTGTATGATCTAAAGGCTTCATGCCTCCCCAGGAAAGAGATTTCATATGGGTCACAAGGACTGTCACATGAAGTCGTGGGTATTATGTTACATGTGTTAGTGATCAACCATTGCAGAGTGGGTCCACTCCTTGGCTTCCAGAAGCTGTGGAACATGTTTCTGGAAACCTCCTCAGCTTCACCTATCACCTTTTCTCAGAGAGCGTGAAACTGGCTCAGATCTACCCTATTGACTCAGGATGAGGGAACGTGCTGAGGGAGCTGAACCGATGATCCTCCCGAATCTGCTTGTCACCTGCTGGGAGTTTCTGAATCATGCCACGAGGAACAAAGTGCACCAGGAGCTCCTCAGATAAGGTGTCAAAAGTGTCTGACTTAATTGTTAGCGCAGGGATTTAAGATGCTAAGTTAGCTGGGTGCTAACACTTTCCATTGATTTTGGAGCATTTCCACGCATGTTTAGCAGAAGGAGTGGCAGGAATTATAGCCCTATCACTAGGGAAGGAAACCATTTGCAATTTGCACTTTCAATTTTGACTCTTAGCCTCCTTTTTTTTTTTAATTTCCTTTAAACACCCTTCAAATGGGTGTCAGACTGCAATTCAATGACAGCCTCACAACTGGTTGCATGTAACACTTCCCATCCCAATCTACCAACATTCCAGAAGGATCCCTAATCCTGTGTTAATAGAAATTTAAATTGGCAAGCCCTGAACTATACTACACTGTAATTGGAGTGCTGCTTGGTGTGAGTGTGTGTGTGTGTGTGTGTGTGTGTGTGTGTGTGTGTGTTTGGGAGTCTGCCTGCAGGCTGTCACTGGAATGGCATCCCACAATAAACTGCTCTGACTACATGGGTCACTTAGGTGTGGTTTATATTCTGTTCCAGATATCTGGCTCATGGTGAGACATTATTGACTTTCCATGAGGGTAACAGTTGTTTTCTCTTTTCCTAAACTTGAAGGGATCCATAAATGCCTTGACTAATAAAATCTGGCCAAAATGGCACAGCATGACTTGCAGAACTTCACTATGTCTCTGTCTTTCTCCTTCAGTGCTGTCCTCAGGACATCGGGACCTTGAGAGGAAGCCCAGGTCCCATGGGAAGGCCATAGGTAGGTGTTCTGGCCTATACCGCCAATTAAATCAGCTGGTATCTGATTCCAATCCTAAACCAGATTCAGTACGTGGTTCCAATCCTGGGGTAGACTCAGTCTACCATATATGCATGAAGTGGCAGAAACCATGAAGAACCATTGCTGTTTTAAGTCACTCTGTTTGGGGCAAATATTTTATGATACAGCGACTGACCAAGAGCATTTGTTATGCTCTTTGAGTCACTGATATGTTGGTGTAGATGTACAATTTTCTTATTTTGCCATTGCAAAGGTCAAAGCAACCATTCCCAATTGATTTTCCCCATTTTTGTCATCAAGAAAATAATAATAATAAAAAAAAACAGTTAACACATCATGAGAATTTGTAAGGTCAGGCATTATTCTAAGTACTTTGCATAAATTAACATCCTGTAATGAAACGTAAAGTGCTATGCTTAACCATGAGGTGACCCTAGAGTGGAGACCTCGCAAATATCCAGGCTACCCAACAACCTCCAGGCTTAGGGAAGAGAACAAACCTGAGAATGAACAGAGATGTGGTGTTGGGAAGCTTTGCTGTGTAACAAGCAGGGGACTGTTTATGCATAAATTCACCAGGTGCTTGCTGAGTTCCGCTACACATCATGCCCTGTTTCAGGGGATGAGGATACAGCCAAACAAAATGAGAAGAAACACCTCCTCTCCTCTGAATCCGGTCTTTGGGTGCATTAGACTTTACATCTTCACCTCGCACAGGAGGACCACCAGGCACGTCATCTGCTCCCTCCTGTTCTGCTGCAGGACTAGTAGGTATTTCTCTCTTCTTCCCTCCTTGATAAAATAGCACAAGGTACTCCTCGACAGGAAGCAGAATCTTAGCCTGCATAGTGAGGTATCCCTAAGTAAGAAAGGAACATGCTCCTTGGGAGGTACGTAGTTAAATTGCTAGGTGCATTGTCCCTTTCCCGAGGTCACACATAGGATGCAAGTTAAAAAGTATTTGTGCCAAAATATAAGCAAAACCTTTTTATGTGGTTTACTCAGATCAACCCAATAAAGCCCTATATTCAGTTTGAAAATGAGACAAAGTCGATTCATTGATATTAATGTGAATTCTGAGTTATACATGATGATGCTCAATTTCCCTAAATTCTGAAAATGTAAACTGAACACCAACCCAACGAAGAATCATTTCCCTCCTCAGAAGGTAAAACATTAAGATTTTGGGTTCTTTTTCAGGGTTAAGAAGTGAGGCCATCTGGACTCTCACATAGCCTAGAGAATCTAATAATGCAGTATAACTTTACCATAGGAAAATTTACCACTGTCCTTCAAATTACAAAATATGAATGCTCTTGACCTAATGATATGACTTCAAATACACGTGATTAGAATTTCCCTGTATATACATCAAATAAGTTTAACACACAAATGTGTGTATGCTACTTCATGAGGATATGTCTGTGTGTGATGTGTGTGTGCATGTGGTGTATGGAATGTGTGATGTAAGTGTGTTGTATGTGCGTACTATGTAATATGTATGTGTAGTGTGTTCATATGTATTTGTGATGCTATGTAGTATGTTGTGTGTGTGCTATATATGTGAAATTATTGTATGCATATGTTGTGTATGTGTGTTGTGTGGATGCATGTGCATGTATGATTTGCATCTGCATCTTCAGACATAGATGTTTACTTGCACATTATTTAAAGCAGATGTATATTAGATACAGCCAGTTCATAAATAGATCTGTATGAGGTTATATGAAAGCATATAAGATATAAGGGGAGAAATAGTAAGTAAAATATGACTCTTTTACTATAAAAATGAAGACATAAAAATGCAAAAAAAAAAAACAGATCTTCAATGCCATCTGGAATTTCCACTGGAAACGGTGCAGGAAGCTGGCAGGCACTTAGATGCAGGAGCAAGCTGGGAGTGTAGTGAGAGGGCGAAAGGAAGTTCTTTGCATTATATCTGTTGACATTTTCTAGCCTAGCACATTATAAGTTGCACTTTATAAAATAGCAACAGGGCTGTCTGAGCAGGGACATGGTGATCTTGCTCTTGATTCCATGAGTGTTTTCCCCAGCGGGAATAACTGTTGACTGTTGCACTGAAATAAGTCTTGTTCTCTTCATTCTTCTTCTCACAAGCTAGGAATCACAGTTCATCTTTTCCTACATGTTCTGTAATTAAAGCCTGTCAGATTAAAAGAGAAATTTCCTACAATCCAGGAACTATCCCCCGCCCAGGCATATTCAGGAAATTTTAGTTAAGCTCAAAAGGCTGTTTTTAAAAAGGACATGAAAGCAGATGGGAAAGCGTTAAGAGGATGGACTCCAGAGGACATAGAAGGGAGACATGAGAATAATGAAGGGGTGTGGACTTGACATAAATACTCATACGCACCTATGAATGTGTCAAAATACAAATGGAAATTATTTTTGTAAAGAATTTAGGAAGTATTCATGTTTTTGTGGTCCTTGGGATTGAATGCAGGACCTTCATGCATGTGAAGCAAGCCCTTACCAGTGACCCATGTACCCAGCACAAGAACGAAACTGACCCACTAATGCTCGCCCTCAGTAAGTCCCTTTGCGTTCACCCAATCAGTTTTCTAATTAGTCTTTGAGTGTGGCTCTTCTGCTGATGTCACTTCATGTCTGAAGATGAATCAGGTTCTTTAAATACCTAAGAAAATACAAGCATAACTCACAACGCCTGGTGGTCATGTTTGATTTGTTAATGATTCATTCATTTTTCAAAAATTCTGTTTATTTATTATAAATATCTTGTAAAACATTGTATTTTGATATGTTCATTAATATTTTGTGTTGTGTGGTGTACATGATTGCCTCATTCAAGCAAATCACCTTATCTATCACCTTGTATAGTTAGTTATAGCATGCTGCTTTGTGGAAATATGTCTGAGCTTTACCAGAAGATGTCTAATCATTTTTAATATGTAAGTACAGGATCCTTCACAGTTACTAAGATACAGTCTACATCCCTAAGTATATCCAACTATTTCTAGCACTATTTTGATGGGGATGCGAGTGTACACACCCATATGCATTATGATTGGAAATATAGACTTTATCCATAAACACACGTAGTTGTTCATGCTGCCTTCAGTATCAGCCCCGTTCTGATTGTCCCTATGCAGAATTCAACTATACATAAGGGTTTTGCCTTTAAGGGCATCAAACAACCAATGTACCCGAGTCTGTGACAAAAGAAAGAGTTACCAGATAAAGACAGAAAAGTAAGTATCTACAAGACAGACTAAAACACAAGAAGGACAAAAAAAAAAAAAAAACAGAAGTAAAAACCAATCTGATGATGTGAATAAAAGGGACAATTTCTTTAAAGATAAAAATGACCAAAACAATATAGAATGGAAGAGAAATTCTAAATAACTTTATTGTTTTTAAACAAATAATATGACTAATTAAAACCATAGACAATCACCAAATGCTTGTTAGAAGTGTTGACATATGAAAACTGGCAACAACTGGAATAGTCTAGATGTAATAGATCTGAGGACAACGGTATGAGTTCATGTTTAGGTTAATAAGGACACACGTAGTTATATACAAAAATACCAGGAGATCACACTGCCAGAGTAGGAGGATACCCATGTCTATGTGAGACACTATTAGGATCTCTTACAATACCACACATAAAATTATATGAACAAATTATTATATTATAGACCTGGAAAAGTGTTAATTACAAAAGGTACAAAAATAAAAACAAAAATTCTTGTATCCCTGAGAAGACAGAGAATTTTAGATAAAATACAATACATTAGTCTACTTGCTGTCTCTTTGACAAATACCCAAGAGAAATACAGGAAGAGCAGCTGACTTTGGCTCACACTCATAGGGGTTTGAGTCCCTCATGCCAGGGGTAGTTCAGCAAGAGCAGCTCACACCAGGGCAGTCAGAAATTAGGGCGCTCGCTGGCCCAGCTGACTCTGTTTCCCCAGCCTGTTGTATGCACTGCTCACATTCAGGGAGGGGCTTAGCACTGAGTTAATCCTTCCTGGAAAAGTCTTGTAGACACAGTCAAAAGTGTGCCTTCTCATCTCCTCAGTGATTCTCAACCTGTCAAGTTATCCATGAAAGTTAATTGCCATGCACAGAGAGTGCAAACCTTATATTTCAAGAATTGATCCATTTTTTTGGTCACATAACTTTCTCTCTTTGAAAAGTAAGATTACGCAAGTGAAAAGGTAAGCGCAAAATGGGAGAAAATATTTGCAATATGTAGATACGACATAAGACTTTACCAAAACATACAAAAATATAGCATGAGTCAATAATGTGACAAACACCTTAGTAAGTGAGCAAAATATTTGAAAATAAACCAGGAAATAGGCTGTTAGGTTATAGGTACATGACAAGGTCTTGTTTAACCATGTAAACCATCTTAACCAAATGCTCAAACCATAAGGAGCTAGCACTGCACACTCACAAAACAGAGGACCTTAAAATGACTACCAGTATCAAGGGTTGGAGATATGAGGCAATTTTAAACTGTTTCATTAGAAAGATAAAATGTCTTGGAAACATAATATACATGTAACTTTAAACCATAAACATTAAACTCAGGCATGTGCTCCACAGATGAAAAGATAAGGCCTCACATAAACTTGCACACAAATGTCCCTGGTAGCATTTTTTATGACATTCGAAATGGGGATGAATTTCAAAACTATTATGTTGATTGAAAGAAACAAAATGGCACATCTATATGCTTTAAGTTGTATACAAGTTAGAAAACAGAGATGACTTTAAAGGCAGAAAACAGACCAGGAGTTGGCTCGTCCCCAAAGTTTAGTGTAGGATGGATTATATAAGGACAAGAAGAATTGGGGGAGAGAGAAAAGAAACCCTCAAGTAGTTTTATTTATTCAGTTGACACCATTTATTGTCTATAAGGTAAAAAAGTCATTGCTTGTTATTTAGACTGAAGTCATCAAGAATTGAAGGGAATATCCACTCAAGTTGGAATTGGGAAGGAACAGAGCCTGAGAGCTAGCTTGTGAGTCTCAAGGAGAGAGAAAGAGAAGGGTATTTTAGGTGCTAATTGTGAGACGTGGTACCCTAGCAGACCCAGCTGATGTCACCAAGGCTTTGCTATCCATGATAATGGTGTGATCTGGTCCATGTCTTCCTCAGCTCTTGCTGTTCTTGCTTCCCCACAACCTCAGTGTGAAGCTGAGGGTCACACATACCTCAAAGTTCTGCCCAGCAAAGGTAAATGTCTAGTATTCAACTGTTGTTAAACTAATGCCACCCTAGGGACAGCTCAAAGTCATCAATACCTCTGTCTGCATACCTCTCCCATTTGAGATTCCTTGTGTCTCCTCTCTCTCTCTCTCTCTCTCTCTCTCTCTCTCTCTCTCNCTCTCTCTCTCTCTCTCTCTCTCTCTCTCTCTCTCTCTCATCATGATTGGAGCACTGTGTCAGCTGAAGGATGGCGGGGGCTTGGTCATAGATCTCTGTGCTCAGTTTCGAAAACCATGACAACCATGAGGTTTTCCTTCCTATAGCGGTTGAGTTAGCCTAACCAAGTCATGGGAGAACGCAGACAGTGCTGTTAGCTAAAGGGAAATGGTGAGTAGGGAAGATGACCTCCCATCTTGAACAAAAGAAGACACTCATTGCATTAATACTAGGATGTGATCCACACTGAATCAAGGTTCCTCTAGGACAGTGGGCTTTCTTTCTATACAACTTCATAGTCTGTCCACTGTTGTCTCCATTCCGTGGTCCAATCAAGAGTTCACTTACAAAATAGGGGATTTAGATGCACCCATGTGACCTCATCAGAACTCTGACTCACTTCTTCCAATGACTTACCTGTAAGGTAACCTAAGAGACTCCAAAGACTTCTTACGGCTGGTGTGTTATGTTGAGTGGGTTGCTGTTTTACTGTTCTTCCTTTGTGGGAGATGTTAATATATTACAAAGCCCTCAAATTATACAGCATATGTAGTAATTATTTTCCCAACTAATAATTTTCTCCCCTTTTCTTTCCTTAATGCAGGCTATAGGGGTTTGAAACTTGTGACCCAAAAACAGTGTGCTGAAGTCCCAATCTCCAGGCCCTCAAATGTGGCCTCATTTGGAACTGGGGCTTTGTAGTGCTCACTTAATAATCTTGAGAGGAATCACATTGGATCTGATGTGAATCCTAAATTCATTGACTGGTGTCCTTACTGGGGAAATAAGGCCCAGAAGCACAGTGTGTGGAGCTGTGTGAAGAGGCAGAGAGCAGAGCGAGTTAGCTTTAACATGGAGACCAGGAGTCCCCACAACTTAAAGGAGTCAGGGAATGATTTTCTCTTGAGCCTCTAGAAGGCTTGTTTATGGACCAGTTGTCACTTGCTTCTGCATCGGGCCTCCAGAGATGTGAGGAAATACGCTCCTGCTGTTTCCAGCCACCAAGTCTGGGGTCATTTGTTACAGCATCATTAGGAGACTAGACATGCAGACCCTCCCAGATCACCACCCATGTTTAATTTGAACCACATCCCCAAATCATGTCATAAATGACGTACAAGAATAAGAATCATGAAATTTGCATACATCTAGCTTAAGGTAAAAGCAGAAGACTGATATCACATAAGGGGTCAAACAAAAACTGACATGGGACACACTTTGGGAAAGCAGTCTAGCGGTTTCCTCGTAGGCTGAAGTTGTGCACATCCTCTGGAAGTCATGGCCGCTGCAAAGGAGAGGAACTGCTGCAACATGTCAGCAAGTGCAGGGGCCTTTCTGAAGCAGCATTGCTCGCAATAGTGCAAAAGCACGAAATGTCCACAGACTGAATTACAATGTGTGAAATGCTCTGTATTCTACAAATTAAATGCTATTCTCCAATGGATACTTATATAAAACCTCTATGTGGAATGAGCTGAATGACCTCTCAAACATACTATTGAACCAAAGATACCAGTATATGCAAACTGTGGCACAAATTTTGTAAAATTTGAAAGTAGTACTCAAAAGCAAAACATTGTCTTTGGAGATAAGTGCTCACATAGCAAAGCTATGAACAAGATTAAGAACGCGATGACTATAGAAATCAAGGTAGTTTTAATAAGAGCAAGGAAGGGGTTATAATTGTACAGCTTTTGTAGGGTTTGGGGGCTGGGTTTGTAGGGCTGTCATCATGTTGGTAGTATGTGAGTCTGTGTGCACTCTATAATCATGTTGGTACTGTGTGTGTGTGCACTCTATAATCACATTGGTAGTGTGTGTGTGCTTTATAATTACGTTGGTTGGTAGTGTGTTAGTGTACGTTATAATCACATTGGTAATAGGTCTGTGTTTACTCTATAATCATGTTGGTGATAGTATCGTGTGAGCACTTATTTTTGTATAGGTGTGCACATGTGTGCACATACATGTGGAACTTAGAGTTTGATGTCGGTTTGGTCATCCTCAGTTGCTCTCCTTATTTTTGAGGCAGAATCTCTCACTGAACCTGGAGCGCACTGAGTCAGTGTGGTTGGCTGGCCAGCGAGGGCCATGGATCCACCCGTCTATTCCTCCACAGGTCTGGGGTAATAGATGTGCCTCACTATGTTCAGCCTCCCCAACCAGGTCCTCTTCCTTGCATGGCCACATGGCAAGCACTTTACCCATGGAGCCATCTGCCCAACCCTGGTTGCATTTTTTTTTTTTGGTAAGTTGTGTAGTTGTTTCATGAACTTTTATACTTTACCTGAATGTTTATTCATTATACTCTTTTTATAATGAAAAATTCAGTATTTTAAGAAATAAAAATTTTAAAAGGGGTAAGGCCAAAAAAAAAAAAAAAGTAAAAGAAGGACAAAAGACAGAAAAGAATGCCAGAAGACTTGGAAGTATGGCGAACTCTACTCCATGAGGAGGGAACATGTGCTTTCTTACGGTTCTCTCCACTCTTTCCTGCTCTGGCTTCAAGCCTGTCCATTCAAACCATACTCAAGGCATTTTCTGCCAAAAGCCAAGACCCTGGAAAAGAGCGGCGATATGATGGAAAAGCTCATTGGATCCCAACTATTGCTTTGGGGGCCATGGTGTTCAGCTGTGCCAGAGCCCCACTGCTCCAGGGCTGCTCAGCAGTGCCTGAGATTGGCTGTGGTTTGGTAGAGGTGTATGCAGGAGCCAGCTAACAGGCAACAGTCCATCGTTGCCCAAGGCTTTCTACATGGCCTCGTTCGAGGCACATTCAAGCCCCACGAGAGAGCATTTGTTGCTTCTGTTTCACGTGAGTGAGCTTGTACAGTGAAGAGGTGTTAAGTCCCAAGTCACAACTGATCCGGCACATGTCCTCCCAGGAGCTCAGTGACCTTTAGCGGAGTTCTGATACAACCTCACTGATGTCAAGGCAGGTAAGAGAGGAGGTAGTCTTGAGGATATCTCAGAAGCAGGTTGTTATGACATGCCCTGGGCACCAGTGGCTCTGGGGACCGCAAAGAGTGTAGATATGGCTTTAGCTAATCACAGAACATCTGAGACTATTTGCTTTCTGTCAGGCTTCTACCGAAAGCATCATCCACAGACCATGTCAATATCGCTTGTGGTAGTTTGCGCAGGTCAACAAAGCCTTCTGTTTCTCTTTGGCGTGGTAGATATCCCATCTTCCTGTCCAAACACTCACAGACTCCCAGCTAAACCTCAGTGCTTTACTCGCTCACTCGCTCAAAGAAATAAATCACTTCAGATAAACAGACACGATCAGAGCTCTGTTTGGATTCATGCTGGAGAAACTGTGCAGACTCTGGCTGTTTCGTATCACTGCCCTCCCTGCCAATAAACCGGCCATTCACAATATTGCTTCTGCCAAGAATTCCCTAGGCCCTTGGGTGGTTTCAGCAGAGGATATATGAAAAGACTGAGTAAATAGCATTGTGTTATCCCTGTTCCTATCCTCAAAGCTTTTGCAAACGAGCAAGTGATTTTTTATGATCTCAATGAACTGTGGAAAGTGATTAAATCTATCCCCAGTATCACATTTTGAATTTGGATAAAAGTTAATTATTAAATGCCTTAATCAGATGATTTTGACACTGTATAGAAACTAAAATGAAACCAGCATGAAGGATCTAGGCAGCATTGATATAGATAGGCTCTTCCTGCTGTGTCTTGCTGAGGTTCTCACACTGGGAGCCACAGACATAAGCCAATGAGTTAGCAATCCCACAGGAAGCAGAGAGCCCCTGGGATCTAAGGAGATATATTGCAATGTCCCTAGTGGATGCTTTGCTTTTTCCTATACATACATGCTCATGATACAATTTAATTTATAAACCATGCACACTAAGGAATGAATGGTAACAATAAAACCGGAGAGTTCTAGTAATGTCCTACTAGTGATGGAGTAAAGGAGAGAGGAGTAAAACCTTGTAAACACGATGCCAGGCCGGAGTGTGATCTCCTCCCTATTCTAGGATAAGTCTGACCACCTGGATGTTTCGAAAAGCATTTAGCTCACTTCATTCTTCACCCACCCACATTCCCTGAAAGCTATCTTCATAGTATAATTGCTCAATTCACTTCACAAAAAGAAAAAAAAAGAAAAAGAAGGAAGAAAGGAAGAGAGGGAAGGAGAGAGGGAAGAAGGGAAGGAGGAAGGAAGGAAGGAAGGTAAGGAGAGAGGGAGGAAGGGAGGGAGGGAGGGAGGAAGGAAGAAAGGAAGAAAGGAAGGGGAGAGAGGGAGGAAGGGAGGGAGGAAGGAAGGAAGGAAGGAAGGAAGGAAGGAAGGAAGGAAAGCCTCCAACATCACCATCTTTTTGTTCATAGGTTGATGCATTAGAAGAGTCTCTGATGTTTTCTGAAAAATCAAAAAGCCCTCTGAGTGGAGTTTATTTTTTACTATTAGAACCACTCACGTTTCACATAACCAATACATTAAAGGGAGGCAATTTTAATTGATGGTTAGGAGTCTGGTAGAGTCTACGGAAAGACCACAGAGAACCGATTTTCCCTGGACTAAGATCCAGAATGCCTCACGAGGACTTGCCTGGCAATACAACAGCACTTACCTTCTTCCATGTTGACGCTGTGCAGCTATGGGCCAGGGAAGCTGACTTTGATAGGAGAAAACCCAAGGAAATAAAGAGAGTGAATCAACAGACTGGACTCTTAAGCCAGTGCCTGCAGGAAGAATTGAATTATTTTCTGATCAGAAGGGACTCCTTGCTGTAAATCTCTGGGAGCTGGAAGCAGGCAGCCTCATCTTCCCAGTTTGTAAAATGAGTGTAGTAGCTGTCCCTTCTCTACTGGATGACCGTGTCTCCAGGAGGCCCTAGAACATACTTAACAAGAAGCCTGCTGCTTGAAAACTCCTCCGTAAAATTTCCAACCAATGGTCGTACTCACAATATTTCCAATATCATATATCCATTCGCAAATAAGATCTCAGGTTTCCTAGGATAGGGGAAGAGTGAAAATATGTCATGCCGGAGTGCTGTGTTTCCATTCACTAATCAGATTTTCTTCCCTTATCCAGTTACTGCTCCCAGTCACCCTAGTTCCATGTTTCAATAGAGGAATCCATATTCTCTGAAAAATTCTTGAAGAAATAAAATGAGGGAAGATTTTCTTACATTTCTTTTGTCTGTGGATTGTTGAATATACCTAGAAAAGGGTTATAGCTGCTTTAATGAGTATACCTTTATATTGTATATTTTTATAATTTTGATCATGTTAAAAGGTTCTCTAAATAGACATGCACTATTCAAAGGAATCTCTTTTATTTTCCTTTTGTGTCTCTTTCTTTTTAAGATGTTAAAGGGTAAGTGAAGGAATGCGAGTGCGGTGTATGCAAAGGCATGTCGACCGTTTGCAATCAGCAGGGAACTTTCCCAAGGGAGATGAAACAGAGGTGCAAGAAATCTAGTGGCTTTTTTGGTTTGCTTGTTTCCGAAAAAAGGCTTTCCATTTAACCACAGAATAGGTTGATGATAATTTATTGTAGAAAGATTGCGTTCAGTCAATGAAGTGTAGCTGTTTTCATGGGAGTTGTGAGGTGATTAAAAGGACAGAACGGTGTCTTAAAATAGCACATGACGCCCATGGCAATGTGCTGGCCCCAGTTTACCTGACTATCAGCAGCATTTGCAGTGCTCAAAATCTGCCTAGATCTCCATCCCGCAGCAGACACTGACATTAATTAGTCAGCCCTGGGACTCACAAGGTGCCGTTATGATGAAACACTCAAGGTGTTCCCAGACAGAAGCTGTGTTTAAGACTATGGGACAGATGGAATTTTTGACCTCCCTTCAAGAAGTGTAATTTTACTTAAGATACTATACCTTTTAGGCTGCATTGGCTTACATTTTGGTGTGTGTGTGTGTGTGTGTGTGTGTGTGTGTGTGTGTGTGTGTGTGTGTATAAGAGTCAGGACCAGAGATTGACCACAGCTACCTTTCTCTATTTTGTTTCACCAGGATAGTTTGACCTCTCTCGTTTCATTTCACTTATGAGATAGCCTATCTTTGTTCACCAGGGTTGGGATCATAGGTGTGCTTCACTGAGCCTTCTATAGCACACATGTCACCAACTGAACTGCTTTCCTAGCTCCGCCGATAATTTTTAAAAATATGTTAGAGGCTCTAATCATTGATAGACTCATTATTCCATTCCTGTCTCTTCTTGTCTCATTTCTTTTTTGCAATAAAATGATTAAAAGCCAGACACAGAGAGAAGTCACATCTTGGAATGAAAAAGTGGAAAAAGAAAGAGCCATTTGAAAATATGCTTTGTTGGAGACAGCTTTAATCCTAATGAAAAGGAATTTCTTCTTGAGAAAGAAAACGTGCTCACCAAGTGTCCAGGCATAATAATGGACGCTTTGGGGATGCGCTAATTGTGAAAACTGAGCATTAAGAACGGATTGTGCAGGCTTTATTTAAATCTCAGCTGATGCTCATTTGGTTGGTGATAAAAGCAAGGTCCCAGGTTGTCCCATTAGCTTTAGTTCCATCTCTGCTTTCCCCGCAAAGCCCCATGGAGCCATTACTTGAAGCCAGTTTTGTTATGACACCATGAGGAACCAGGCTCGCCCTGTTCGCAGACTGTGCCAAAAGTTGGAAGAGTCCCAGTGGAGAGAATCTGATTCCAATTTAGGGATGAAAGTACAATCCCCCCTGCCAGGTTTAAATTGAGAGCATGTTACTCATTCTTCAGCTACTTTCTCAGCTTGCTGAATTATTCGGTGCATGTGTGCAGTAAATGTTCTCTCCGCTTCCTCCTTCGGGACCCTGACCTGGATGGACGAGTGGTAACTGGGAGGAAAAGTTAATCAGCGAGAATCCTAGTTAAACACTCTAGTTCTGTAAGAAAATAATGCATAAAATGAAGAGGGGGACCTAGCAGGAGAACTGAGCGAAGTGATTCAGACACGTTTCTCATCTCCAACGCTGTCCTATGTGTCCTGTTCTGAAGCAACTGGGGACTAATATACTGTAGTTCTCAAGGTACATGGAGTGAAGAGAAGTGTGGAGGCAGAACGTCGGTGAGAGAGCCCTGGGAAACTGTGCTGTGGGCGGGTGTTCGCCAGGGTTACATATACACGTCCACACGTCCATCTAACTTCCGCATTCTGCAGGTTTGCTTTCTTGTTCCTTCATGCTTTCCTTGAAGATTGTGTGTGTGTGTGTGTGTGTGTGTGTGTGTGTGTGTATGCATGTTCATGTTTGTACATATTTGTGGAGAGCAGAGGCTGATATTGGGTATCTTCCTCTGTTACACTCTGCCTTGGTTGTTGAGACAGGGTCTCTCACTAAACCAAATCTGACAGGTTCAGTTGGACTGGCTGGCCAGCAAGTCCCAGAGAGACTCTTGTCTCTGTGGATAAGCAGTGAGATTATAAGTGCATGTTGCCACTCTCCACACTTTGCATGAGCCCCAAACCTCGTGTTCATGCAGCAAAACTTTGCCTACTAAGCCACCTACCCAGCTCTGTGTGTGTGTCTCTTTAAGATCAATAAATAAAATATGTAATGCTCAAATATAAGAGAAAACATATACTATACATTAAGTAAAACTGAAAATGGTGGTCCATGAGGTCACCTGTTCTGTAGTCTATGGTCTTTCCTTCCTTCCATAACCAAAAGCAATTCTCAAGTCTGTATCCTATGTGTCTACTGAACATGTAGCATCTCTCCTTATTCTTAAAGAGTCCTGAGAAGGATGCTTCTGTACTTCCAACTCTCTCTTCTTGCCCCCACTCCATGGCCCCATGAACATCATCCTTTCATCCGACGCTATTTCTGTAAGTGTGACATAAGTGGGTTCTCATTTGCTAAGCTGTTATTAATCTGTATTGCTTCACCTGAGACGTACACTTGCATCTGGGCATAGTAAGAGGGTGACATCACTTCGAGCAAAAGAGGAGACAGATGGAATAGCAGGCACTGCTTGTTAAGCAATCCTTACCCTTGCTTCCCAGGATCTGGCCTAGCTGGATTTGCTCTCTGTTAACCAAGAACGTATCTTCCCCCTAGCATCCCTTCTTCATGAATCCTTCCCACTGCTTTGGACTTCGACTATAGCAACATTGATTTCATCTTATGCAGGCCACTATTTCATTATACAAACACATCAATCCCTGGTGCTAACCTGCATGTTTAGCTTAACCTAATCCCCCTATACACACACACACACACACACACACACACACACACACACACATACACATACACACGCGTGTGTGTGCATACCACATTTTTTTCTTGCAACCTTTCCCCATTTCGGGAACACCCTCGTTTTCCTCCTCACCATAACTATGACGGAGAACTGCTTCTCTGGTCATTTATATCCATCAGAGGACCTCACACAGCATGCCCACCAGTGATCCACAATCAGCCTAGCTTAGAAATCGCTGACCACCCCACCAGGAAAACTGTTGAGTGGGCAGATGTGGCCTTTGATGTTGCTCAATTTGGGTGAAATGATTCTTTCCTTTGACTTCAGAAATGGTGCTCCTTTTTCTTTTCTCTGCTGCCTTCTGATATCAAGCTGATGGACGGTTACAGAGAGAGGGCTAAGAGAAGACATGAGATAAAGCGTCAAGTCTCCCAGAAGCATTCCATTCTAATGTGCAATGCCATCTCGAGCCAAGAATGCCTGTAGACAGGGTGCCTCTGGCTGTGGATATCAATCATCCAAAGCCAGCGGAGAGCACAGCCTTGAAGGGGAAGGGCTGTCCAACTTCCCGGAATCCTGCAGCATCACAAAGCTTCTGTGCCATTTTTCTCTAAGCTGACCTCTTCATAGATTCACTCAGTATGACCGAGGATTAAAATGGACGCAGAGTCATGAGTTTGCTTTTCTTTCATTTTCTATCCAAATGCATCCCAGGCCTGACTTCCTAGTGAGTGCTCAGTAGGTAACCCCTGTACCCAGATTTCAAAAAACCAACCAACCAACCAAAAAACAAAACAAAACAACAACAACAACAAAACACTGGTTTCTGGGAGTTCCTTAAAAAATGTGTCTATCTCCTCCTTAAATGTTAAGTAATTAAAGGGATCTAGGAGATGGGTGTACCGCATGGAAAGTGCATGCCACGGGATCCCAATGACCCGAGTTCCGTCTCCAACCCTCATATGGTGGAAAAGGCAGATGTAATGGTACATACTTGTAATTTGGGGTCTGGAGAAGCAGAGGCAGGAGGATCCCTGAGCTTCCCTGGCCAGCCAGCCCAGACTAATCGGCGATCTTTAGTCTCAATAAGTGATCCTGTCTCAAATGTCAAGCAGAGAGCTCCTGGAGAATGACCCTGAGATTTGCCTCAATACTCCCTGTCTGTACACACAAAAAAAAAAAAAAAAAAAAAAAAAAAGAGAGAGAGAGAGAGAGAGAGAGAGAGAGAGAGAGAGAGAGAAGTGCACATAAAAACACATTTAATACAAGAAAGCCAATGAACTCGTTTTAGTATAATGTCACATCCATTTTCAGTGAGCAACATCATTATGGCACAGAGGTTAGATGGGGATTCTGAATCAGACCTCCTGGGTCTACAACTCAGCTCAGATAACAAACAGGTGGTCCCGGGGCATGTGATTTACTATCTCTGCCTTGGTTTCCTTAGCTTTTAAGTAGGGATAGTAACAGACCTGCCGCATGGGTTTGAGGGAATGACATAGTCTCTGTGTGTCCTTAACAAACAGCAGCAGAACTGTGTGTGTGACACTCCCTATCTATTTTCTCTGAGAGAGCTGTTCCAGAGAAGCAGATGTCATTAGACTGGAGACAAAGGAAATTCAGAATACAGGGCAAAGAGGAGTGAATAGGTTACACTGTTCGAGAACGCCCAGATTATTTGAAACCATAAACCACAAAAAGAAGCAAGGAGGAGGACCACATATAAAGACCTTTGTTTAGAAAGAATCAAGAACCGTAAGTGATGTAAGTTCTAGGCATTTCTTTTGCCTTGTATGGTTCTGTTTCCACTTAACACACTGGCTTTTAGCTTTCAGGTGACACAGGACTTCAGTGGAATCCATCTGAGACCTGGATATGTTTTATTAGAAAGCGGAGCACACTGGAAAGAAGACCTGAGTCAAGTGTCCACAGCCACTGAAGCAGAATAAAGGCGGTCAATGCCGATGAGCAGGGCAGGAGGGGCCTCTGGCTAGAGGAGGTTGGAACTTTTCTCTGGACAAGGGCATTCTGTGTTCTGAATATTAGAGACCACACAAGCCACCTCATCCCAGCGATGTCATCTAGACTTACCAGAGACAGGTAGAAGGCCGGAGCGGAAGCTGGAAGGCCATGTCAACATGTCAAAGCCCCCAACACAGAGATACATTGGTTGTGGAAAGAGGACACGTCTGCCAACCTCTGTCGTCAGTCTGGCGAGGAAGCAAGCATTTTAAGAGAAGTGGCCAGGTGTTTCGACATTTGCTGGGTTCAAGAGTCACTACCATTGCTGCTCTAACCTCTGTGGATCAGGACTGGCTAGCAAGCTGTTGGTTAAATTACTAAGGACTCTGTGTGTGTGTGTGTGTGTGTGTGTGTGTCTGTGTTGTGTTAGACACTTGAATGGGGATTTATTTTAAGGAATTGCCTTATTGTGATCAAGGAGTCTAGAAGCACACAGGTACTTTGTCTCCACTTACTTTTAAAAAAATCTTGTTTGTTCAATTTAGTGTGTGTGTGTGTTTAAAGAAATTTAGCCTTGGGTTATGTGGCATTTTACCCGAGATTAGCATACAAACCTTTACCATATTGTTTTGAAGTTCCTGCTAAAGTGCTAGCCTGTCTCAGCCAAATGAAATATGCTGGAGTTCATGTAATCTATCACCTGAAATAAATGACTGACGTCAACCGCTGCTTAGGAACAGAGATGGGCTGGGGATGGCACTGTGCTAAATCTTCCTTTCCTGAGCAATCATGAGAACTCAGCCGCATCTTTTGGCACCAAGCTACATATTAAATAATTTGTGCTTGCATTTTAAGCAAGATTCATGTTGGAAGGTCCAACGGTTTGGGGGAGCCTTAGTCTCCTTCCGTCAGACCACTTTGAGCAGAAAACTCTGCCAAGTTTTTGAAAGAAGCAAGGAAAGAACATAACTGTCACCCTTGGCTTTCCGGTGCTGTGTAAATCAGTAGGCTTACCAGCCAGGAGATAGAACTCACCGGAATTCACAAGGATGTAGGCATTTGCTCTAGCAAATGTCGAGTCTCCGAAATCGAAGTTGTCACACTGTGCTCATATAAAGCAGCCGGAAAATGTCCCTTGGATTTTCTATTGATTTAAGGGATGATATTTTTGAACAACTTGTGAATTTTGTTAAAACTCTGCAAGGCATTTATAATAGTAGTTCTTTAAAAAAAAAAAAAAGAACAGTATTTCATCCTTTATGTCATAAATCATGAACAACTGGTATTCCTTGAACATTTATTGAGGAGCTATTGCAAATATTGATAGCAATGGGCGACTTTGCCATGAAAGTAAAATGGGAGGGGGCTTATGTGTATAAAATAAAAATGGTTTAGGAAGAAAAATGTCTACAGGATAGAGAATCATGGCTCAGCTCCATTTGTTTGAGGTTCAGCAAATTGCTGACTGCCATTGTCAGCCTCGTCTGTGTTTCTTTTAAATGGGGAGAGCATTCGACGATAGTATCTAAGATGCTGCTTTCTTCCTTGTCTTTGAGAATCTAATCTCCCTGAAAGCTGATGACTGCCAGGTGTGGACAATGTGCTGAGAATCAAACACACGAGAAAGCGGGGAAGCCAGCCAACCTGGCCTTGCCAGCATGCACAGGGCTGTCCAGTTAGATAGTCAGGAAGAGACTATTCCTTGAAGTGGAATAGCAGGACCGAGGAGGGCAAGAGGAGCATTCTTCCCAGTCCTCTCTGTTGGGAGACAGCCCAACAGAGAGCTCTCTCCTCTCACAGTGGCTCTCAGCCTTCCTAACGCTGCGACCCTGCGACCCTTTAGTGCACTTCCACACGTTGTGGTGACGCCAACCACGCAACGATTTCGTTGCTACTTCATAACTGTGATTTTGCCACTGTTAGGAATCATAATGTAAATATCCAATATGCAGGATGTCAGATATAAGTCGTGACTCACAGGTTGAGAAGTGCTGCTCCAGAGAGGTACCACAGAGCATCAGCTGGTACACAGAGGATGCCAGGCAAGGAAACAGCAGGTCTCTAGACACATCTACAAGGTCATGACTCTCCAGGACACCTCTGTCTTTCTTCACTGCCGGTCATGGGACCTCTGAGAAGCTTCAGTCCTGCGGCAATTTGTTATGAAACCCATTATCCTGCTGATTTCAACCGGCAAGAGAATACTTACAATTTATGTGATATATGAAAATGCACGGCCCTGCTCATTTTAACTGTGTCCCTGATTGGGACAGAGCATGTTGAATTGCCGAGGTCGTTTGGGGAGCTTATTTCAGCACACGGAGCCAGGAGCAAGCACCTTCTTTTTTCTATATACAGATGATAAATAAATATGGAATGAGACTTTGGGGCCAAATTGGAATTGGTATCATTTAATTTCTTCTTATGTTTCCAGTCAATTAAATGAATGGGTGCCTGTGGTAATTAAACTCACTTTGATAATTAGACACTGAGGATTCTTAGATTACTGAGCATTAATGAATATTTCCCCAGTACGGTCCCTGTGCCCAAGTGCTGCCAGAGGAAATTTCCCTTTAGCCTTAAAATTTACAGCTTCTCAAAAGTGCCAAATATGGAGACAGAAGCAAGAAGGCAAAGACTGGATTCTGTTGTGTTGTAAGTCTGTGCAGGTTGATGACATTTTAATACAAATCGTTTCATTATAAAAAGGTCATAAGTGAACTTACCCCCTTGGAAGTTGGAGGCTATATGTTCAGTGTGCAAATGAAAACTACATTCCTGGGGGATACGGCTGCTTTGCTTCTGCTGCAAACAAACTGGCATTGTGTAGATGCCCACTGTTGTGTGCTAGAAAAGGAGGCAGACAGTCCAAGGGCCTGGACCTTGCTGTGGTACACCTGTGGAGAAATACACAGTGGCCTACTCAGCTCAGACTTGGGTGAGCCACACTAAGCAATCTTGCCTGAAAGCTGTGCTGTTATTTCCCTTGGGAATGTTGGACCACCATTTTGAATGGTCCACAGGCGTATAATACAAACTAGCAACCCAAAACATGCTAAATTCAAATGTTTGCTGTAAATATTGGATATCTGAAGGAGCCATTTTTAAGGTGTGTTTTATATATAATTATATATCTCAAATATTTAAAATATGTAAATAGCCCAAATGTTTGCTTCTGATTGTCAGCCAAATCTGTGTATAATCTTTAGACAGAATTGATTAGCCCTTCTCAAACATTCTGTGAGCTGAATGCTTGTGCCTTCTCAGAACTCAGATGGTTTTTGGCTAACTCATACAACAGTGTGAAAGTGTTAGGTGGTATCTTTAAGAGGTGATTAATTAACAAGGAAGGAACTCTCATGAGCGGGATCAGCTACCTTTAATGAAAAAAAAAAAAGAGGCCTCATAGGATCTGCCAGTCATTAATCTTGGACTTCCCAGCTTCTAGAACTGTAAGAAAAAAAAAAAAAACTTCTGTTTTTTTTTTAGCTCCTCAGTCCATGTGACCTGTGATAACAAACTGATGTTAGAGTCCTTAACTAACTCTGACATATCTGGACTCCATCACGGTTGTGTCCTGGCATAGCAATACGTAGACCGGTGTTTCTGTGGATCAGAACCATGTGGTGTATTAGGACTAATCCAGTGTGTGGACAATGTTTCATTATACCATAGGCAGCAGGGAACTCAGAACCACCGAGGCTGAGCCTGTCCCATTTCAGCACCGTTTGAGAGAACCTTCCGAGCCTTCCCATTATAATTACAACTCATCCATAAATTATGGACAGTAGGGGCTGAAGAGAAAATTCGGTGGTTAAGGGCATACCACTCTTGGAGATGACTGGGGCTAATTCTCAGCACCCACATTGGCCTGCTGCTCACCCATGGAGATGACTGGGGTGAATTCTCAGCACCCACACTGGGCAGGTCACAATCAGCTTTAACTTCTGCTCCAGGGGATCCATATCCCTTTCTAGACTCTACAGGCATGTGCATTCACATGTGTGTGTTGTATAACCAGAAAATGCAATTAAATGTTTTAATATTGAACAACTATATGGCTAAAGACCTTGATAAGCAAGGTAAACTAAGAAAAAAAGGCCACAGCACATCTCTGGTATATAATAAATTCCATTCTCTCTCTTTCTTTTCTCCCATCATAGAAAAGTAAGGAATACTTATCTTTTTATGCTTTCAAACTTGTCCCTAAATCAGATTATATAATAAATTATGATTAATGAGAAGAAGAAAAGAGCCACTCTTGGGTTTTAAATGGGTTTCATGCATTTTCCCATCTAGAAATGTTCTCCTGGGGGTGGGGGAGGATGGAAATGAAGGAAGGGTGGATATTGGAGAAGGGAATAGGATATCTACATTAACGGGAGTCATTTTAAGATTTGCAAGAGACTTGTCTCTAGAGGGGATCCCAGGTATTCACAGGGATGTCCCAGCTAGGTACTTGGGCAGCAGAGGAGTGGGTGCTTGAACTGAACTTGTCCCATAGTTACTTTGTTGAATATCTTAATCGTCACAATAGAAATTTCGCATGATGGATGGAGATAGAGCCAGAGACCCACATTCACGTCAGAGCAAGGGATTGAGCTACCAAGGTCCAATGGAAGAGCAGAAGGAGGGAGAAGAAGGAGGGAGAAGATGAGCAAGGAAGTCAGGATCGTGAGGGACTAGCCCACCAACAGAGACAGTGTGCTTGATCTATTGGGAGCTCATCAAATCCAGCTGGACCAGGACTGAATGAGCATATGACCTAACCGGACTCTCTGAATGTGACTGCCAATTGGGACTGACTGAGAAGCCAATGATAATGGCACTGGGACCTATCTCTTCTGCGTGTATTGGCTTTTTGGGAACTTATTCTATATGGATGCACATCTTCTTAGACCGAGATGGAGGGGGGAGGGCCTTGGGCTTCCCACAGGGCAGGGTATCCTGCCCCATCTTAAGGAAGCAGGGGGAGGGCGGTGGGGTAGTGGGGGAGCAGGAGGGCCGGGAACAAGGGGAGTAAATGTAAATTTTTCTTTTAACAATAAAAAAAAAATAAAAAATAAAAAGAAATGTTCTCTTTTGCTGTCATTTTATCCATACCTCCTACCCATAGATGTGTTTCTCCCAGGAGGTCAATGTTTACATCCCATTGAACAAAATTTCATTACTATTGCGAGATAATGAAATTTTGATCTGTGAAATAAAAGGACAGACTAGGACTAGTGAGGTGGAAAGGATGAGTGTGGAGAATTGGGTGGGCGTGCGGAATGCTTGGTGTGGTTATTTTAGTGCTTTCAGTGAGATACGAAGAAAAGCATCCGCTGAAGGGAGATGGGGGAGGGGATGCTCTGGGGTTTTAAAGTCAGAGAAAAATGACCATGGTGATTCAGTACAGTCTACAACTAAAATCTCCTCAATGGCCCATTGTTGATCATATTGTCCCCATAGGGAGGTGGAAGAACCTTCAGTATATGGGACAGATGGGAAGGCTTCAGGTCATCAGAGGCACCCACTTCTTGTCCTGTCTTTCCTGGGTAAAGCAGTGGTTTCCCTCACTGTGCCCTCCTGCTGTGTGCTTCCACAAGCCCAAGGAGGCCAACTGATCAGCTACTGAGACCTCTGAAACTGCCAAGGAAAGCGTTTTCCTTCATAGTCATCTTGGTAAGAAAGAACCAACCCATGGTGCTTAGAAGCAAGAGGCTTTATTGGAAAGAAAAATAGTGCCATTGGGTGTAGAGATATTTCATTTGTATTTTAATAAGTAAAGCGTGCCTGAAGATCAGAAAGTAGAACAGCCCCACCTGTCAGCCTTACAGCCCAGGCAATGGTGACACACACATTTAATCCCAGTAGCCACACTATTTTATCACAGAAACCAGGAGGTAGTGGTGCACGCCTTTAATCCCAGCCCTAGAGAGGAATATAAAATGGGAGGAAACAGCTCTCAGACACAGGAATGTCTAGTTCTGACATTCCTGGAGGCAGAGTTGCCATTTTGGACTGAAGTAGAGGTAAGAGCCAGTGGTTGGCTGTTTTGTTTTTCTGACCTTTGGGTTGAAGCCTAATATCTGTCTCTGGTTTTATAGTCATTGCGCTAAAAATGGGGAAATTTCTTGACTTTGGAATGAGGAAAAATTGACAAACGAGTCACAGAAAGGTCAGCTGAAGACAAAAATCAATGGAAATAGAGACAAAATAATAATGAAGGAAAATGCATATCACATAAGAGCATGAATTAGGGAATTGTATTCAAATTCCACATCTACCTATGTCTACCTTTCTGACCTGAAGTGAGTTTCTCAACATTGCTGAGACCTATGTATCCATTTGTAAAAGGGGTATAACCTTGGCAACAGCATTACTTGAGATTTACATGGATTGATGTTTGGAAGAGATCAGCAATGATAACAGTTCATAGGAAGGCAGTACTGACAAAGTCAGAACTAACGTAGAAAGTAAGTTGGCGAGGTGCCAGGACAGCAAACAATCCCAAACATATAGAGAGATAGATGTCCAAAGGGACCGATGAAACCTGATCACTTGCCTACCAGTGACAGATGCTGCAAGATGCCATATGCAATAAGGCCCCAAAGCCAAAATGTTTCACAGAGGCCAAGTGTGAGCTTGTGTGAAAGTGCCCAGCTCTGAGTAGCGAGGATGCACACTGACCATGCTCACAGAGAGCTGGCCAGAGAGAGGACACAGCAGCCACTAGCCAAGCTCTACATCTCCAAGTCTACCTGTCTTCTCCGCTACCTGGAAGGCTTACATCCAGGAGGGCAAGAAAACTGCTACCCGAGGACAATGGTGGAGAGCCATCTTAGCCGGAAGCAATAATGTGAGGAAAATTAGAGGAGGAACTCAGGAAAGCAGCCTTCCTTTTGGGAGAGAGACTGACTCTCAGGTCAGACAGGAGTTCCTCTCACTGGGGAAGCAGTTTTATGCACATTGTTCTGGGCATGCCCAAGACTGGATCTTAACAAAAATGTCATCACAGGCTTTCTCTCCCATGCCTGCAGAGGTGGCCGTGCACAGCACTAGAAGAGCTGTAGGGGACATCCTTAGTAAAGAGATGAGAAGGGAGACTTAAGAAAGAAGAAAGAAAGAAAGAAAGAAAGAAAGAAAGAAAGAAAGAAAGAAAGAAAGGAAAATTGACAGAACTATCAAGCCAGCCCACGCTCTAGCCACCAGTTAACATAAAATGTTAAGCCCAAATTCAAATCTACTCCTGGGTGGATGAAATCAGATCATGCTTAAAAGGCAGCTTAGTCTTTCTAATGGGTCAGCATAGAATGTGAGATCAGACTACTTCAAAAATGTAGGGCTAAGGAGATGACTCTTGGAGCGGAGACAATTGCTGCTGAGCTTAATGACCTGAGCTCGGTCGGGGCCATACATAGGAAAAGGAGAGAGAGAACCAACCTCAGCAAGTTGTCCTCTGACATTCACATGAGTGTCCTGGCACACATGCCCCTAACCACAGTTACTTATTGATGTGGGAGTGTTCTCCTGTATTTTGTATTACTCTCATTGGCTGAATAAAGAAGCTGCCTGGCTTATAAGATAGGTCAGCCTTTAGGTGGGTGGAGTAGACAGAATAGAAGTTCTGAGAAGAAAGGAAGTGGGTCAGTCGCCATGAGGTTCCCACTGCAGATGGATGCAGGTTAGACTTTTCCGGTAAGTCACCACCTTCTGGTGACATACAGACTTTTATAATGGGTTAGTTTATGATGTAAGGGCTAGCCAAGAAGAGGCTCGTGATGATGAGCCAGGCAGAATTTAAATGAATCCAGTTTGTGTGTGATTTGTGTATTCCGGGTATAGCCATGTGGATGTGTGGCCATGTGGCCGGGAGCCAGGTGGGACACAGCCCGCTGCTCCCGCCATTTACAACAACTTATTTCATTAAAAGGAAGGGAGTGAGAAATCTAGTGGAAATGCTAAAAGAGCAGATAACTACATAAATAAAGCTTCCAGAGTCACAAGTAGAGTCAACATTGCCAAAGAAACGATTCATGCACTTAATTCTATTCTATTGACCAAAACAGGAACATAAGGGATGAAATCAAAGCATGCAGTAGTATGGGGCAACTTCAAAGAGCAGTAGCATGTATACAGCGGAGACCTCATAAGGAGAAGGAGAAAACAGGCCATAAACAATATTTGAATTTTTTTGAGAAATTGATGACTAATAAGAAATCACAAATACAAAATGGCCACAGACCTCCAAACAGGAGAGGTGCATTTGCGTGCGCACGTGCGCACGCACACACACACACACACACACACACACACACACACAATTAAACCGTTGGAATGTGATGTTAGAAAATGTTGAGAGTATCCACAAAAAAAGATAGAAACTGCAAAGTAATTAGGATGGGATTACAATAAACTTGCTACCAGAAACTATCCCCACAGAAAGCAGACACGGTAGCCTGTATAAATCGTTGGTTGGTGAGAGTCAGAAGGCAGTCTGTCTATCAGCAATTCCATAGCTAGAAAAAGAAAAGAGTGAAAGAAAAATAAAAAGATTCTCACACAAACAATGTGGAAGCAATTTACTGCTAGACGTCCTTTATTTATGGCATGTTATGGGAACTTTGGGCAGAAGAAATTAAATACCAACCAGAAACTTGGATCTATAAACATGAAATGAAGTTGGACAAGATGTTGCATCATGTGGTCTCAGTACTAAAGAGGCTGAGGCAGGAGGATCAGGAATTTGAGGCCAGCCTGAGCTACCAGATAAGACTCTGTCTCAAAAATAAAAAGTAAACATCAACAATAAAGAAAGAGAGCAAAGGAAGGAAGATCAGGAGGCAGGGAAGTGAGGAGGGAGAAAATTGAAGTGAATAAAACTGAGATAAAATTTAATGTGTAAACAATTTGTGTAAAAGTAAAATACATGACAATGACAGATAAAAGACTTGTGGGTATCACTGGGTATGTTCTGTCCTAGTTACTTACATACACATGAAGCAGAATAATATCATTGGAAGTTACTTCAGTTCAAGTTAAAATTGGTATTGTAAACCCTAGGAGAGGCATCAAAGACTATGTAAAAGGAGATGAAATTTTTAATACAGGAAATGAAATGAAATTATGAAGTCAATAAGGGCAGGGAAGAAAGAAAGAAA
>JAQHUG010000061.1:4060985-4075027 GCA_028555095.1 Dicrostonyx torquatus | reverse complement strand
GCTGGAAATCACTTTAGAAATAGGTATTCATTTAACTGTCTTCAGAAATAGGTTTTAAAACTATGAGCCTTTTACAGATAGTAAACATTATAAGGTGAAATGTTTTCCTGAGAGTTCCCAGTAATTATTTGGTGAGCTTGGCTTTGAATTCACATGTTCATATACTGCTCTCTCAAGAGGAACAACCCATCTAGGACTCTATCTGTTCACCAGGTTCTGAAACTTAATAGATCTCAGCACACAGTCTTTTATTGTGTCAATGTCTATTATACATTAAAATATTGAATTATAATAAGAATTTTAAACATCATGCCACTTAAAATACTTCCATCTGAAAACCAATATTCTCAAGGACAAGGTAAAGTTTGCTTTGTCCATCCAACAGTATCTGCTTAGACTTAATGTTCTTCTAGCCAGCTCTGTGCAGAGGCCAGGGGAAGACTAGTGAAAGTGAGTCCCTACAACAAAACAGCTACAATCCTGAGGACAACAGCCTTGGAACTTAGTGTGTTCAAAGATGCTTCAGGAGCCTTAATGAGGGATGATGATAGAAGGGAAAGACTTCACAGAAAGAACAACACATGCAATGAGATTTAGTATCTATGAATCAATCAGAACTAATGTTTAGAATGTGTAGCCAAGAAATCATTTTGTGTGCATGCAATGTGGACACACGTAAGGGAAGAGCACTGAAACAGGCAGTTAGGGTGCAAAATCATAGACATGTCAGTTGGCCACAGAGACATGTAGACTTTGACAATGGCCAAGATTTTGAAAATGTCTAAGGATAGGGGCAGGACAGTACTGATCTTGCAGATCCAATTGTGAGAATATCAATAGCTTCTGTAATAGCTCTGATGTATCACAGATACCTGAGCCCTAAAGTGTGAGCGACAGTGAAGAGGGTTGGAATGAATAATGCTTACATGTGGAATGGAATAGGATGAAGATGATAAAGATAACACATCAGTATCTGGGAGAAAATGATTGTAATAAAATAAGATGGAAATCAACAGAGCAGCAAAATATTGCTTATTTAGTTTGGGAACTTATAAAATAGCTAGATACTGGTCTATAGGTCTACTAGACATGTAATAATATTCAGTAGAGCTAAATTCATTGCAGCAAATAAGATGAAAGATATAATGTTAACTCCTTAGAGTTATCAGAAGATAAACATGCCCATGACTTCATTGAGAAGAAGTTACAAGGAGACACATAGAGACTAGGAGGTTAACCACACCGGATGTCAAGCTTGGGGAATTTGAAAATACGGAAATCAAAGCAATTCCCAAGACAAAAGAAAGACCATGAGCTACTACAGCGAAACGCTGGTGAACTTTACAGTTCAGTCACTGATGGCCTTAGAGAAAGAAAATTTGGTTAAGAATTAAGAGTAGACTTTTGGCCATGCTTACCTGAGTAAAAGTGGTCGAAGTAGTTACAACAAATATTGTATAATAATCCTCCTGTACACCATGAAGATGTATGGCTCTCATTGCTAGTAAAACACTGATTGACCAATGAATAGGTGGGATTTACGGAGCAGAGAGAATGCTGGAGAGAAGAAGGGTGGAGTCATGAGGAAATGCCATGAGATGCGGGGGAAGCAGTATGGACAGTACATAGATGGGATAGACAAACTTTGGGGCAGCATATAGATGGATGGAAGTGGGGTAATTTAAATTATAGGAGCCAGTTAGTAACAAACCTAAGCTATTGACCGAGCATTTATAATTAATATTAAGTCGCGGTATGGTTATTTGAGGAGGAACTCATGGGATAGAAAAGTTCACCTATGAGCAAGGGCAGATTTCTTTCTGGAGAAGGTACTAGTCAACAAAAAACTGAATGCATATAGCAAGAGCTACCAATATAATTTTTTCTTTGTTCACCGGACTATTTTGTTATCTGTTTAAGGTTGTGAGAAAACGATGCTATCTATTGTGTGCAAGTTTTACTTCAAGAGTTGTGTGGCTTGGATAAAATCTGTTATAGTGGACTTAAAAGCAAATGGAAGATCAGGAAAGAAGGCAGGGGGATGAGTATTCCTAGAGCAGTAGTAAGAGCAGGTGGGTAGGGTTCCCTTCCCCCCCCCCTCCGTGGCACACATCAAGGTCAAAGCCCTGAAGAGAAGACAACCCTAAGATATGTAAATCCTAAATGAGCTAGCAAAATTGTCTCAAACCTCCATCTTCAGACTGGACTGTAACAAAAGGCTCCGTAAAAAGTCACTTTAAGAATCTGGTTATACAGTTTGGCCACACATGGGATGGTGTATTCTTAAGACCTAGGCACACGAAGCAGGTATTTCTCTGATGAGGCTGCTCGCTCCACCTCCGATGGTAGCTAGTCCTCATAAGTGTGTGTCCAGTATCTTCATTCTACCTATCATGAACTGGGTTCTATGTCCCCTTACTTGCTTCTGGCTGTCCTTGTGCTTTGGTTTGCTGGAATCCTTTCTCTGCTCTTGGGTCCTGATGAACAGAAGGAAAGTGTTCCCACACTCACGTTCATTCTATTGGAGTTTTCAGTTCCATAAAATAGACCACTTTTGCTGTGACTGGGACAAAAAAAAGCGTTTTTCTTCTCTTTTTAAAAAGATTTTTTTGTAATGTTTACTTACCTCATGTGATGCAGTGTTTTGTTCACATATATAGTACCTGAGTGTCTAGTGTCTGAAGAAAACAGGAGATGATCTTGTGAATCATGGTGTGGGTGCTGGGAATTGAATCCATCTCTTCTTGGATGAGTAGCAAGAGCTCTTAACTGCTGAGTCCTTTCTCTCCAGGTCCATTTTTCCATTTTTTTTCTGATGTTGCTTCGGTTTTATTCTTTGTGTAACAGGTTTGCTTATGGCACAGTCTGGTGGGAAACCCCTACGGTTAGATTTGTGCAATCCACAGGCTCCCCATATTATAAACACACCAACTGTACCTTCTGTTTTGGACAATTGTTTGGTCTGGCTAGGTTGTTTATTCCTAATTCCCAGATAAGAAGAGTTTGTGGGAATGTGCAGGCACAGAACACCATGAACAGCCTCAGTACCAGGACTTCTAACTGGTAAACTGAGCACAAGTCTCACTGAAATACAAATGTGTACTTTCTGTTTTTGAGACAGGGTCTCTGTATGTAATTCTGGGTGATCCGGAGCCTACTCTGTAGACTAGGTTGGCCTTGAACCCCGAGACCTGCTTGCCCGTGCCTCCTGAGTGATGGAATTAAAGGACTGTAGATGGATGGATGGATGGATGGATGGATGGATGGATGGATGGATGGAAGATAGGTAGATGGAGGGAGGGAGGGAGGGAGGGAGAGAGAGAGAGAGAGAGAACAGGTTGTGGGAGTTATTAGAGTCAATCATTTGAGAAAAATTGTTTCTTAGAAAGCAAGCAAGAATCCACTAAAGCTATTTACATGTTTCTGTTTCAGTGTAAAATGGTAATATCAGTATTTAATTTCTTAATTAAAGCAAGTATCCAGTCATAAGAGATTTCAAAGGCCTTGTGCACAGCCATGAGGAGATCTTGCTGTGAGAAATCACAGTGGAATCCATTCTGTCTGAACAACAATGTGGTCATTAAATCATGTGCTAATAAAAATGATGTTCTCACCTCTGGAGTAAAATCTAAATCTTTCTGTATTTAGTACTGGCAGCTTTTCTTCCTTCTTTATTCTAGATAATTAAAATTATACTAAATTGTGACCTAACAAAAGATATCTAACATGTTCTGGTTTTAGTTTTATATTATGGTGAAATGCCTTAATTTTTCATGCTCACAGCTCCCCACAACTCCATACCTCCAAGCTGTCATCTTATGAATCAGGAAAACAAATACCACCTCTTGCTAGAGACACAGTACAAACAGAATGATTGATGCTACCTGGCCCCCAGCCTGCCAGATGCCTGAAATAGAAGGCTGTGGATCAGGACGGAGTGAAGTGACTGTGAGTCTGTACAGCCATTGTTCTGATAGAACCAATAGCCAATGTGGGTGGCAAAACTCAAATCCAGTAAAACTAAAACACAATTTGCCCAAAGTGTAAACAACATTTTATATATCTTATATGATGGTTTTTGAATATCTATGACAAAGTGTATCCACACACACATTTCAGTCACAAGCACTGAGTCTTGCAAACCTAGTTCTACAGATACAATGATGAGCGCTAGAAAAACTGGACTATGCATAACATCTCAGTGGCTTGAGTTTGCATAGGTGTGTGTGTCTCTATTAGACCCATCATGCCTATGTCATGCATAGAAATAGATCAGAGAGATAGAGAAGAATCTTTTGCCAATTTCGGTAAAAAGCAGCGTTCTCCTTCAAAATCCCACAGGCGTTTCAGTAGAATTATATAAACCAAGATATTATTTTAAAAATTAATGGCTGCTACTGGATTCCAGTGAACTCACTAAAAAAAAAAAAAAAAACTCACCCCCCGCCAAAAGTGGTACTGACAAAAGGTGTAAACTTTGCTCCACAAAATTCACCCTTGGCTTACAGTGACTTGACTGGTTTAGAGTGAACACCAGGTCATATCTGGAAGGGTTTGTTCCTAACATTATGAACCTCTGTAGGTGTGGGAGAGAGGTGGGCCGAAGTGTGCTTGTTGAGGGGCGTGGGCTGAGCGTGCATGTGTGTAAGAGGGCAAAGCCATGTTTTGGTGGTTTGGAGCATGCATGTATAAGGTAAAGGGGACCTGGCTGGGGCATAAATAACTTGCAGAATTGTTGAAGACTTGCCCTGAAAGATGAAGATAGGAGATGAATGCTTACGGCATGGCTCCGGTTTGTCAATACTGACAGCAGCAGAGAAAAAAACCACCGAGAAACTTTACACACATCTGCAGACTGAGGCCAGAGAGCGATTATTTTCTAATGCTATTTGAACAAGAAGAAAAATTACCCTGAATGAAAAGTTGCACAGAAATATCTCCAGCACGTCTCTAGCCATTTTTTCCACCCTGGGCAAACTGTGATAGCAATACTTGGTGGGAATCCAATGCTTCTATCATTATGGGGAATTTTTTTTTGCTTGCCTCTGTATTATAAATGACTTCTTTTCATCAGAGATCACTAGCATTCCATTCTTCTTTCCCTGCCTCCTGCCTCTACAGCACACATTCTTATTAATGACGGGGACTCTTTCCTCCAGTGCCCTCCCCTCTTCTGCAGTTCACCCTTGGTCCACATGTGCTGAATAGTAGTGGAACTAAGGACTTCATAAGCAAAGATCAACCTGGCTGCAACTTTTAAGGAAAACTTCAGAAAGATAATTTTCTAACTCTTCCAATCAGGTAGAATCTTACAAATAATCCTCTCCAATCTTCTCCCAACTAATTTCATAAATCAGGAAGCCTAGGATCCAGGTAGTTAAGTGACTAGCCTAGTGAGGACAACTAAATCTAACTGAATCTTTGTTGTATTACAGCTTTCTTTGGGCTGAAAAGATGGCTCAGTGGTCAAGAGCAGGCATTGCTCTTGCAGAAGATGAGAGTTTAATTCCCACTACCATACCGGGTGACTCACAGCCTCTTGTAACCTCAGCTCCAAGGACAGCCCATGCTTCTGGCTTCCCCAACACCTGTGTCAACCTGTGCATATCAACAAAGACAGATGACTAAAAATGAAATCATATGTAAAGCACCTTCATTGCCCCCCACAGCTCTTTGGGGGGACTGTCTCTGTATTCCCAGTGCTCTCCCCATCCAGGGCATCCTATTCTCCTCTGTGGCTTTGTCAACCAACTCAGAACTGCTGGGGCATCCCATACTGATGTAGGCCATAGGGCATTATTCGTGATGCACTCTACTTCTTATGCAAGCCATCATCCCATCACAGAAACCTGGCTAACTCCCAGTGTGTTCCGCCCATAGCCTCACAGTATCAGACAGCAGCTCCTAAGTCAAGCAGTTACCCCTCAGTGGGTTTCTCTCCCACCACTCTGAGTACTGGAGGATAAAAATGGTGGCTTTTGGTCTTTGAATTCTTAGCAAGTATGTGAAACAAACTAACATTTCAACAAATTATAGTTACTTTCTATTTCTAAAACAGAGAAAAATTTTAGTATTCTTCTCTACTCCTGTCCATGAAGCACGAGTTGGTCTATTGTTTGAGGAGTGGTTGAATTCGATACAAGCCCACATTTATTGCACACACGTCCTTTTAGGCAGATAACACATTGTAGCTGACTTTCTTTGCCTCTGTCATCATGTCTAAACCATGATGCCAGAAGACAATATTCATCGTGTTTAAATTTCATTTTATCTCTGTGGGCTTTTCTCTTTATCTTTAGGGCAGTTTTTGACAGCTCAGATAAAGCAAACATTCTTTCAGCTCCCACTGATAGATACTTAAATAGCTGGGGAAGGACTACTATGACTTTACAGCTTTCAACACTGTGGTGTGGAAGTTAACCCTGCACTCTGGGGCCTGAGAGCCTGGGCTCAAATTTTAGCTTCCCTTTTTAAACGCAGGTCTCCAAATAAAGGATGCAACTCTTCCTGCAGCTCCTCATCATCTAGACAATGGGGCTAAAATTCCAACTCCTTCCAATGACGTGGGTATAAATGCACTAAAGCCTGCGTAAAGCTGCTGACACATATCAGGGCTCAATGGGTGCAGCTATTAAGTCTTGGGTTTAATTATTACATCAGCTGTACACTTTTGTACTCTTTTGTACTCTTTTGCAACTCTACAAAAGGTCACACCATGAAAGGAGAACACGCTCAGTAAGTATTCCTTTCATTTGATAGAAAGCTGTACTTACTGTAATGCTTATTTTATCTTCTATGTTTATGTCATGTGTGTGTGTGTGTGTGTGTATGTGTGTGTGTGTGTGTGTGTGTGTGTGTGCGCACATGGGCTACATCTTGTATGTGGAGATGGAGGTCAGAGGACCACTTATGGGAGCCAGATCTTTTCTCTCACTGTACGAACTCTGGAGTTTAAACTCAAGTTCTAAGAGATGGTAACTATTGCCTCTACTGGCTGAGCCATCTCACTGTACCTCATTAGATATTTGTAAATGGAATTCTTGTTAAGGCTGTTAACATTTAAAGATCATAAACTCAGTTACTATGTGCCTTTATTTTTTAACAACACATTTAATTATTACAACTACTTAGAACGAGGAGTGAGTAACGGGTAAAAATAACACCATTCGGTGAAATATACAAACAAAAGATAACCCGTGTGCTTTGATTTGTGCCTATATACATGGATATTGCCATTTTCAGTGTTGTAAGCATTGGGGCAGATGCTGCCAGCTCTCATTGCCCTTTATTCCTACCTATAGGAGCTTGGGTTTGCTTAGAGAATTGCTGTGGGAGGAGACAGTGGGTAGGTTTCAGTTGAGGTAGACACATGATTATCTTCTAGCTTATAATATGTGAGCAGAGTACTGGGTAAGGCCTGCGGAAGAGTTTTAGGACAGGGCTGTCCTTGGCCTTGTTGCAGCAGATGCACTCACTCCTACGCCTCACCTGTGTACTCTTCCAGGGCATGCTCCCTGCACCTTAGTCTCACAGGAAGGCCACCGGAAGGAAGAAAAGCCTAGGATTTTAGTTATATTTTTCATGAGTCATACCAGCCACGGAATTCTTACCATGCACAATGTTTTAACATTTGAGGAAAACTCATCATTGAGTTGAAGCCATTGTTTATGGGAAAATTTGTTATTGACAGTGAATTCAATTTCAAATGAAATAGAAACAAAATGATTGTTAGCACACCATTAATAAATATGAGTAAATAAATTTGTTTTCCCAGGCACTATTGGTAACGGTGTTTGACTCTTATTCCATAAAACATTCAGAAATATTCCATTACATCTGTATCACTTCCAGATATAAAAACTAGATTAAAGTGAAGGTTTTAATCTTGAAATAGTTGTTCATTTCTTCTTGGAAAAAAAAAGGTGGATTTTCAGGATCCAGGAATAAAATATACAAAAATCTGAAAAGGTAACAGTGTATGTATCATTAATAATAAAGAACTGTTTAGGAGAACTTTAGACTCTGAAAAAAACCCTTAAGATGAGTAATGCTAAACCTTTAACATAGTTTAGAACTTCTGGGTGAAAACATGATTCATACTGAACAGCAAATTTATGAGTGAAGGGAATAGATGGGAGCAGCAGGATGGAGACAAGGATCCCACATTCAGACTGGCTTACATGGGATTCTTGCTATGTAGACTCCAATCTTTTATAGCACACTGAAGGGCGATCAATTGAAAGATTCAATTTTATCATCTACAGAAATTTAAATTGATTTCAGTGAAATGTTAATTACAACTCTGTAAAACGTTGATTTTAAAAAAAATATATAAATCTTAAAAGGATTATGCCACTATAAGAAATGTAACTATTTAGTGTATCTCTAAGACTGCGAACCAAGCCAGGGACTGGCCACACTGTGTTTTAACCCACAACATTCAAACCGCTGTTTTGCACTGATAAAGATACCTACCTTGCATCATGTTATTTAACCTCCCCTCCCAAAGGGATGAATTTCCGTGGAGAAAAAGTAGAAATTAGAAAGAAAATAAAGAAAGCGTTTCATTTGTTCTCCAAGGCTGTATATCATTCTGTACCTTCCCTCCGGCCTCCTGGCACCCTTGCATTCCAAATTCCTTCAATAGGCGTAACCTCCGACACAGACCGCTCAGATGGCAGCGCAGGCCTTTCTCTTGTTTGCTTTGGCAGACTTCACCTTCCTTAACAAGACTCGAGTAACACATGAAAATCAATAAAAATATAGCTGGTTGTGAAAGACTTCAGTCTTGCTTATTAGGGACTTGTGTTCCACATCCGGGGAATAAAAATTCCATGGGTTTTATGTCTCCTGTGGTGGGTCGGTGCAGCTATTGGTGCAAACAGACGGAGAGGGTTTACACGTTGGGCTCGGCGGCATTCTCAGGTGCCGATTTTCTTTGCAAAAGAATAAATCATAGCCACTCTGGATGCTCTAGAGAAATCCAATCATTCCTTCGGACTGAGTCGGTTTTTCCTTTTCCTCCTGAGTACCTCTCAGTTGCGGCACCTCTTTGGTCTGTCTCTGAGACTGTCCCCCAACAACGAGCATCTAGTTTATGCTCATCCTCAAGTAGGCATATGTGCAGATTGATTTGGGGAATCTCAGACACGTGACTGTCATTCAAACCCTGCATTTCAAGCTGAATAAAGCAGAACAAGAAGCTAGTGGGCTCAGCTCTGGATTTTATTGAGAACTCGTTCTCACATTTTGACATCACTTTTTACTGTTAAGAAACAGCATGGATTGTGGTGTTCAAGCTTCCTCCTGACAGATACAGTGGGTTGCTTTTCCCACTGGAGTCTCCCAGTATATCCACAATTCAGCTTCAAAACATATATACTGAGCTTTAAACCTTTCTCAGTAGTCTGTTTTCTTCCCTAAAATAGCATGTCATTTCAACAAACTCCCAGACCTGAGTCTGCTGAAACACTGAAGTTTCTATGTCCAAATGTTGTCTCTGATGTTCGTGTCAGTAGCGGATATGGCACAGATTTGTTACTTGGCCATCCGACTGTCAGTCATCCAGTGTGAGATGTGCATGCTGTGGGATCATCAGAACAGATTTAGCTTTGCGCTATCAACCGTAGGTTCACTGCTAGCACATGGGAGACGGATTGGCATGCAGAGGTACAGTCACAATAGCATCAGTAGCAATACTTCTTCAAAGGAAGTAGTCCCTATGTGCCTGAGACATTGTAAGCATGTGAATGTTGTAAGCTTATGCACTGGCACGTACAAGGACTTTCCTTTGGGCATGTAAATAAATGAGAAGCGATGCTTGTATTCACCAAAAGAAAGACTAGAAAAGTTGGAAATATTTAGCAAGGTGTTGTTTTTGCCATTATTCCTGCTGCTGTGATAAAAGGCCCTGACCAAAGCAACACAAGGGAGAAAGGGTTGATTTTAGCCATCGTTCAGGCCACATGACAAAGAAGTCTGTAGATGGACACAATAAAGTCCCACACTAGCTCAAAATGAGGTATAATAAATAAATAAATGGTTCTTTATTGGCGTCCTCTGCACAAGCAGGGAACAGGAACCAAATCCAGCAGCCGAGAGAGAGAGAGAGAGAGAGAGAGAGAGAGAGAGAGAGAGAGAGAGAACACACGAGGGTACACATTTCTAGTACCAAGGCCACTCCCAACCTGGTCCAGCATCTCAAAGGTCATTGGCTGAAGGAGTTCTCCCAGCACCAACCCCTTCTGTCTAAATAAAAGAGTTTCAAACTCAATACAAAACTATACACAAAAAGAACAGATATCAAGTATAAAATTTAGAATTACAACCAGCATAAACAGTATTAAGCAAGAAACATATGCTAAATGTTTCAATAATTATTCTATCCTAAGGAGTCTAAGTCTTGTATTACAAGTGCCTTGGCAATTTATAAGAGGAAATTAACTATGACTATCTAGCCTTCAGCCCCATCAAAGACTTGAGAAGGGAAATATTACTTGAGTAAACAGGAAGTGCAACCAAGCAACTTCCAAACTGTATAATAAATGACAGAGACAACTGGCTACCTGGGCAATCACCCAAAGCCTCATTTGCAACTTTGGACAACCAACTTTGACTAAGGCTTAGAGTAACTGACAGACCATTTTCAGGCGCAGGAAAATTTTCAAAACCATCTTACACTGTCTTGGCAAGTTTGGGCAGTCTTTTTTCTTGAATCCTGCTTGTCCTGTCCAGACACCATGCATTTTGTCAGTGGTCGAGGCATGGCCATTTCTTTACCCAAAGGCCAATTTTGCCAAGAAGTAAACAAGTTCCAAGTAGAGTGTCTTCAGTGCCCAACATTCTCTCAGGAATAGTTCCTACCAAGAGCAATCATGTCTCACGTCAACAGAATCCTAAGTTATTTAAATGCTATATTCTATAGTTCTTTGAAGTTGTTGAAGATTACCCATCTATGTGAAATATACTCTCCATGTATATAAAGAACCTAATTAGTCTAACTATAAGTATAACAAACATGGATGATTATTGACCTATAATTCTTAATACCTATGTAACTTAAAGAGTAATGCTTCATATTAGAATATTAAACAATCTTTAAAGAATTGTACAGCAAAAGAAGACGATGACCTCAAAATGTGAACAATGAATAAGTATCTTGATCAGAGGTAGAAATGTATAGTGCAATATGATATATATATATTATATATCATAAAATTGTATCAATATACAAAATGTCTTAAGCAGAAGTAGAAACATGCATACATAAAATATGACAAAATAACTTTGCATAGGTGCACAAATATTGTATCAAGACTGCTTCTCAAAATGCTAAGTGGCATGGCTAGGACTAAGGTTGCTTTGCCTGTTGGCTCCACTAAAGTCCAACACGAGCCTTGTGGTAAAATATAAAATAATAGGAATGGGTTAATTTAAGATGTAAGAGTTAGTTAGTAAGAAGCCTAAGCAATAGGCGAGCAGTGCTTTAATTAATACAATTTCCAGGTGATTATTTCAGGTCTGGGCAGTTGGAAAACGAACAAGCAGCCTCCATCAACAGAAGTCAATGCAGCAGGAGCTTGAGGCAGCCTTTTAGATCCTACCCTTTTTCATTCAGGCAATTCAGGATCCCATTCAAGGAATTGTGCCCGGTGGGCTTCTCACCTTAATTAAAGTCAAGACAATCCTCCACAAGCATGCTCAGAGGTCCATCCCCCAGATAATGTTTTGAGAGGCTGCTTGTTCATTTCCCAGCTGCCCAAACTCCTGAAATAATCACACAGAAACTTTATTATTTAAATCACTGCTTGGCCAATTACTTAAGCGTATTGCTAGCTAGCTCTTACATCTTTGGTCAACCCATTTCTAATATTTTATATTTTGCCACAAGGTTCATGGCCTAACAGCATGGTTCCAGCTGACAGCTCACACCTTTCTCCTCTGGTGGCTTCTTGTTTTCTCCCTAACTCTGCCTACTCTCTCCTCCTCTACCTGCTTGGAACTTCCGCCTTTCCTTATCCTGCTAAGCCACTGGCCAAAGCAGATTTATTCATTAACTAATGAAAGTAACACATAGACAGAAGGACTTTCCCACACCAAGATATGTTCAAATTGACAGATATCAGAAACCATATCCAATTTCAGGGCATCTCTTTCAATCAACTTGCAGCAGAATCTCAGTCAATAGAAAGGATGGGTGTTCCCATGTGTTTCACATTCCATGAAAGGCGGCTCTACATGCCTAACCTAAGCAGTAGGAAGGGTCTTGGAAAATAGAAAGTCAAGGACAATTTGAAGTGAGGCTGCTGGAGTTTTGTTTCCCCCTCACTCAGGCATTCAAATCCTGAGGCCGTCCAGTCCCAGAGTCTTAGTAGTTGAGTTCACCTTTTTCAATGACTGACCTAATGCAAATTTTTATAGGATGTATTATTATTGTTCTGCCTTTTATATAGGATTCATTTCTTGTTACTGTGTGGTACATTTCCCAAATGATGACTTTGGGAAAGATAGTCCAATCTGAGCCAGGCAATACTAATATTTTCATATTTAAAAATAATCTTACGGCTTAGAATTTTACATTCTTCTAGGATTCAAAAGACCTACTCCCTTCACACAGTGAGAGGAAGGGAACTCATGTGCATTCTGCTCTCCTTCCCCTCATTTCCTGATGCTATGCTGTTAATTTCATTTTTCTACTAGATATCTTTATATAGAAAAATCATTTAAATATCTATTACTTGATTTGTTGCCTAATCAATATGAAAGACAAGAAATCTGACTTCATTTCATATCTTCAAGTGCGTATTAACTATATTGTTTATAGATTCCTAGAGTTCTAATCATTTTGAAGTAAAATGATAATTACTCTAACATTTAAGCTTATTCATTGTTAATGCTCATGTAGATGGATTGTTCAAACCCAGCCCTTTCTGGGAGATGTCTTTCTTATTCTGTTTTACAGATTAGGGCTAAGCGCTGATTCTACAAGTGGTCTTCCCACAGACCTATCACTATGAGAAAGTGGTGGGTCCATCAGAGGTACACGCCACTTGTTGAGCTCCTTTCTTTGTTTGGATTATTTCAGCCTCAAAGAAGAAAGCCTGAAGCACCCGGATCTATGCTGTTTTCTTCCGTAATCAAAGGTAAGCATGTGGACACCTTCAGACCAACTATTGGCTGAACAGAAAGCTTAGGAAGGACTCCGATCCTCTGGATCCCTCCTGACTGCCAAGTTCAGCAGTTCCCCTCTCAGATGGGCTAGGTCCCAGGGTTTTCTGAGGCAGCTGCCATATTTCTAAGAGCCACATGCAGATAGCATTCAGAGGCTCTGAAGGGGGCTCCCCATTGTCTATGTCCCTTTTTAAGCTGAACAAAAGTTCTCCAGAAGTGTCCATTTTCTAGAAACGTGTGCCTTCTCAACCTCAAAGCAGGTCAAAGAGTGATAATGGACCATGACTAATCATAATTGACCTTGAAGTTCGTGGCCTCTCCATAGTAACACAAAACCTTGGGTGTGCTGGCACGGACTAAAGCCAGAGACAGGGTTGTATCCAGGGAGAGAATGGTGAAAGGAGTGAGGGTGGAGGGGCTGCCTCAGACAGTGCCAGACCCTGCAGAGCACGTGTCCGCCCTTGGCACTGTCCTGTTGGAATTGGCAATTGGGTGATGTGTGATTGTAACCATTTCCTGCCTTCAATAAGAACAGTGTCTCTTCCTTTCTGTCTTCTTTCACCCATGCGGAGGCTTCAAGGGCAATAGTGGGACTAAGAAGCTCACTCTGATGCCTGCTCCAGCTGCTGGTGGATGGAGAGGATAGTATTGTCTGAGAGAGAATTAATTGGCAAAGCAGTGGAGAAAGGATTTGCCGCATGCGGCAGACAGATGCGCTCTTGTGCTATTAGAATCGCTTCCTTCATCAAGGATTCTCCATTTCTTTCCTTTAAATCTTATGGGGATGGAAACTTTGGAACACTGTGAGACTAGGTTGGGCAAATTATTTGATCATCTTTTGTCAAAGATTACATGTTCCCTATAGGCCGGGC
>JAQHUG010000061.1:4034290-4052414 GCA_028555095.1 Dicrostonyx torquatus | reverse complement strand
GCTGAAGGAGTTTTCCCAGCACCATCTTATTTGGGGATCATTTGAATTCAGAGTCCTTAATCATCTCTCCTGAAAAAGAAAGACCCCTGAGTAAGGGAGCAAAGGAAAAAGCTACTGCCAGTCTGCTGGTCATCACTGGAGTTGAAGTTCTGATGCCAAGCAGGTTATTTCTCTACTCATGCACCAAGTATTTTCTTATTCATCTCATGCCCAATACACGGTAAGACTGTCTAGAAGACACGGTTAAAACTGTCTAGAAGACACGGTAAGACTATCTAGAAGACAGGGTTGTTTGAAGATTAATTGGAAACAATGTTTTGCCTTGATTTACACAGCTTTAGGGATTTCCCTGATTGGGGTCCCAAGGGAACGAAGGGAAGGCAGACACACAGATACACGTACAGAAGAGCAGGGACCCTGAGCTCTGATGGAAACATGTGACCAGAGGAGACCAGAACTCAGTGTATCTATTTTATACATCTGAATCTAGCTGACACAGGCTCATTGCATACAGTTGGAACAGGAGACAGGTGTAGCTAACTCACCAGGAGGTCTCTGTAGAGGGCAGTATCAGGCTCTGAACACCCAAAAGGAGAAAGCTTTGGGCCATCCTTTCTGCACTCACTGTCAACATCCGCAGACTGACTGAGGAAAGCTCTGTTTTCCTGAGCTTGACTGGGGAAGACTTTGCTATTTCCATGGGTCCGAGGCATTGGGGTCCTTAATGTAGCCATGCTCACATCAAACTAACCACATTCATTCAGGACTTCATCTGCTGTCTGCACGCTTTTAAACTATTCATGTCACTGTCTAAATCATACTGATTCCTGAATAAGTTTGAATAGAACTACTGTGTTAATGTAAATAATCACATGTATACCTCCATGACTTCATTATGAAGCTCAATCATTTTTAAATTGAAGTAATCGTAAAATATCTACCTAAAATGATGTGGCATACATAACCAAGTCCCACTGCTAATGTAAAGTAGACGTCAAATTCCCCTTTCCAAACTTACCATTGCCAATTTAAATTTTTCTGTGTACAGGAATTTTACTGAATTAAATGTCACTCCAATAACAATAATACTGTCATATTTTTATATATCTTAGAAAAACATTTTTGCATTCATTAAGTATAAATGAATTATTGACAATAGACTTGGAAATTTCTACATTTTATGGAGATTTTGGGATGTAAAAATATTTTTAATGAATTTGGTCTGGATCAGCAATTGAAATAAAACAATTAAAATGTCTAATTTGGGGGATTCTTGGTAGCTTTCCAGCAAACCCCATGCCTTTATAATCAAGCTGTTATGTGATAGCACTTTTTTTCTCATTATGCATGAGATTCCAGCGCATTCAATTTGAAGCAATTATTATCTGTGACACAATATAATCAAAAGGCTACTGCTATTTGTTGAAGGATTCTTTGTTTGCCAAGATTATTAATAAAGTTATGCCGGGAGCACATACAGTACTGCTTGGCACTCAGCAGCTGGCTCGGGCAATGGGAAAATAAATCAGCATTCTCCATGCTTGTATTTTTCAATATTCCTGCCAATGTGTGTATTGGAGAACATTTCGTATTAAATAGCACTAATTGCCTTAATTGGCTTATGGCTAACAAGCCCACTCTACTGTTGTATAGTAAAAGTCATTGAGTTTATTGGATGTTTGGGGGGGCTTTGTTCCCTAAGTCTTCAGTGGTTCACTTGTGAAGCACATAGTAACAGTGGGGTGGGTACGTAACAGGGGTGCTGTGGAACAGGGGAAGGGTCAGAGTGAGATGTCACGTGTGTGTGTGTGTGTGTGTGTGTGCATACGCACATGCACATGCATACCTCAATCCTGCCATTATCATAACTGAGTCTTTTCATTTGATTTTTTGCAGAGATATAGAGGTCCCAGAGGATATCCCACTGCTATTCAGTAGGGTCAAGTGAAGGCCACAGCCAACTTCCTGTGTTAGCTCTTCTCCCAGAGTGCAGATGTCAGAAGTTCTACAGAAAGAGGCTAGCCTGTGAAAATGAATGCAACCCTGTTACGTATATGTACAAAGATTGCCCTGTAAATTTGCAGACATTCACACTCTAATGCACTTAGTTTAAGCTGCTGAAATGGAACATGAAGAAAATGCTTAAGGTGGCTCTAATGGAGGCTGTTATCAGCAGGTCGAAATAAGAAAAGAGCTCATGCCGGGCGGTAGTGGCGCACGCCTTTAATCCCAGCACTCAGGAGACAGAGGCAGGTGGATCTCCGTGAGTTTGAGACCAGCCTTGGTATAGGAGAGTTCTTCTGTATTTCTGTGCTTTCATTGATTAATAAAGAGACTGCCTTGGCCTGCAGGATAGGTCAGCCCTTAGGTGGGTGGAGTAGACAGAACGGAAGGCTGGGGAGAAGGGAAGATGCCAGACGCCATGATGCTCCAGCCCGAGATGGATGTAGATTAGAATCTTCCAGTAAGCCACCACCTCATGGTAACACACTGACTATCAGAAATGGGTTAATTTAAGATGTGAGAGTTAGCAAAGAAAAGGCTAGAGATAATGGGCCAGGCAGTAATTCAAATAAATACAATTTTCGTGTGGTTATTTTGGATATAAGCTAGCCGCGGCGAGACAAAGCCTGCGCCTCTTACAACACGGCCTGGTCTACAAGAGCTAGTTCCAGGACAGACACCAAAAACTACAAAGAAACCCTGTCTTGAAAATCTGAAAAGAAAAAAATAGAAGAAAAAAAACAAAAAGAAAGAAAAGTAAAGAGCTCATGAGACCAGCGATCCCCATAAACTATCAGCTACCACCATTATCAGGAAGTGACAGCAAGCTTTATTTATTGACTAGTTTAGCTAAAGACAAAACAAACAAAAATAAAAACCCAACTTCTTATTATGCCAATAATGTTTAAAGAATAAATAACTTCATTGCTTAGTGGGTTTCAGTCCTGGGCTAATAAGATTAGCCTTTTAGCCGGAAATGGAGCTGACATTTTAATTCAGGAAGAATTGTGCCAGACTCCAAGAAAATGGGGTGAACTCACCTTCCCAGGAGTCCAGGAGGACAAAAGAGCATACCTGAAAATAGTAAGTTGCTGCCCTCGCTACTGCCTGTGAGCTCCTGGTACTCAAGCTGGGAAAGCTTCCAATCCCTCGCCCCTGTTTGCCCATTTTGGAAAGACTCAAGGACAGTTGGAGAAAAGACAATAGATATGAGTCGGCTTTATAAACACAGTCAAAGGGAAACCATAAGCCCTGAAAACAGGTTTAGAAAAAGATATAGTTCACTTTACACAACTGCTAAAGTATCTGTTATGTACATTGTGCTCTTTTAAACTAACAAGAGGAAATAGAGGACTGAAAATAGTGAAAAATTAAATGTTTGGGAAGCAAAAACTTACAAAGCACTAATTCTACATTTGTTGTAGACAATCTGATTTTGGTATTGAATCAAGCAAAATAAACCACCTCCTCCCTGCTCAATTGTTGCAATAGGTGTTTACTTCCTCTAAACATGATTCCTGCAACTGAAAAATTGTTAAATCTTCATAAATAACATGGGTTAGTGGGTGAACCATTCCAAGGCAATTCTAAGGAGACCAAATAAAATAATAAACATAATACCTTTTCCTTACTTTCTAAGTTGGTTCTTGAGAGTCTTGAATGATGTATTTTGATCCCGGTCAGCATCCCTCTTTATCCCCTCTCCCCTACCCACCCAACTTTGTGCCTTCTCTTTTAGATTTAATGTCAGTGTACCTACCAAATATCCTTGGCTCTGTAGGCTTCCCCGGACAGTTGTCTGCTTACCAGGGGCTATACTCTTCGAGAAGATGGCTTTGTCCTCTCCCTCTCCTGGCAGCTAACAATTGCCAATAGCACCACAGCTTCAGGTGGGATTGTGTGCTCAGCTCTTCCCTCCATGCTGGTATTTGCTTTGGTTTGGGCAAGCACCGATTTTGTGTATGCTATTGCGACTGTGAAGAGTTCATGTGTGTAGCCATCCTGGTGTGTTAGAAGGTGATTATTTCCTTGCAATCATCCACCGCCATGATGGTAAGATCAACAGGTACCTACTTGAAGAGATGCCGTGTAAGGTACCTACCTGGAGAGATACTGCATAAGGGACTGCATCTTTTATTCCACTTTAAACATTTTACTGCAAAGGAAAGCCAGTAAGAATACTCTGTGCTTTTATCATTTTGTGCCCCTCTCTTTGTGACTGCCGTGTTCTGAATGTTTATGTTCCCTGAATCTTGTGTGTTGAAATTGCATTCCGAACAGGATGCCATCCTGAAGAAGCTTGGGGAAGTGGTTGATTCATGGGAGTGGAGCTTCCATGCCTTGTGCTCCAGGAAAGAATGCAAGAAAATGCTATCTATGGAGCGGGACATCAAGCCTCCCCAGAACTAAGAAAGCCCGCCACTTGATTTCTGCCTTCATGATGAGAAATAAATGCAGTTAGTGTGCTCCCTAGCCCATGACATTTTGCTGTAGTGCCAGACAGATTAAGATAGTGACCTAACTAATCAGAACTCTAAAATCACTTTCTTCAGCTTAAAACCCTTCTAGAACCTCTGGTACTGGTATGGAAAGATCTGCAGATACTTAGTGGCACTAAGACTCCACATTCCTGACTTCCTGGGAGACTTTGACCTGGGACCTCTCAGCCCAGACCGTCTCGCATCCAGGGAGCGACTCTGGGCAGAACCATGTTGCCTCATACTGATACTGTGTGGTCTCTGCAGGGCACAGGCCCTACCCCTGCTGGACAAATTCCCTCCTATGCCACCCTAGTTTAGTTACCCTATTATACCTTCCCCTGCACATCTCTTTTCAAATCTTATTTCCTCCAGAAAGACTTGTTGGGCCATACAGATTTGAAGAGTGGACGTATAAATAATGATTAAGAGCTAATCATAGGCCAGGCATATGCAATATGGTAATCCTTCCTGGACCTATTAGCCACTCAGAAGTGCTTTTTCCACAGGTGAGGGCTGTAATTGGTTGAGTTTTGTGCTAGCCTAGCGCTGAATGTGAGGCCTCATATAATAAGCAAAGAAAATGACCTCAGTTTCTAGGGAGCAAGCAGGACTGTCACACATTGTCAGTGTTGATTATATGGAATATTATGGCCTGGCACTCTCTCGTGAAAGGTGTGTTGTGTTCCTTCACACATAGAACATGCCAGAGAAAGAGGCTAGTTCTTTCTGCTTCTCAACGTTTTACCTTACTTTTTTGAACTTAGCAAAAATATAACACACAATAAAAGCTTTATTATAAAATATTTTTAAAAGGCATGAAACTTAAATGACGCCTAAGGAATATTTTGATATTTTGCTAAATTCTGTGTAGTGTGTAAAATATGAACTTTGTTAGGAGAAGATGATCGTGACTCATTAAAATAACAATAAACAATTTAAGACTTAGAGTCTAAATGACATCCAGTAAAGACAAACAAACAAACAAGGCTCCAAATTGAATCTGGGACTGGATGTTTAAAGAAAGCACTTATAACACATTCGGGAAACATCTAGATTGGGGGCATTCTTCTTCCTCCCAGCTAAGCCATGACATTCAACTCCACTATTGTCATTACCTTATATTCATGTTCACCATGTCACGGAGTCATCCAAATGCAGTCTGCTACCCAGAAAAGCAGTCTTAGTTCAATGTTATAGCTTAGGTCTCTAAGGAAATTCTATACTTATACATTCTTTGGATTGCAAGCCTGGCCCAGGTTTCCTTTAAACTCTTGATTTTTTTAGTGAATAGCCAGTAAGATGTTGTTTAAAGAAACATAGAAAACTAAGAGAAAAGAGATAAAATTTTAACCAAGGTCTTAAAAAGCTGGAAACATTCAAAGGAAGACAAAAAATAAAATAAAATATATTTGTGATGCTGGAATGAATCAAAAACCTGTTGTTTTTCTAGAAGATTACAACGAACTAGGGAATGTGTTGCTTCCTTTTCTATAATCAAAATAAATGATGCTTAAATACAAATACATATGAAATTTTCAGAAATTTCCCCTTAATACAGTCTTTCATCAATTCCTTTTCAATCTGCTGTATAACTGCTGTCCAAAATGCAATATTTCAGGAAACATTTCTTTTTAAAGGGCTCCATAACAGCTAATAAAGATAAGTGCATATGGCATCATATTGTAATGAATTTTTTCACAGAAATTAATTAGATGTGTGAATGTGTAAATGCTAACATTTATTTACATCCCAGGCTAAACGCTCAAAGAGGTGTATGTTAAGCACACAATTAGAAGCAATGATGCATTAAATTAGCCTCACCAAGAAAGTGTATTAATTTTAACAGTGTTACAGAAGCTCCTTGGAAAATCCAAGATAAGATTTTCTTTGCTCCAGTGCCTGCTTTTGAGGTTTCTTGGCCACCTAAGCCATTTTTTCCCTTTTTACATAAAGGTTGATGGAAAACTGAGGTGCAAAGGGCATCTTCTCTCTTGGATCAGAAAGTTGTCCAATGCTCTCATTAACCTATGAACTTCGACCTCTCCACCCCTGGCTCCTTTTGATTTGCACTGTGCAAACAGTGTTTAACAACTGCTTTTAAGAGCAGCCAGAACCCTTTCCACCTAGGGAGGGAATTTCTCACTGAGGGAAACTCCACTGACTATGTTCTTAAAATGGTTGCTTTTCTTAAACTATAAAGAAACAGCCATCTAGCAGGAAGGTCTGCAGCTAAGTGACCACCCCCCTCCTTCCCAGGCTCACTTAGCTGATGGGAACCAGAGAACCATAGGCCAGCAGTGAAAACTCACTATCTAGACCAAACAGCATGCTTGAGAATATTCTGGAATTATTCATAATTTGCGGTTGGGCTGCTTTTCAATTTGAGTAGTTTATTGCTCAAATGATACCTTATTTGAAATAATGCATATACAGATAAGGACAATGACGGCCATTTATTGAGTTCTATTCTAGTGTGAGATACCTGGCTAGAGCAACGCTGGGGTTGCTCAGCTGAGTTCTCTTGCAAATGCTGTGTTTGCCTAGACTTTATTTACATCTCCATCTATGGGAGACGAAAGTGGCACTTGCAGACTGAAAAGTTTAATTTCACTGCTGGTTTGGAATCAATGTCTATCCATCCAGTGTGCCAATGAGAGAATGTAAAATATGAGGGAGGAGTTTTCCTTATAACCCAATAATTGATAGGTTATATCAAAGCTTTTTGCTGATTTTGTATAACAAAAATCACTTAGCTTCTAAGATAAATTTCACATGAACACAATACAGTATATGAGAGAACTTGGATAATAATACTTGTATGTTGTGCTAGGCAAATAAAATATGCAATTGGAATAAACATTTTGTATTGTAAATTTTTAAACTCCTTTTGACGCAAACATTGGTAGTTGCTTCAGTAATAAGATTCTCTATATTAAGTCCACTTTCCTCAGACTTGTATTCTAAAAGTAGAAAGGAAAAGAACATTGACATTTTCACTGAAAATTTGAGGTCATAAATTTCTTTGTTTGCAAATGTACTTATGTGGTAAAAGTATTACAAACCATTCTTTGGCTTCAATCTCATGCAGCCAATGATGTAAAATTTAAAACTAAAGAGAAATGACTAATCTTCAGGTCTCACTTCATTTGTTCAGTAAACATTGTGAAGGACTTAATATCCAAACACTGAAGAGGAAGTGAAGTTAGGCACTGTCTTAGTTACTGTTCTGTTGCTGTAAAGAGACACCATGACCAAGACAACTCATAAAAAAAATGTTAATTGAGAGCATGCTTACAATGTCTGAAATTTAGTCCATGATCATTATGGGTAGACGCAGACCAGGTCTAGCACGGACTTTTGAAAAGCCAATACCCACCCCTGGTGACACACCTCATTCAAGGCCACACCTACCCCAACAAAGCAACATCTACTTCAACTAGGCCTTAACTCCTAATTCTTCCCAAACTCTTCCACTTACTAGGGAACAAGCAGTCAAACATTTTAGCTTATGGGGCCTGTTGTTTTCAAACCACTATAAGTAGAGAGTACATTGTGTAAGGTTTTTCTCTTATTTGTGTATATGAGACTTAAAAGTAATGGCACATACTCAAAGCCACTGTTATAAATTTACACGTCTAAAGTAATGGTTAGTGGCTAGGGATGTAACTTACTTGATAGCGTAATTATCTAGAATTCAGGAGGTTCTCTAGAACCATGTAATCCAGGTTGGTGGTTTATACTATAAATTGCAGCACCCTAAAGACAGAGGCAGGAGGATCAAAACACTTCAAAATAATCTTTGGCTACGTAATAAGTTCACGGCTAGCCTGGGATACATGAGATCCTGTCTTAAATTAGAACAAAAGGCAAACAAACAAATTAATAATTAAAAAGGTTGTTATCTTCTGGTAAAATCAAATCTATAAGTTTACAGAAAGGGTGAGATTTAATAAGCCAATCAGTCCTTCCTTCCTGCCACATGCAACATGCTAAGGTGATCGATGTTACTGACATGCAGATCGTTTTTCTACCTCTTAAACTTTTCTTTATTTTGGAGAGTGCTGGCTGGGGCATCACAATCATGGAGCTCCTGTAGTGGTTAGAGGACTAGTGAAAGCTGTTTTTCTCCTGGGACCCAGGAGGTCCCAGGGGGAGAAACCCCATTGTTAAACTACCCACTTTGCAATTTCCCTAGGCCTTGTCATGGATGTCTTCTTGACACATCTCTCTTACTCTTCTTCTTCTCCTTCTTCTTCTTCTCCTTCTCCTTCTTCTCCTTCTCCTTCTTCTTCTCCTTCTCCTTCTTCCTCTTCCTCTTTCTTCTCCTCCTCCTTCTTCTCCTCCTCTTCTTTTTTTTGTCACTCCGTGGGCTACTCAATTTCTAGCCTTTCATCTGCCCTCCGAGTATTGAAGAAGGCAGTTGCATTCAGTAGTTGACACCTGGAAAGCACCTTTGAAGCAATGCCAGGAAGTTCAGGTCACTGTGAGGAGAGGAAAGAGTGCAACTTCAGGAATCTTAACTCACCTGATAAGAAATTCACAGGTCTCAGCTCTATGGCCTCTGATTCATTAGGTTTGGGTGGCCTGGGAATGTGTAATTCAATCACATTTCCAGCTAAAGCCAATGGCATGAGGGTAGGAGTGAGGGTTGATCGCTGAGAACTTCTCCCAAGGTCACCAGCTAGCTTGTTTCTGTTGCTGGAGCACTTCCAGCTCCTTGTGCTAACCTAGCATTATTCCTGCCATGGTTTGGGGGGAAAAAAGGCATTCCAACCTTGCATTTGTTTTCAGTGCTGAAAAATTTAAAGACTACTCAATAATCTGCCATGAAATAAATGCAAATGAAGAGAGATCAATAAGAGGCTCTTTCAGTGTATTTACTTTTTGTGTGGCCGATGTGATTTGATTAGTTTCCAAATTTCCATTCTTTTACAGTCAACCTTGATTATTTCTTTTGTTTTCATCCCTCACTGTAAATATTCAATCTTTAACTCATGGAAAACAGAATCTTGACCTAAGAATACAACTCATGTATATAGCGCTTGCTTGGACTCTTTAAAGCACTGTGTTTGGGACCCAGTATCACACACACACACACACACACACACACACACACACAACCTAATATAAAACAAGAACTAGATGTTGTAGTTGAAAAAAAAATAGGATCATCTTAGCAAATCTGCTTACAGATGGAAAACTTGGCCAACAATGAAGGCATTTAGTTGAGTGCATCAAACTCTCACAGGGCAAACCACTAATAGTGCACTATCATCAGCAGAAAATATCTTATTACTTTCCCCTCTGCTACTTAACAATACTTAGAGAAATAATAACATAACAAAGGGCACAATCATGTAACATTGGCCTTCTATAGAAGCCGGTCATAGGGCAGACAGCCAAGGGACATGGAATCAGTGGTTCTGATCATCGCAATGATGGTCTAGAGTTGGGAAGGACACTCGACCTGCTACTAGAGGAGACTCTGAGTGCATTTGAGAACAAAGCACAGACAGCAACCACCTCCTTTAGAGAAGAGGGCCATCAGTTTCCTCTGGCAGGCAGTCAAGAAAAAGCCCCCTCTTGTCTCCTACCAGCACCATCTCTACACTGAAAGACAAAAACCCATTCACTAGCAATTTCCTTATTGTCTTTCATTGGGCAAACTTTATCTCCAGGGAGAGTACAGTGTGTTTCCTGAGTAATGATGAGCGGCTCCGTGAAGTTCTCTACAAGCATTTCCATAGGTGAAGAGCTCACCCATGTTCACAACAGTCAGGAAATTGAAACAGCTTCAATTTCCATCAGCTGATAAATGGATAAGGAAAATGTGTCACATTGACACAATGGAATTCTACTCATCTGCAAGGAGAAATGATATGAGATTTGCAGATAGATGCATGGAGCCAGAGATAATCATTCTAGTGAGGCAACCAAAAATACAAACTCTCTATGTTCTCATTCATAAGAATCCTAAATTTTAATCTTTAGATATGTGTGTTTAAATGTTAGTACCCATAGAAATCAAACAACTAGAAACATGCCTGAGTATGAGGGGTGTGTCTCCAGAAAAGGAATGTGCTAGGGCACAGGTGATAGAAAATGGGAAAGGGTAATAGTGTGTCAGAAATCGGGCAGAAGTGAAAGGGCAGCATGGAGGAGAGGGCATAAGGAGGGGATAACTAACATTAAGACCTTTGAAAAGGATGTATGGACACCTGTTCTTATAGAAGCTTCCTAAAGAACATAGTACACATATGTACATTATATATAATATATACAGAGGCATATATACATTTACTTCATAAAAAGAGTTTAAGATAAATCTAAAATTTACCTTCTATGGTAAAGGGGGGATTGGGTAACACCTCTTTCAGACACTACAGCCTATAAAATAGAAAGCTCTGTTCTGAAATGAGTTACCTCTTTTCAATGCCACTGGAATAGTATTAAACCCTAAGAATTTCATAGTCTATTGCCATTCTTCTTAGTTACCTCTAGAACTAAATGGTAAGACACTATTGCGGATGACATCATATACTAGAGTCATGGGACTTGAAGAAATCAAGCTGGCACTGACCTGGAAACTTCAATTCTTTGGGGGGCAGCTTTTCTAGTGCTAAACAATGCTATGGATATGGCTGGGGGAGCAGTCTAACCCGTCTATCATTTCTGTGAGCTTTACTAAGGGCTGCTCTGACAAGATCTCCCCATGTAGCACACTGTGCCTGGGAGAGGCCGTTAACCTGCTGTATAGTGTAACTCTGGTAGTGGCATGAATGTTATGGGAGTAACCACCTCTTTCTGCTTAGATTTAAGGCTCACTCCACATGAAGAAACTCATGCTTTATCCTTTCATTTGGACTGAGAATCCATGTCTGATAGTACATACATTTCAGAATCATAGTTGGAATTTATGCAATTAGTAATAGAACATTTTTTAAAGGCAGTCCAGCCCCAGGGCTGTAGAGTTCAGTACAGGAAAAAAAAAAGGGGGTGGGGGAAGTGACATAGGGTTATAGATATCCATCATCTTTTCTTCCTACTGATATGGGGCAAAGCTGAGGATCCTGAAGGCTGGAATGCAGTGGAAATCTTGGAAGAGCTTCCTGTTTCTTTTATTGTCTCCATGCAGGTAGTGATTATATCAGTCTGCTGAGAGAAGGCCAGAAGAAGGCAGGGAAACCCCCTGGAGTGTGAGCTGGAGAATGGGGCACAGGGCTGTAGTCAGCAGCCATGGTCACGAGGATGACAATATGTGACCCTTTCAATGATTAGAATTCCTGTTGGGACACATATATATTAATGGCAGAACATGAAGATAAATTTGGAGGGATTTTAGAGAAGAATGTTTCTCCTTAGGTACACATTTGGAATTTTTAAGTGCACAGTTTTGGCAGGTGAGAGAAAGGCATTCCAGACCAGGGAGAGGGGGAAATCCTTCCCCCTCCCCAGGTGTGGGTTGACATCAAAACACCAGGTGTCACCTGCTGTAACTCTCATGGCCCCTGACAAGAGGGAGCCCACATATGATACTGGATAACCAGGAACCAAAATCAGGATAGCCCACTGACTCAGAATAGAACCAAACTTTACTGGCAGACAAAAAAAAAAAGTCAATACTCATAGTTAGGTGCCTAGTCTAATTGTCATCAGAGAGGTAGCATCTAAAAGTTGATGGGAACAGACACAGAACAGCCAAATACTAGGTTGAGGCAGGGAATCACTACAGAAGAGAGGGAAAAAGAATTGTAGGAGTCAGAGGGGTCAAAGACACCAGGAGAACAGGGCCCACAGAATTAACTAAACAGGACTTACACGGGCTCACAGAGACTGAAGTGACAATCATGAACCTTGTATGGGTCAGGACCATGTCCTCTGCATACACAATATGGTTGTGTAGCTTGATGTTCTTGTAGGACTCCTAACAGTGTGAATGTGTGGGGGGAGAGGGTCTTTGACTCTTTGCCAGTGCTTGGGACCCTTTTCTTCCTGCTGGATTGCCTCATCCAATGCTGATATGAGGGTTTGAGCCTAGTCTTATTGTATCTTGTTATACTGTCTTTGGTTGGTATGCCTGGGAGAACTGTTATTTCTTTCTTTCTTTCTTTTTGAAGGGAACTGTAGAAGTGGATCTGGAAGAAAGAAGTGGGTTTCTCATAAACATTTTTGCTGTTGAAGTTATTATTCCGTACCTATAAGGACTCTTCATATTATGCTACAGAAATGAATTTAGGCAAAAGAGCCAAAACATTCATGGGGGAGGCGGGTGGAGAGTCATCCATGTCTTGATCTTCTTTTTCTGTTTTTGTTGTTGTTGCTAAACTATTTTAATTTATTGCTAAGTCTGGCTAAAACAGAGCATAGCAGTCCTGAAAGTGTTAGTTACTCCTATCATGAAGCTTTCTGGGTCTCTGATTCCCCCCACACACACACACTTGATGTAATATCACAAATGACAAACAGTATATCTAAAGGTGATTGGGTATATGTTAAGGAGTCTATCAAATTGGGTAAGAGAAAAGCTAAAGGAATCCCTACGGAATTCATCCATTGAAATCTTAGTGCACTAGTCTTGGGAGGGGGGCCTTTGGGAAATAAGTAGGATTTGTTCAGTGTGTGAGGCTGGCTCTTCATGCTGTCATTCATGCCCCTAGAGGAGTGGAGAAATAGAACACGGCCATTGGCTCTTTGACGTAGGAAGGTAGGCAAGGAAAACTCACATGAGACACCAACTCCATTGACATCTTAACATCTCAGCCTCCACACCTATAAGATATTATTTAAATCACCTCATATACGGGACTTTTGATATAGCAGCCCAAGTTGGTTTATCAAAAGATGGAGCTTGAAAGTCTTGGATGAGATCATTCTAAGAACTGACATTTTCATGCCATTAATTGCAGAGGAAATATAGCTAGGAAGTTGGGTTAGATTGTAAGAAAAAGAGTATGTTATGCTGTGCAGAAGATGCTTAAAGCAAAGAAATAATTATTAAATCCCGAGGCTGGAACTATCAAGAGAAGGAAGGGACTTAGGGCACTGTGTGGTCGACAGTTCAGATGAGTCTCTCAATGCCATCACATCTCACGTCTTGAGCTGGATGACTGAGTGCCTGTCTGTCAGCTACTGGAAATTAAACACACACTTCTATGATGCTTTTATTTATGTATATGCTACATTTCCTATTATTGAAGCCTGATAGCAGAGATTAAGCAGACTCCAGGCAATTTCTGTCTCAAATCTTGAAGAATTTGATTAGATTAGGCTTAGAGTAATGAGTAGTGCTTTTCCAAAATCTAGAAGGACCTTGATTTCTTACATTGTCTTTTACGGGGAAGACTCGATTTCTTGGGCTCTCTTTTTAAAATATTACAATATACTTATTCTATTTAAGCACTTTAAAATGTTCCTAGGTTTTCAGAAACTAAAAATTAAGTAAACAGAAAGTGTTTACTCATTTTAATTTGAAAGTAAAATATTTTTCAGAGTGGATATGCGTTGGATCATGCAGGTTCATATCTGCAGGAAAATGGGAAGAGGATGAGGGAAGGAAGAGGTGGGGATAACAAAGGAGAAATGGAGGAAAATAAAGTGTTGTCCTTGGATGCCTTTATTACGGCAGTAGATGCAATGACCATGGGAAGGCATTTGGTTTTTACAAAGCAGGAGAAAAATTTGGATTGTAGAGTTCCCTTCAACTCCATTGTACCAGACTGGGGTGCTAATGTTCCTGATTTTTCAGGCAGTGCTGGAAGCAACAGAGTTCTGGTGATGCTGGCAACTTTCCAATTAAAATGGGCTTGGGTGTAACCTCTTTGAAACAATTTCTGACTTCTGGAAAAGTTCTCATTTTTTTTCCCCCTGTTAGTTCGTTATGGAGATGTGGGATCCACAGGGTGTCCACTCTTTCCCTTTTGAAAGCAGGGAGGTATTATATTAATAGCACTACATATGTGAATAGATCTCTTCTTTTTACTCTGATACATCACCTGGCTCTAGGAAGAAGATGAAACCACACCTTATGGGGTAATGGCGAAAGAGACTTTTGAAACCAGAAGAAATAGTATGATGTGTCCTTAGACGTGATTTCTTTTTTAAGAATTCTCTCGCTGGTAATTATTCTTATTATGGAGGTGGACAGTCTCTTCATATAGATAAAGACCTTTGCAGCTGTTCTCATGCTAGGCCTCGTGTCGGATGCTTGCTTTGTAATTAGCGTGGATGTAGAGCCCCACATTCACAGCCAGCCTCCCTTTCTGGCGGATCGGTTTTGAATCTGGGCTGTGTTCAGCTGCGAGGGGCTGATAAGCATTTCTGAAATCTCTGTACACGACAAACAGCACTTTAATCTCGTCTTTCAATTTCCAGTGCACTCATTACACAGATTCAGCTCAAAGAACCTTGATGCATGAAAATTAGCCTTCCTGCATGGCCTACAATCTCTTTTAACCTTCTCTACCATACTCTGATCCTCCAGGCCATTTGTCCCAGAAAAATGTCAGCAGTGGTATACTTATAAAATGGAAAAAATGTATCCCCAAGGCTCAAGAATGCTACAGTGGAATTAAATATTAGCTATTTGTTTTCATTGAGGATGAGGGAAATGACGTCTTCAATTTTAACCTAATTTTCAAAAAATAAACATAATTACATAGCAATAAATTATATTTCTGTGTAATACTTTCATATACAGAGTTTTTAGTCTAGCTCGGCTCATCTGACAGGGCTTGCTCATTTAAATCTCAAGCCAATTAACAGCAATTCCAATCAGTTATGTAAGCATTAGCTCGTTCATCTCTGTATGTAACGTGTCTGTAAGCAGCTTGCAAGAGATGAAATTCTTAAAGTGTCAAATGGCTTTCCTTAAAATGTGCTTAGGCCTTTATCTGCATTATACCCTGAGCTCTGATTTTGAATTTTCCAGTGGAAAAACATGTGAGCCAGCTGCTGGGCCTTGACACTCAGTAGAGATGGGTTGGGGCTGAGAAGGGATGCGTATTAGCTGTGGAAAGATTTCGAAGGGCCAGTGGCTGAGTGAGCCTCTCTTTCAGGGAAGCAAGAATTAACTTTACCTTTTGTGGATCTCCACATCATCTTCCTCAAAAAAGAATCATGGTGAGCCGAGGACAAAAGTGACCCGTGCTAAAGCCCATGTGAAATCCTCTAATTAAAAACTACCTTACACAGACACAGGTTGTTATCATAGAAGTCAGTGAAAATAGAAGGCAGGATTGTATGATGGACTCTAGTACCTTGGGAAGGAAACTCTTCTAAAGTGACCGAAGGGTTTTCTACAGTTTGGCAGAGGAGCAACCCTCCACACCTGCACACATGCTCCTACATGAGGAGAGCGCCCCCTCGGATGCTCAGCTCTCCAGGCTTGGGTTTGGAGCCTGGCCTCCCACACCTCAACCATCCCTTTTCCAACTGTTCAAAAGCCAGAAGAGATTAGGAAAGGTAACCATGTTTTGTGTTTAGGTAAAGGATTAGACAAATGAACTCCAGGCGTCTGTCTCATGAAAACAAAAGAATAATAATTATATGATGACTTTGATTTTCCAGAGAGCTCACTAAGATCCCCCCCTGGGGGCTTTGCTAAATGCGTAATGCAAAGAAGAAGGCAGTTATTTAGCTGGGAGAAATGCCTGTTTTCTTGAATAGAGCAGAGAGGTTTGAGTGTGAAAAGGAAAGGCTGGAGTATCACAATTTTCTCTTCAGGCATCAGTTCAGCTTCCTGGCTTCTTTGACTCAGGAGTCTGAACCTGAGTCAGTGGAAGGGAGCACTGTGTGAGACTAGTGAGATGGGACCGCTGTATTTTCCTGTTTTTCACGTCTTGTTGGGTTTTCTCCTTTTAAAGAACCATCTTAAGGTTATTACCCAAAGGCAGTTTGTAAAAGACGTATTTCCAGGGGGTTGTTAAGTGAATAATTATATTTAAATTTCAATATCTAATACGAAGTAGCTATTTATGTAAGATTCTAAAGGGTAAGAGGATATGTAGATCTCATTTCGATGTCACTAGACATAAGCAACAGAAACGTTCATGTGGTAGGATTTATTTCTTGTAATTCTCTTTGATTAGTGATTCACATGAAAGAAAAGATCAAAAATTCCCTACCTGAAGGCCAGAACAGACCTGTAAATTCCTGGCATCTGTGCTTTCTCACCGAAGAATTCTCAGCAATTTGGGGTGTTGTGCCAGCTATATGATAAGTCTCTCCTCTAAAGCAGGACAACCTGTCTCGGGGTACCATACTGACACATAAGATCTACCCTTGGGGACTCTAAAATAGTTAAGCGGTCACTGTGGAGTACCTGGAGCATTCCTTGGTGTGATCCGTGCGTGATCTGTAGGTTCTGCTCTCAGCGCACAGGTGCCTCATTCACGGGATGCGATGCAGCTCTTACTGGTTAGACTATCATCTTTCCCCCGTTTCTTTCTTCTTCATAGAATCCCCTTTATTCTCATTGAGTGAGTATATTTATCTACAATAGCTCCTTAATTTGATATTTCCTTCCACAGGGAAGTTGCCAGTAGACCCAAATGCTCTTGATTACCTTGCTCTCTGTACCTCATGGTTTTGCTGGTCTTCTGCTTAGAAGAAACTAATGGCACTATCCAATAAATCAGGAGCACAGTCTGGCTCCCCAGGTTGCTTTATTAATTCAGCAACACTGTGTTGCACTGTAGACATATCAAAAAGATAATGGAGATCTGGGAAGAGAGCTCAGTGGGTGGATACAGTACTCACCAAGCAAATGGGAGGGCTGGAGTCAGAGTCCCAGAATCCCTGTAAAAGTTGGGTATGTGTAGCACAGCTGTCTGCAATTCCAGCATGCAGAAGGCAGAGGCCGTGGACCCAGAGCAAGCTGGCTATCTACACTGGACATAATTGGGGAGCTCTGAGTTCAGCAAAAGATGCTACCATAATAAATAAATTAGAAGCTAATTAAGGAAGATACCAAAAGGCAAACTTCCACATGCATGCACACGTGTTCATGTACAGGCATATGCAGATGTAAATTCACATTCTAACAAGCAAACACACACACACACACACACACATACATCACGCAGAAAAAGAAAGAAAAACAAATAGTCCAGATGTCTTCTGCTTAATAACCTCTGAGTCTAGAGGGGAAAATAGAAGCCCAAAATGTGACTATGACAAACAAAATGCATCGTTGCACATTTCCCAAAGTGGTTTCTGTAGATTTTTCAATCCATTCTTCAAAGGTTTGTTAGTTTTGTTCAGGGATTGCTCATCATTGAATCTCAGAGTGGCCATTCCCTACTCAAGGCATCACAGCCACAGGGCTGACTTTTGGAAAGAGGATACACTTACAACTTTTGTTGTGAAAACACACACACAACATGTTTATGAATTATGAATTATCTGTTGCACTGTGTGAGATGCCTGCCATATCCCGTATTAGTCATATAACATTTGCACACACAACATGTTAATGAATTATGAATTATCTGTTGCACTGTGTAAGATGCCTGCCATATCCCCTGTTAGCATATAACATTTGCACATACAACATGTTAATGAATTATGAGTTATTTGTTGCACTGTTTGAGATGCCTGCCATATCCCGTGTTAGCCATGTAACATTTGCACACACAACATGT
>JAQHUG010000061.1:4014798-4029096 GCA_028555095.1 Dicrostonyx torquatus | reverse complement strand
ATTCCACACTTTCTGGATCCATTCTTCCATTGAGGGGCACCTAGGTTGTTTCCAGGTTTTGCCTATTACAAATAACGCTGCTATAAACAAAGTAGCACAAAGAGCATGTCTTTCCTAATAAACTCCTAAGTGGGTTCGTTTGTGTCTCGTGTCTCCTTCCCACCCACGGCAAAAGTACAACACATTCCCCAGTGGCCCCTGCACTTCTAGGTATCCTCTAGTCCCTGCCTCTCATCTGCCATGGTAGCACCCAAAAGCAAAACCAAATGGGTTCCAGGGATGCAAACTCAGTTCCTCACACCTGAATAGCAAGTGCCTAACCCGCTGAGCCATAAACAGCCCAGATTTCTTTGATCATTAGATGTCTTTAATCTTAAGACACTAAAGACAAAGACAACATTTCTGGAGAAAAACCTCCATTCCTAAGAACACTATCCCAAAGTACTTGGAGTTGTTGTTAATGCTGACAACTGTGAGAGAAAGACCAATTCCACAGTTTTTGAGCCAAATTTAGGCAAGCTTTAATTAAATACTGGCCAGGATGATGGATTCTGGCCAAGTCAGCAGAAAACAGCCATGTTTTGCAGAGGCTTAAAAGGCAAAGCCACAAGGCCACCATAGTTCCCATCAAGTCCAATCAGGGCCAAGCACACATCCTGATGTATTCCCTGCCTGCATACCTCCTACCCACATCCAGTCAAGCGCTTTGGATGTAAACAGATTTGCTTGCTGGAGCAAAATATATGGCTTGTTAATGCCCAAGAGTTGAGCTACAGCCCCCAGAAAGTTACCTATCCTTGGGCCAGTGGGACTTGCAAGTTCACTTTGGCTCTTACATAATAAAACTAGCACCCAGTCCTTTGGACTATCGTGTTCTACCTCAGTCTTCACTACCACAGTAACCGGGACCTCATGCCTTCTTCGCCTTTGGAGCGGAGGCCTTCAGTTGTTTCGCCTCTGCAGCCCTGAGAATCGCTGGCCACGATCAAAGCTGAATCTGCCTTAGGAAATCTGTACCTTTCTTGCAGCTTTGGATGATCTGGGGTAGCAGCGCCTGCGCAGCAACCCCGCTTAGGACCCTTGTCCCTTAACTGCTCCATTTTCCCTTGAACCCTCACTTAGATCAACCTTTACTTCCCAGACCATTAGAAAATGTTGAGCCCTTACTTGAGTAGTAGCTTGTGTCATGTTCTTAGGGTTTTCAGAGGTACTATGTAGATAAGCTTTCAAAACTCTAAACTGCTCTACGAATGTGTTGCTATGACTACTGAATTATATAACTCTTCTCTTCCCCTTCCTGTCTTCAAACTGGAGACCCTATAGGGACATGCTGGTTTCTTCTCCACTGATCTGTGGTTTGTCTCTACCTGCTCACTTCAGACAAAGGCTTTTATACTGACACAGTCAACATGTTTACAGACTTACTAAAAAGGTGATGATACTGGTGATGCTGCTGGTGTGCCCAGGATCACCCTATCGCAAGCTAATAGATAACCCTGAATCTGAGTTGGTTATGCCTGCATGGGAGGAAGATGGGGACAAGTGACCACCATCTCATGGTCTCTTGATGACAAGACTGTTGAGCCCTGTCGGCCTCCTGGATGCTCACTGTGCTCTGCAAGTGTGTGGGACTGTGGGGTTTCCTCACAGAAGAGAGGTGCACAGCTCTGCTCTGTAGAATCCTCTGCACAGCTCTCAGCCACACTTCCTAGGAAGGACCCTGTTTGCGGCCTCCTGGTGCAATTCTCAGAAAATTGCAGGATTGGTTCACAGCACTGATGAAAGAAAAGGATGAATACCAAAAGAAAACCCTGCCATAGAGGGGTGTCCCATGGTAAAGGGGAATGGATGTTTCCAATTTATCTCTGAAATCTGAGTCAAGAAACAGTGGAAGCGCATTGTAAACAGTAGAAACATAACATCCTAAAGATGCGATGGTTCTGCTGGGAGCTGGAAGCAGCTTGGACAGTTGTCTACAGTTCAGTAGTGGTACAGGAGACGTTTTCTAGTTAAAACTATAAAAATAGCCACCCCCCACAAACAAAAATCCCATGCTGTTTGCTTTGAGTTAGCTAACTATTGCTGGGCATGGGGCCTGCCTGCCCTGGAGTGTGTTTGATCTACGAGCGACGGGACACTGGAGAAAACTGATCTCCCCCTTGCCAACAGCTATCCATTGCAAACAGCTTCTTCTTTAGGAGTGGGACCCCAAGTCCCCTTCCTCCTCCCAATGCTAGGGCCCCATCTGACTTGAAGGGGTATAAGTCTTGCTTGGCATTTTTTTTGTCTGTTTTAATTTTTGTTCCTGTGAGTTTTTCTTTCCTTTTCTTTTCTTTCTTTTTTTTTTTTAAAGAGAGAATGAAAATGAGAGAGGAGGAGGGTAAGGAGGACCTGGGAGGAGGTGGGCGAGCACGAGCATGATCAAAATATATAAAAAAAATGTTCATAAAACTAAAAAATATTCAAGAAGAAAGAAAGAAAAAATATATTTCCATGCTCATAAAAATGACAATTTCATGTTTGCCTTATATAAGAGCCTGGGGAAATTTAGTTGAGGCAAACTCTGCTAACTCTGCTAGCTGCCACCATTTACCCCAGCCTTCTGTGGTCAGGATTCCCATAGAGCCCTTTCATATCCCTGTCTTATTATTTACTTAGAGTGATAAAGGCAAATCCTACAGCTTTAAGAGGCATTGTTTGTTGCACGTAGCTGTGGCCGCTGCGTTTCTCCCTAGAAGCTGTCCAATGCCAATCCAAAGCACTGTGAAGAATATGCTTTGGGGGAAATGGGAAGGAAGGGGTGAAGCCCCAGTGCTGCCATTACTGTATCTACCCATCGGTTGTACATTTAGTCAGTGTCTGCTACCTGAGCCAAACTGGTGCGACAGAGAAGCAACCAATGCATATTGCCGTGTAAGTTCAGTTTCTTGTTTGTTTTGATTTTTGTTTCTTGTTTTACAAATCTAAGCTCTCCTGTAATTATTAAAAAAATTTTTCACCATGGCTTCTGTTACCATCGAAGGCACTGTGACAGCCCAGGGTCTGGGCTGCCATCTAGACACATGTTAAAGTCTGGGGACCTCATTGCTGCTGATCCTATGCTGGTCTGCGAGTCCTGTGCTGCTTCCCAGGGCCGTGATGACATCTGGGCTCAAGCTGCTGTTGCTGGCTATGTCTGGGTCTGTGATGATGCCCATTGCAGTGTTACCACAAAGGTCCATGAGAATCATGTGTTTTGTTTTTGTAATTTTTGTCTTATTTTTATTATTTCTTTTTTAGTTTCTATTCAGGGAGAGATATGGCAAGGGTGAAGGGCATTTATGGAGGGACTGGGGAATGAGTGGGATGATGGGCATGATGTGAAATTCACAAAGAATCAATAGAAACTACACTCATAGAAAGATTGGCTTTGTGCTATCTATCGTCTAAGCTTCTTCATTAGGGCATAGGTAGATATGTCATCTGTAACATCTCACATATGTTGGAACATTTTAATAGGCAGATATGTTATCTGCACATCTCACATATGTTGGAACATTTTACTAGGAGTTGCTAGGTATGACAATTCAATCCTTTATCAAGTATTTATTCATCACATACTATGTACCAGATTTACTCAAAATGTCAGAAAACAAACAAACAATATTTTATAATAAATGGTAGGGATTTTTCGAAAGTGTTACTTACTCTTTGGGGACATTAAGTACTACAGTAAGTTAAAAAGAACACAAACAAGAAAAACTAACAGGGTAGGGGTCATTCCATGACACTTGTTGGCTGCATTGGCCTAGTAAAGCTACTTTTAATATGGAGAAGCAGCTGCCAAAAACTGGGGGAACCAAACCAAGTTAATAAGAACAAAGAGTATCAGTCATGGGAGAAAGTGTAGGGCTATGGGTCTGAGAAACAGGCAAGGGCTAAGTCATGTAGGATCTGGGTTAATCATGGTGTAAACCATTTATGTAACTTCAAACACTGTGAAGTAGGACACAGTGCAGGAGTCTGCTCAAGTGGTGAGTCTGCAAATGGTATTTTTGATTCTAAAGGTAGCAGGAAAGTTGAAATTCCAGTAAACATTGTAGGTAGAATCATGTAACGTGACATATTAAGTGTGTAATGGGAACCATATGATCTGTTAAGATCAGAGTTTGATCCTACTCTGTAGGCAGAGATTGTTCTTTTTGTTTCCCAGTCTCCCAGACCTGAATAATAACACAGAAACTATATTAATTACAGTACTGTTTGGCCAATAGGTTATGCATTTTTCTAGCTAATTCTTACATCTTAAATTAATCCATTTCTATTAAACCGTGAATCACCATGAGGCTGTGGCCTACTGATAAGGTTCTGGCTGACATCTTTCTCCTTCAGCAGCTACATGGCGTCTCCTTGACTCCACCTACTTTCTTTCTATATCTCTGTTCGGATTTCCTGCCTGGCTTTACTCTACTAATCCGTTGGCTAAAACAGCTTCTTTAATAACCAATGGTAATAAAACATATTTATAGCATACAGAGGGGAATCCCACATCACTAGTCACTAGATAAGTAAGAATTATATTTACTCAGATTAAGGAAGATGGTGTCATAAACTCAAGCAAGACAGCGTGCATCTGGAGGTCAACTTTTCAGGAGGCAGAGGCAGGACAATCTTGTAAGGTTAGAAGTTTGAGATGCTTGGGCAGCACAGAAAGACCCTGTCTCAACAAAAAAAAAATAACAAGAGAATTACAGAGTTTATGTTGGGTAGGAGAGCTGAAGAAAATCGAGTTACTCTCTGGCCAGGCATGGTATGACTTTCCTATAATCCCAGTGCCTGGAAAGGAGAAACAGGAAGATCAAAATCCCAAGGCCACCCTGGACTGCATATGGAGACCTTATGTTTTCGTTTAGTTATGTAATAGTTTTGTGTGTTGTGGTGGTTTATTTCTGGTTTCGTAAGTTTGTGGTAACCAACTGGCAAAAGCAAACAAGCTATGGAATGAGCCTGGAAGTGAGTTATGAGGTTGGAATCAGAAAGAAAGAGTTGAAGGTATCAGCACAGAGACCATGTTCAAAAAAATCCATGAAGAGTTTACGGTCATACAGGAAGGGATGTCTAGGGAGGGAAGCCTGAAGGATGCCAGCATCTAGGCTTGAGAAAGACAAGGAAACGAGAGAAAAAACAAGGTTTTCCTGAGAAGAAAAAGTCCCAGGTGTACTCAATACCCAGAACTGTTAAGAAATTGGGTAGGAAAAAGGCAAACACCTGAAATCCAGTGCTTCTCAACCTTCCTAATGTTGTGAGCCTTTAATGCAGTTCCTCATGCTGTTATGACCCCAACCATAAAATTATTTTCACTGCTACTTCATAGCTGTGATTTTGCTGCTCTAATGAATGCAAATATCTTATATGAAGGATATCTGCTAAGTGATCCCCGTGAAAGGGTCATTTGATCTGCAAGGGGCTTGTGACCCCCAGGTTGAGAAATGCTAAGTCACACCACACCAGAGGTTGAGGCAAAAAGCATCTTGAGCCAAGAGTTGTAGTCATACTGGACTACAATATGAGACTGTTTACAAAAAATGAAAGGCTATGGTAAAAATAAGCTATATCCTTTCATGACTATACATATACACTTGACTTGAAGAAGAGTGAACGAAGAATAGGAAGATAAAATTGGAAATAACAAACACATCCAGAACACTTTTCAAGGCAAAGCAGTTGAGAGATGGAGCAGGAATAGAATTTGGGGTCAAGGCCACTTTGCTTCTTTGTTTCAGGTGAGAGACACCAGGCTCAGGGTGGAGGAAGAGAGCTCCCCCAAGAAGGCACGGTGATGTCAGCAAATGAAAATGAAATCCCTTTGTGGGCACAAAGCCTCAGAGAAAGGGAGGGAGAGCTTGAGAGAGCTATGTGTTCGATAAAACCAGAAACTTTCCCCGGCTTGTGAGGGTAGTAGGAAAGGCACACCAGATAGAAGCAAGGATTCTATGGCTTGGAGATGGCTCAACAGCAGAGGGTGAGGCGTGTTCTCTCACTCTTGTTTAAACAGTAGTTGGGAGCCATGGATGTCTAACTGGTCACCAGTACCAGGTTTTTTCTTTTGGGTCACCAGCCAGCTGCTAAATCAAGACCCAAAGTCTTCTTAGTTGTGAATACTCTGCCTAGCTTAGGCTCATTTCTGGGCTAGCTCTTTTAACTTAAATTTACCTGTTTTTCTTTATCTACCTTTTGTCTTGGGACTTTTTACTTTTCTTACTTCTGCGTATATTACTTTCACTGCTCCTTGTGTCTGGCTGGCCCTAGGTATGTCCTTCTCTTTCTCCTCCTCCTCTTCCTCCTTCTTTCTGACTAGATTTCGCCCCCTGCTTATTCTGTGTACCCAGCCCTGCCTATTCCTCTCCTGTCTTGAAGAAGCTTTGGAAACAATGCTTAGAAGTGCAATGGAAACAATCCATGTTGCTGCTATCCATGTCACTAAAATTTAAATTTTCTCTTGAATCTATCATGACGGAATAAGCTGGTAGAGAAAAAACAGTCTTAGAACAGAAAAGCAAGAAGAATTGTTCTACTTTAAATACATGTGAAAATCAACACCAAATGATGTTGATCTTTAACAAGAATCCCCTTTGTTGTCAGGAGACACATTTCAAGCCTTGCACATTTTGATTTTTTTTTTAAATGGGGCAACTGTCAATTTAAATTACTCCAATCTGCTTTGCATAATAATTTACATATTTATCCACGAAGAATGTCCCAATAAAGGACACTATCCTGTGAGAGATGAAAAGGCTTGATTCTCCAGTCACTCCTGCATTTTTCCATAGCCAGCCCCTTTTGCAGAAGCAAAATTGGAGCCTTGAGAAAGACAATGGGCAGGGTCAGCGGTTTGCTGCTAATTTTTTTTTAGTGTAAAATGCCATTATGCAAAATTGCTCAGAGTCATTTTCATCTGTATCAACCCAGCGCTAAAGCCATTTTTTTTGTTTTTCAGTGGTGAAGAATACTCCTTCCCTAAACAAGATGGACACAAACAAGCTTCCATCGGCTCCCCATGAAAAATGCTGAGCCACTTCTGCAGGAAAATAAAAAATATTGCCCTTTCTGGTAGTTATTAATTCAGTGTTACCTTGAGTTGTATTCCTCAACTCTGAGATTTGGTGTTAGTACTCAAGCCTATATTGGGATTTGCCCAGGGTTCTTAAAGTTTCTTTCCGAAGATATCATTTTTTTTTTATCTCAATCATAAACTTGACTGCAGTAAACATAAAAGCTGTTCAGTCTTTGCTTTTGATTTCTTTCTGCTTGTGATTGAGGCATGCCCCCAAAAGTCAGAGCAAGGTCCTTCAGACAGCGCTGCAATGAGTCTTCTGGTGTGCTTCTAACCCTTCTAGAATTCTCAGCGTCACCCAGCATAACGCAACCAAAAGAGACCACCTGGAATCCCTAAATCATGGCCACACACGGACTAGAAACTACTGCCATCCAGAACTTTGGCATGAGAATAAGAGTTGGAGATGCCACAGACTCATGTGGTTGTCATGAAAACCCTCTGCAAATTCTTGTGTTGAGAGTTGAATCCCAACCCCAACTGCCCACTATGGCTCCTCGGAGAGCGGCTTCCAGTGACCTGGCTCAGCTTCTTCCTTCTCCGTACTGCTCCCACTGCTCAGTCAATTATCCCTTCTTGAGCCAGACAGTGTTTCAGTGGTTTTGGAACTATGTTTCATAGAGCTGGAAAGGCCTCGGGATGAGTCACTTCTGGGAAGTGTCTCCAGAATAACTTGGAATCATCCCATCTGAGTTCTGGTTTTCCCACAGCGCATCTCTACCCCTCTTCAGCTTAGAGTATTAGGATTCTGCCATGCATTTTTTTTTCACTGCATGTCCTGCTTTAGAAAAACGAAAAGTTGGAAGGAAAATCGCAGACAGTTCGCACACCAACAGAAGTGGAGGGGCTTGTGTATGAATTCTCCCATGCTGAATGTTTTGTTTTGTTTTTAAACAATATCCACGAGTCTGTAACTCACTTTTGTAGATCCAAAGAGGAAGAACGGCAGTACAGTTGGACATGCGTGGTCTTTGCTTGTACAATCTTAACTGCCATGAACAGGCAGCCCGCTCAGCTTAGTAGTGGGGAAGGAAACATTGATTCCCCATCAGCAACAAGCCAACCAATCTCTGAGCATCGTCAAAGGCACTGAGCAGTGTGCCCCCTTCCTGGTGTCTTCGCGGTCACTTTGGGGTGTTTTGTGAGGCTTGTGCTTTAGTACAGCGCTAAGGGCACAGATGGGAATGGGCGTTTTCCTTGACAAATCATAGAGCACAGCTAAGTGAGAGCGCATTTACCATGTCTCCCCGCTCACCTTGTGGGCCACTGATAGAATGATAAATGGCACTTCAAGTCTCCAAACAGCCCTAGCATAAATCAGTGAAGAAAACCACAAAGCAAGGTCGTCTTTTTCCTTCTGTGATGGAGTAGGCTCACAGGACACATGCTGTCTTCTGTGCAGGCGAGTATCTGCTCCAATTCCACCTTTTCCAGAACCTCCTAATGACGAGTCAGAACCCGGCGAAAGGTCAAAATCTCGGGACACCTGGGCCTCTGATACCCAGGGAGCCTGGTTACCTTTTAGATTTAGTTGTTTCAGGTTTGCCTTTTCAGGAATTATTTTCCCATTGTCTTGTATACAAAATAATGAGATTGATATGACATTTTCACATATTTGTATCATTTTTTTAAATCAAAACAGACATTTGCTTGCTAGAAGTGGCTCACTGGGGGTGAGACAGCACAGCCTGGCATTGCCCAGCTTGGCCCTCCACTCTTTCCAGGGACAGCTTAGCTGGTTGTTTTGCAAACCGTCTTTAAACAGGATCCCAAGCCAACACTCTGGCTTTTCTATAGAAAAAGGAATTCATTTCGATCTTTTGTGTGCCCACAGTTAGCCAAGCTCCTCAAGGCCTCCTTGGGTAAGGGTGAGTAGGAACAGAGCCCTTTCATTTGACTTGGCAAGTAACAGTGTCTGAAACGCGCCGGCCCTTCCCGCCTGACGGTGCCGCATGGAAATAAATGTTGTCTTTCTCTGCTCCGGCATTCACACAGTCGGGCGTGTGTTGTAAAGCAGAGAAAATTATCCAACGGCTGTAATTACAGTGACTCATTGACACAAATGCTGAGAGGCAGATGTAGCATAAATAATGAGGAAACACAAAGAACACTCTTCATTATCAGCGCCGAGCCTTCCAGTCCTCGGCACAAGAAGGCCGGAGGCCAATGGGAAGAGCCCTGCTGCCTCAAGGCCTCTTGATTATGCCCTCACCTGGAGGAAGTGTGGGTCTGAGAGCCCGGATCTCCTAGACTAAAGCAGAAAGCAAACGGGAGGCTTGTTTCTAAGGTTGTAAGATATGTGGCATCGCATATGGTGCCATATGGATGGAATAAACCGGGAATGTGTAGGAAACGTGCCAACGCCCTAGAACAAGGGGAGATGCCCACATGAAAACATGGCTTCAATGAAGTAGGGTCGAGCTATGGACAGTCACATGTCAGTCACCCCAAGGGCAATGATGGTTGTAGGAAACCTTGAAGTCAGCTTGAAACACCCCAAAACCAAGTTCTCAGTACAGAGGGACAGAAGGCAGAGATAAAATACAAAGAGAGAAGATAGATGAAAGGAAGGGAACAAGGAAGAAGGGAGAAAAGGGACAAGGCAGAAGGGAAGGGATACTTGTCCTGGGGTGGGGAGCTCAGGGCCAGGGGTGACAAAGGACCACCTCTGGACAGAGAGGAGACAGATCCAGCCCATAGGAAAAGTTGGTTTATAAAGGTAAAAGGGGAAACCCTGCATTAGGATGAGTTGTTCGATTTTAATTCGGTATGTTAATTAGGTGAGTCAAAGGGGTTTTTTGATGGCTGTCCTTCAATACTTCAAAAGCTGGACCTTGGTAGTCAGCTTCAGAAGGAAGAAGTGGCCAAATAAGGGAACAGACCTTGGTGGCCAACTTTAGGAATGTAATTTAGGAGGTTTTAGCAAGGCAGAGGGAACAGGGGAGAAGGGCAAGGCCGGCCAGAGCCATGCTTGCCATACTTGGGCTGGTTAGAATCCCTTCAATGGCAGCCAGCCGAAAAGAACACAGTGACTTTGAAGTCAGGCCTAGCTGGATGAAGTTGGGGCAGAGGTGACTTGCGTTTCTGGAAGAGATGGCCATCTCCTTTTTCAAACAAAGGAATTAGTAGCCCTTACCTAACCAAAACCATGAGAATGAAGAGACAATGGCCTTGAACCTTGCAGGTATGAACTGAGAGGCATTCTTTCTCTTCATTTTCTCCTACCCCAATGTCTGTCCCACCAGAGATATGGACCATCCACGTGCGAGGAAGTGCAGCTCCTATTGAGGACATTGATGGAGCCGGTAGAAATGATGGGTGCTTCAGAGGGGGACAGTGTGAAGCTGGCATTAGTCTCCTAGCTCCTCACATAACTCATTCGCATTTAGCCTGTAATCAGGCAGGGAGAAAACACAGTGTGGTCTTCAGAACTCTCTTAGGAGACTGCCTATATTTAAAATTCCAACTCCCTTGTGACCTTGTATTCTTGATTTCTCCGTATTAGTTTTCTTTGTAATATGGGAAAAGTTATCCATTTTAAAAAAAAAGTCCTGATGTGGTTTTGATAGAATGTTAAGCTAGTGCCAATAAAATTTCTGCCTTATTCCTTAGTATGTAAATAAGCAATCACTAATAGACATGCTGTGATAGAATAACTGATATGGTAAATAATAAATATTTTAAATTTGCCACACCATTCTGCTTCCTAAGAGAAATGTGACATGTACTGGTATTGGGTAGCATTATATTCACTTTGATCAAAATACCTCAGAGGAAAACTTGAGGAAGGAAAGATGTATTTTCACCGGTTTCAGAGGGTTCAGGAAAGAGGGTGTGACAGGAAACAGAGAGCCAAGGATGATGGCTTGCCACCCTGTCTTTCTCTGCTCCCACCTGTCCAGCGCCAGTCCCATGGGAGGTACCACCCACAATGAGGATGGGCCTCCCCACCTCAAGCCACCCAATCTAGAGAACCCTTCACACCCATGCCCTAGGTGTCTCTAAGTGGTTCTAAGGCCCGTCAAGTTGGCAGTCAATATGAACCATGGCAGATATGCACTCCGTTCTGAAGGAAACTGCAGCCTTCACAGTCACAGTTTGATGCTGACATTCCATGCGCATCTGCATCATTTTTTAGTATGTCAAACTGGGCCTCCTAGATGGTACCGTGTGTGATAGAGCCAATGGTCTCTTGCCCTTTCTGCCTCTCCTTCACTGTAAAGTGCGTTTTTTCTTTTGAGATAGTACAGTATAGAGACCTACGAGATCAGACTAAAGAAACTCTAAACACTGGAACAAAAGTGTGAGTTAAGAGCTTGTCTACAGGGGCGACAAATACACGCTAATCTCTGTAAGGATTGATTGCTGCCCTGGAGTAGGGTGAAAGGAGTTCAATGTAATCAACTTACCACAAATTAGTTGATTGCTCTTCTTGATGGATGGGTCTGGAATGGAGGTTCAGCATTGGTCTTTGCTGCTGCAGAAACTGGATGGGCCTTGGCTAGTGGTAATGTATAGCAGTGCCTGCGAGGGGTCTCCTTTATTGTTATAATGGCTCTTCTACTCGCAATCCTGCTGCTCAAAGATAGTCTGTAGAGTAAGTCACTACCTCATTCTGTCTGCCGATACTCTACCTCTCCTTTTGTAGACAGTCTTCAGCATGTGTCTATACTTTCTATACTTGGGACAATGATGCTCACCATTCATAGCTATTTCCCTAAGAGTATCTGCTTTACTATAAAAGCTTTTGTCTTTAAACTTATCATCTTTTTCCTTTCAGGACTTCGACCAAGCAGTCATACATACATACATACATACATATATATACATATATATACATATATATATATATATATATCCTAGACCACTTTTTTCCCCTATAAATTAATGAACAGGATTCACTACTGAAAACTCTACACTCTGCAGGTTCCCATATTGCTCCGCTTTAGCTCCATCTCATAGTAAAGCAGTGTGGCAGTTGTGGCAGTTTGAGTGAGACCAGCCTCCAGAGACTCTGAGGGGAATGTGGTAGTTAGGACAACCACAGCAGGTTCCTGTATTTGCATGCTTACTCCCTATTCAGTGACACTATCTTGGAAGACTAGGCAGCGTGGCTTTGTTGGAGGAGATCTGTCACAGGGGATGTCAAAAGCCCATGCCAGACCCATTCTGGCTCGCTCTTCTTTCTACTTCCCATGGATCAGGATGTAAGCTCTTAGCTATTGCTCCAACACCCAGCCTGCCTGTCTTCTGTCATGCTCCTTGCCATGATGATCATGGACTAACCCTCTGAAACCATAGGTAATCTCCAATTAAGTGCTTTCTTTTATAAGTTTCTTTGGGCAGGGTGTCTCTTCACAGCAATAGGACAGAACAGGACACTAGCTAAGGCAGACAGCATGTTTCAGGAGCCATTCACAGATAGTTCTCACTTACTAAACAATATTTAAGATAAGCTTAATTCCTTCCTTTTTTGGTAATATTCATGCAGAAATCTCTACATGGCCTTTTTATGGTCTGAGGATGTGTATGACTTTTCCTGGAAGACCTAAACAAATATCTATTCACTCCAAATAGGCCACCAGCAAAAGACCAAAACTGTGATTTCATCCAGGTCTTGCTTAAACAACCAGTGAGTTTATTGGGGTTACTTATATGATTTGGATGAGGAGTTACTTAGAGAGGCATGAATGACCCAAAGGCAGCTGTATCAAGGAAAATCCTATTACAACCTAGATTAAAACTCACAGAAGGTGATTTCTCCAGAACTCTGTGAATGGCTTGCAGGCAGGTACACAGGTCAGAGAACATGTTCCTTTCCCCAGTGGTCCTTACTGCTCATGCATCCTGGAGCCCTGTGGATCTTACAATATATTTTTCCTCTCTGCATATTAAGAAGCCTCCATTCAAATTAAATGTTTCACTTCGGAGGACTCTGCTCACAGGGACCACTGTGATTGTGAGCTTTGGGCTTTTTGCAACCTACCCACAAAGTTGACTTCTAGTTGGAAACTTGTCAGTATGTAGTCCTACATGTATTGGTTCTCACTTACAAGTGCTATTAGATAACTTTCTTATGACATATTGAACCAGGAAGAAACCAGTTCACATTATATAGCTCTATCAGTGTGGCCATTTGATGTCCCATAATCAGGGCAATCAGGATATAACGTCAAAGGTTAGAAAATCTTAGGCGGCAGGTGGGATAGACTTGCTCCAGAATCTGAGGATTCCCGAACATAGAGTGCACACGGGGCTGTCACTACTCAGATGCATGACAAGATCATTACACCATGGAGGTAGCGCGCTCTCTGTCTGAGTCTTACTGATATTGTGCAGTTTGCCGTGAACGCTTAAATGGGTCACGGCATCATTTCCCTACTGTGGAGGTAACACTGTCACATCGCATTGCACATTTTTTCTATGGGTTACATGCTGTGGAAGGCATTATCTTGGTTTTTCTGTTGCTGTTGTTTGTTTTGTTTTTACCTTTGCAAGAAATAGTCTAGCATATCCCCTACCACAAGGTTCCTAAAATCTTGCTTCTACAATGCAGGTATCTCCCCAAGACCCCGGGATTTAACCACCCTGAATTTATCTAGCTTGATTATAATTATAGTCAACAGGACATTGCAATAGTTTGTCTATAGGTTCATAGACTGCTTCTGATCTTCCTTGGCTATGCGAATGATAAATGTGCTCACTACTGTCACTTCTGGTACCCAAGAGATCATCTTTACAGAGGTATGAGCCACCCTGGCTCCAATTGGGGACATTGCTTGTTTTGCTTAAAGTCATGGCTCTCTAGGATTATAATCAAGTGTTCTGATCATTATAGAGGATAAAATGTTGGTTGATTTGGGGACACGGTGGCAAATATCATCTGTATTGTAAGACAGTTTGTGGGTGACACAAAACCTGCTTCATATTGTGAGGTAGATTTACTATCTCAGTTGGGGTGAGGGCAGCCTCCTGGAGTCTTCCCCGGAATACCTCTTAAACCCACATGTCAACGTTAAGTTTTCTGTCACATTGCTTTTATTGTCCATTCAGGGGAAGCCATGTTAACAAATTATCTTTAAGAAGTGGGACCAAGTTAGGGTGTGGCTTTCTGGAACCCAGAGAAAAACCGGATGCTTGGCCTAGGTTCGTTCTCTCTCTCTCTCTCTCTCTCTCTCTCTCTCTCTCTCTCTCTCTCTCTCTCT
>JAQHUG010000061.1:3993337-4011328 GCA_028555095.1 Dicrostonyx torquatus | reverse complement strand
AATAATCATATTGATGAAAGGAATTATGAAAAGGTCATTCTTTAGATTTTATTTAAAACACTTCAGAATTGATATCAGTTTTTCAATAAAGGTCACTGGATATCTTCCAATGAAATTTGGCTTGAAAAGTTTCTTTTAAGGATTGTTTGAATTCTGAATTGAATTCCTTTAATGATATATTTCCCTTTAATTTATCTTTCATATGAGTGATATATGCTATGCTTTATTTGATTAATTTCAGAAATCATTTTGTTAAATTTGATGAATGTATGTATATAAATGTGTTCATGACATTTGCACAGTCTGTATCTACAGGAAACATATTGATAATGCCTACTACATTTTTGACATTGAAAATGTATAGCTTCTTTTTTTCACTCTAGAAGTCTGCCAATTTTATAGATATTTCAGATCACTGGCTCTATGTTATTACTTAACTATCCATTCTGCTTTACTTTCCTTGTTGAGGCAGAAAGCTAAAATACTGGCTTGAAGTTTAAGACATATTTTCTAATGTACACATTACTATGAATTTCCCTCCAAATAACACTTCCCTTGTGTTCTCCAGCTTTGACATAGAATATACTTTTTTCATTCTGTTCTTATTTCTTCTCTCTTATACCCCAGTTCTCCTCCTTCTCATTATTATTATTATTATTATTATTATTATTATTATTATTAATTATTCTACCCATGGATTTTTATAAATGTGCTATTTAGTTTCTAAGTATGAGGAATATTTCTGTTTTCTTTCTAGTGTTGGTTTCCAACTTAGTTCTAAAGTTGTTTTTGAGCACATTGTATGATTTTTAGTTATTTCAAGTTTGTTGGGTTTGGCTTATGACCCAAAACACAGTCAACTTTGGAATGCATTTTATAGGTACTTGAAGCAAATGTGTACCCATTCCGCTGCTGTTTCCTAGAACTATCCTGTATCTTTTGGCTAGTGAGATTGACACTGAGCTGACGTTTATGTTCTGAAGATTTTCTCCCTAGTTCATGACAAATGCTGAAAGCTGCAGCTGCATTTGGTAGTTTCATCTATTTTTTCCTTTATTCCTGTTGTTTTCACTACATGAAATCTTCAACTCTTCCTTGGTAAATAGACATTTACAATATTAATTCCTGGATGGACTGTCCTATTTATCATTAGATCAAATCTTTCTGTTTCTGGCAATATTCTTTGTTTTAGGTCTAGCTATATAATTTTATTATAGCTACTCCTAATGTCTTTTTATTAATACTTACATGATACAATTCTTCTTTTCATTTGTTTAGGAAGAAATATGCTTCATGTTATAGAAGTAATACAGTTGTGTCATGCTTTTTAATCAACTTTGAAAGTCTTTGTCTTATGGCTGGCACACTTAGGTCATTTTTATTGAATGGGTATGTTAAAGATTAACTCAGCCATTTGATTTTTATTTTCTGTTTAGGTTTTTGTTTGTTTGCTAGTCCTAAATTCTTAAGGATTATCTTTAGTGTCAATTTTAAGCTTTCTTGTGAAACCCGTCCTAGAAAATGTCTTACACAAGGAAATATCTTACACTATAGGTAATGGCATAATGTTACCAGCTAAACTGAAATAGACTCCTTAACATACATCTCTTTATGGCTCTTTACCTAACACTCTTGACAGATACTTGCTTTATGTTGATTTAGGATTTAACATACTTCACCTACCAACCATAACCCAAAAGGAAAATGAAATGAATTGTATTTATATAGTTTTTTATTCCTTTCACTGTTTCCTTCTTTTCTTTCTTTCTTTCTTTCTTTCTTTCTTTCTTTCTTTCTTTCTTTCTTTCTTTCTTTCTGGTTTTCTTTCCTTCAAGTGATCCATGTTTCCTACTAGCTTTCTTTCTACTCATATATTTTTATTTTTTAAAAAATAATTTCTCTGATTAATACTTTTCTTAGTTTTTATTTCTCCTGAAAATACATTTAATTTCTGGGAAACATTTTTAATGCATAAGAGATTCTGTGTTTACAGTTATTTTCATTGAACATTTGAAAAACAACATTCTTCTGCTTTATACCTAGTATCTATGACTTTTTAAAAAAGAGAAATGTGCTATTTTTCCAACTGTTTGCTTTCACTGTCTTAGGAGGTTTCTGGGTTCTCAGTTTTACTTGCGTGACTAAGATGAATTAGTGGAAAACTAAGTTTACCTTGTTTAGAATGTAGGCATTTTCCTATTTTTTGTGTTTGAAGCTTATCAGATTAGAGGGACTTTCAGCTCCCACTAATCCCAGGACCTTTATCAGATCTAGTCTTTTCTCTTTCTCCTTCTGAGACGCGACACTAAATGTTAGTTTATTATGCATTCACAGATTCCTGGGATTTCTTTAAATTTGTTTATTTGTTTGGTTTTTCAGTCTGTTGACTCTGCATTGTTCATTCAGACTGCACAACTTTGCTGTCTTAGCTCCCAGTGCAAGGATTCTGTTTTATCACCTCCACCCTCTTCCTGCTTGGATGTTGTAAATCTTAAATCTTACATCTTCTATTTCTTTTCAGAAGCCTTTCTACCATCTTTTCTGTATCTCCCCATTGTGTTGAGATTGCCCAGGGCCTTGGCAGAATAGGTGTCACACCTTTGCCAGGTAATTCTCATTGCTTATCTTTTTTATTAACTTGAGATTTTCCTGATTCTTGCTGTGATACAAAAGTTCTAAACACAGGACCATATTTGGGGCATTCTGTTAGGAGACTTTGGCTAATATTGAAACCTTAGACTTTGCTGACTTGCTGTAGCACGCTTCCAGAACGGGAAAGAGGTAGGAGGGCTACAGCTTGGTTTCCATGCTTGGCTTCTAATGTGTGTCAGACCATGAGGGGAACCCTTTGTGCTGGCAGGAAGGTCCCCAGCAGCTCAGCTGACCTCCCCCTGGCTTTACTACTCTTCCTCACTCGGCACTCGTAATGTCACAGAAAAAGAGATCATCTTGCTCTCGATTTGGTGATAAAAGTTCTTAATTTCTTCACGGCCTTCTCTGATGCAACTGGAGAGTAGCAGGAAACCAACACGGCTAGCAAGGGTGGGACTTGAGATTTAGTGCTCTGTGCTTACTGGTGATGGAGGGAGTAAGGCAAAGATGTATCCAGTATAAAAACAATGTTTGTGTAAGTACATATGTATGCCGCATTTAATTCCTACTTGACCCATAACTAGAACTGCCCATTTTGAATATTCTTGGGTTTTGTTTTGCTTTTTTACCTGACCACGGGGGGAAGACTTTTATCTTCTTTTTTTTTCCTTATAAGCAATGTTATTATGTGGCTTTTCATGGGTGGCCTTCATTGGACTGTATGATTATATTTTCAAGCGTGGCTTCTGGAAGTTACCCCAGGTCAAAATAGCGTGTTGTTAGGTGTATTTAATAAACTCTGTGGAAACTTATTCATGTGTTCATTAGTCACTGTGTGGTTCGAGCAGACCTGGGAAGGCTTTGAAGTGTGGCCCATGTCCTACTCTATCACTGAACTGGTCTAACACAGTGCTAACTTACAGCCTTTCTAACCTCTCAAACTGTCTACGCTATTGGGATCCTCTGCTTATCCATTTTTTCCCTGTATCCTTTTGTTGAACTTCAGACTGCCCTACCATTTTAGCTTTGCCATCTCTGATAATAAGCACTGGGGCCTAGATGATTTCTTTCATGTGTATGTAACAGTCCCCATTATTTAGACAGTGGAAGTAAGGGTACAGTTCATCCCTCTCCCAAAGAAACTCTATTTTATCTTCTCCATGGCCCGGCTTTTCCCCTCTATTGCAACCCTGCCTCAGTTGCTTAGAGCCAGACAGAAGGACCACTTTTCTGGGAGTGCCATGCCAGCTCTGATTATAAGCACTCGGCCTAGATGGCCACTCCTCCAGATATTGACTCTACCTAGTGATGAAGCTTGGGAAATCAGAATCATAGTATTCCTAGTCATGGGTGCTTTTTATCCTACAAGTGGGAACGGAGTGGAACAAAGGGTCCCCACTGTGCTGACCTCAAATACAGCCTCTGCAGGGGCCGAGTAAGCAAGACTGGGCTTCCCTTTTCACAGAAGAAACTTTGGTAGGAAACAGAGACTCTTTGGTAAACATTGAGCAGACCCTCTGGTCTCCAAATTCTTTAACACAGGACTATGGATGACAAATGCCAGTGGCGTAGATTGTGATGCAGACTAGATTTTTCCAGTGGCTATTTCTCCAGCTGCTGTTGTCTTACCTCTGATTTGTATTTCACTATATTTTCTTGAGAGGAGAAGACATGGAAAGAAATTTTCTTTCATTCCTGTAAACACATGGACAAATGTTAACCTGGAAGTGTGTGCAATATCACATGATATGATGAAATATTGACCACATCTAACAAATGATAAAGCTGGTTTTTAAGGCTTTGAACAAATCGGGCCTGTGAACAAGAATGAAGCCATGAACTGATTCTTGCAGCTAGCTGCTACTGAGCTATGGATTTGATAATGAGATAGGAAACAAGGAAATGGTTTGAGAACTGCTAAAATTGAGTTGATTGTTTTGTTACACATCTCATTTACCTTTGCTTTTAAAGTAAAGCTATTACAAATGAATCTACAAAGATTTATATTAAAATGATAATGATGACATTTGAGGAGAAAATACTAAGGAAGAAATTTCACATAAGGAAGCAAAGGTCACATTGACTTCCTAAGGCAGCCATTCTTGCTGCCATTTACAGAAACTGACAATTCAGATAAAGGCTTATGGGTATGATTATTAGCGTCGATGAGGGGAAAAAGGCATTGCTTCATAAAGAAGGCCCATGCAGCCTGGCTATTGTAGGTTTGTTCCTACATTTGAGGAGAGGACATACTGCTCAGTGAAGATGTGGGAGAGTGCTGAGGTAGACCAGAAGGAGGATCCTTCCAGGGAGGCCAATGGATGAAGGACAGAAGGAATCAGCATCATCGGGAGCAAGAAATAGAAACAAGAGGATTGAGAATTTGCATATTATAGTGTCTTTAGGTTATCCATATTTCAATTGTCCTTTTGAAAGATTTCACAACCACTGGAGGTTTGACAGAGATTAGACATAGCCAATGACATCATTGTTGAAAATATAACACGAAAATAGGTTTTCCTTCTGTAATATCTTTTTAATATCTTTTAATATCTATTCCTGTGACCGAATCTAGGGATGAAAATAGGCCGTAGTTGCTTTCTTCTGCCAATGGTCACAGTCTAGAGTCACCTGAGTCTCAGCTGAGGGATTTTCCTGGTCATGATGGCCGGTAGGCATCATGGCTGGCCTTGAATGTCTGTTGGTGTAGGAGTTTGTAGGCCATCGTAAGTGGTATCATTCCCTGACATATGGTTCTGAGTTATATAAGAAAGCTAGCTAAGCAGGAGTCTGATTGAGATGGCAAATTGCATACTTTAACTGCTTCTGTTACCAGTTCCTGCTTGAGTTCCTAATTTGACTTGCTTAATGATGGACTGTAACATGTATGAAATAAATCCATGTTCCTGTAAGTGCTGCTGGGCAGAGTGCTTCGTCCCAGCAGTAGAGTGAGGCTGGAACATAACTATGCTGCATTAGAAATCTCAGTTGCCTCTTTCCTGTCTCTGTCCCTGTGCATGTGTTTAGAGGAGGCTATTTTTACTTTTTCTAAAATTCCGTGACTTTTTAATTCAAAGCACAAGGATATATTAAGCTTAATTATTAGGGTATTTCTTACATGAGTCATTTTACTTGGTACCCAAGATCTGCTATCAGTTCTACTTTCTGGCACTTTATGATTCTGGTACACATTCTTCTATCACTTTCTCTTGTCCATACAAATACCGAGTCCCATAGACATATCCAGCCTAGTATAGATGCTCTTCAACTAGAAAACATCGTTATGCTACATACCTTGAAATGACAATAATAATGAATGACATCTACTAAGCCCTTAGTATTCGCCAGGTAGAGTCTTAAATATGTTATCATATCAACATTTTGATCCTTACACACACTCTTTCCGGTAGTCAGGTCACGTGGCCCAGGTTTGCACAGTGCAAAGGTATGCAGGAACAAGCTCCACCAGTTCCGACTCCTCGGCAGAACCACAAAATTTCACATCGTCAGAGCCGCCATTTTCCTTACTTGTGTAAGGAAGACTATTTTAAAAGCCGAAAGGGGAACCTGGAGAGACAGTTCCATGATTAAGAGTAAATACTGCTCTTGTAAAGGACCCTCGCTGGCTCTCAACATCCACATCAGGTGGCTCACACTTGCCCGTCATCCCACATTTGGGGACTCAACACCTTTGTTACCCCCAGGACATGGTACTTGCACATAACCCCCAACATACATATGCACATACTTAACTTCTTAAATCTTTAAACTTTGAAAGAATGTGCTCTTGCTCGGACCCAATACAAGTCAATACAAGTTAAAATACAAGTCAACTGCTATTCTACTACAAAGACCTTAGAACAACAGGTAGTCAAAACCTACAGGCCCAACAAATGGGCATGTAGTTAGCAAAACAGCTGGTTGGTACAACCATAACAGAAAGGAAAGGGGAGCTTGCAAAGGGATTTTCAAAGAAGTGCCGTCTTAAAGGCGAGTCTGTCCTTCATTAATACTGCGTCTCTCCTCCTCCACATCCTCCTTTTTGGGAAAATAGTTTCTACTCTTTATTTCTCCTGTTCTTGTTGTTGAAATCTTCCACTGGGTATTTTCTCCCAGCAGAACAGGACACCCCGGCTCAACTCTTAAGCCAGCACAACACTTGGATAAATATTGCTTTGTTCAGAATGAAGCGTTAGACGTAAGAGATGCCTGCCCATCACTCACGGGCATGCCCCCCTAACAGAAAGACAGGTGCCATTCAAATATTTCATCCCATTCCACAATTCAGACAGAAACTCTGCAAGTAAGGTAGAGGCCTGAGTCTTGGGATGTCCATTCAAAAACGAGCAGACAGTCCCCCAAAGTTCATGATTGACAGTCAGAGTTATTTAAATCAACTGTTCGGCTCAAGTCCTGGCTACAAACCCAGCTGGTATTTGTCATACTGAAAGTGGTATTTGGAAAACTTGCTAGATTTTTAAATGGCAGGACAGCTGCCAGTTGAAAAGAAGCAGTCATATCCAGTCACACGCTGAATCCCAGAAAATACATACTGGAATCTGTGTTAGCTGTTGGTGAGGAAAAAGACCTATCTAAAGCTCTTACAACCAGCACTCAAAGGCTGGGCCTGCACCGCGTTTTATTTAGTCAGTTGCGACAATAAACTTTTATGTATTTCTATTGTGGAAACTTAGCCAAATAATGCTAATATGGACTCTGGCTTTGTGAACAAAAGAGCACAGGCATAGGTCTCAGAGTGACTTTGAGTGTCACGATTGGCCTCACAGTAAATAGGTCACAAGCAGCAAATCTGAAATGTTTTGCAAGAGAAATGAATTATTACATATTAATCTATTCCACGCAAGATTGAGACCCCTCCATATCATACCCTACAAACTATACCAGTGACCAGGAACGGGAAGAGCCGATTTTCCTTTGGGATTAAATGAGAAGTGTATATTTTCTATCTCACCTTGCTAATCAAGGACCATACAATTGAGCGTGAGGATAAGGAGGGGAATTTGGCATCAGTGACTCTTACTACATTTTTAAGTCAATTGCTGTCATGGAGTAGAACCAGTGGATTCCCCTAATCTCTAAGGCCGTCACAATTCCTTTCTAGTTCACCAGTTTTTTAACTAAGCCAAGGTAGCTCGATCCAGCAAGGAGGACAACTATCATTAATCTTTATTTGTCAAATGACCCTTCGAGAGCTTTTCCCTTAAAATATGAGGGAGAATTAGATCCATTCATGAGAGTCATGCATTTAATCAAATTATAAAAATAATATTTAGTAGAGCTCTCCTAGAAACAGCCTATGAGCATTTGGACCCTAATTAAAATGTGATTTTTTAAAGTCTTGATTTTGGCAGCTACTTCCATTTGTAGACATATTCCGAATATTTTCACCCACAGGAATTTGCTTCTAATTATTGAGTTAAAAAGAAAACATTGAGCTAGGAATTCAGTCACAGCTGCATGAATTGTGTCCAGATGTCTTGTCCAGGCTACTGCAGGACTGAAGAAAAGACGCAAAGGAGAGGAAGAAACCAGTATCACCTCCCACAGAAACCCTGAAGAGGGGAGTTGAGCACCAAGTTCATGCTGCTGGGGAACTATTAGCTCATTGATTCTCCCACTTGTTAATTTGTGTAGAGTCAAGAGATGAGAAAACGGTTTTGAAGTTCTCTATAAAAAAGCCTCTTCTGTTTTTGTTGTGACACAGTTGTAAATAGCTAATATATTTCTGAAATATCATACATGATGTGGGGTTGTCCAAATCAAACACCCTCACATTAAAATGGGTAGTTTTATCGATACAAATCTCCCCAAATATTTTGTTTCTTGTCTTCGCTACCATGGATCCATTTTCTGTATGTTAGCATTAAGACATAGTCTAACGTAATCCCATGCACACAAGTAGATTTGTTCAGCCCATGTTTAGCACTGAAGCAGGGATGAAGATTAGAGGATGTGCTTGGGAATAACTCAAACATAAAGGTAAGAAAGGCTTGACTGTAGGCATAGAAAGCTCAGTGGTAGCACACATATCAAGCATTTAGGGGGTCCAGGACCCTGACTTTAGTTCCTAGTGCTTAAAAAAATGCAAAAAGTAAAAACATGGTTTGCCCTACTGTGCTCAATATTGTGTAGGAATTAAGGGACTCACAGCAAGAGCTCAAGTGCCACTACTTTTGCTAACCCAAGGGTCTGTAGAACTCTGCAGGGTCCTTTCCCTGTGCCTTGAGAGGCAGAGGTTCCATCGCGAATATATACCGCAGTACCTAAAAAGTCTGAGCCAATAGAGATGGCGTCTACACTTTTTCTCCTTCTGTGTTTGCTCTATTCCCAGTCACATCCTCTGATCTCTACCCAGCGGCTGAACATGGACTGAGCACATCTATTTCTGTGCATGGACCTAAATTAGATCTCTTCTTACTGCTACCGGCTAGAAAATGGAACCGTGATAATGAGGATCTTATGGAATGATTTTAAGGAATTCAGTCCTCAGATAGGTTCTACTTGCCCAACCAGTGCCAGAATATCTGGTTAAACATTTCATTCTGCTTTAGGGTATTTTGTTTTCGCATATATCAGACTTTCTACTCAGGATCAACGCACTGCATCAGGCTGGTGTCAATTCGGATCAATGCTGTGGTTCTATATTCATTATGATCCCTGTGTCTTTGTGTGTAACTCCATCTTCATCTCAACCTATTGTTAGTGATCTGGGAAGATCCTCCAGGCCCCAGCTAACAGTTTTTGTTGGCCCCATATTAGCACTTAATCAGATTTGCCACCCATGTTCCTCAAACTCCCTCCCTCAATTTGGAATGCCTGAAAAAAATACATCATTGCTCTTATAAATAAAAACGTGTATTTCCCTATGCTTTACACATATTTAAAAGTAGGGCATTAACATCATATAAAAGGCTTGCCTCTTTTTTTTCCTCATTCAAATGGCTGTAGTCCATTACTTTCTGAGTTTTTATGCTCCAAAGAGGTGCAATTGATAGGATCTAGAGGAAAAATACACATGAGGCCATGAACAACTCTGCCCAGCAGAATTAGCCAAAGACAAAAAGATCTTCTTTCTTCTGGGAAACATTTACTAGTCTTTCCATGGGAACAAGAAATAATAGATAATTTTCCTGTATTTTGAAATGTCTAACAGGCACACACACACACACACAGTACGTTGGAGTCACTCTCCTCGAATTACCACAAATCTCTCCTCCAGTGAACGTTGTGTGTCCGCTCCATTTGGTTAGCCCTTCTTAACAAAAGAGAAAAGCGAGGAAGTGTGGACTTGCTCTTGCAGTTTTTGTGTGCGTGTGTATCAAAAGGGAGGGGGTCAGCCCTTTGGTTTGTCAAGCAGTTGCATGTGTGTGTATGGGAGCATTCACTCATGCCCCTCCCACATTCAGGAGCTCACGTCCCTTGGGGCAATGAAAAGCTAAACGTGGAGACCATCAGATAACTCAACAGTGCATGAATTACCAACATACAGGAAATTATTCAGTTTTATGCAGCGTTCTAATTTGTGTTGCCTCTTCTCCGGCACGAACCATATACCAGTGTGTCAAGCATACACCGCTGTAATTTCATTAGAGTAAGTGTTTGAGGCAGGGATGTCTAATATCTAATTTCTTTCTCTGTCTTACACACACGCACACAAAAACTGCAAGAGCAAGTCCACACTTCCTCACTTTTCTCTTTGTTAAGAAGGGCTAACCAAATGGAGCGGACACACGACGTTCACTGGAGGAGAGATTTGTGGTAATTCGAGGAGAGTGACTCCAATGTAGTCATCTGGGTTTGCTATGTGATCCTTCGAAAATGGCAGGAATTTTACGTTTCTGATGGCGGTTAGTCTGTGACAGCAGAGCGAAGTGGCTTCATCCTCCGTACTCATGCGTTTCCAGCAGAGTCCCACAGAAAATATCTGGAGAGAATCACCCTTTCCTCTTGATTATCTCACAAATAATACTCATTAGCTCCACATTGTGAAAGTTTCCTGGGACAAATGAGACAATTATATACATTCAGCCTGTAACAAAGCTCGAACCTTCCCCAGTATCTGCGTGATTCTGATGGGAATGAATTTAAAAAAGACAAGAGACAGAAGAAAGAAAGAAGGTAAGGAAGGAAAGAAGGAAGGCTAGAAAGTAAACCATTAAATTTCCTCAATTTTATTGAGCTAGAGAAATGTTGGGGGGTTTTGGTGGCAAATTTTTATGTGTTTAAAAATGCTATTTATTCCTGTGGTTCTTCCTACGATTGCAGACTGGGAGGCGGGGAGTGGCGGCATCAGTGGCTGCTACTTCCTCTTTTTGCTAGAATTTCCCTCATGGTGGGGACGGTGGAGCTCTCCAACCGTGTTCCTGGGCAGACACTGAGCAAAGGGGACCAAAATGGTGCACCTCCAAAGCCACAGGGCTGTCTCCAGGTGGAGTCCAGCAGGCTGCTCCATGTGAGGGGTCAATGCCAGGACCTCCACCTCCTTCATCATCTACACAGTCTCGACCCAGCTCTGAACCCAAGAACCATCTTGTTTATTTCATTTCTCAGCAGGAAAGACAATAGATTCCTAAGGAAGCTGGGCAATAGCTTGTACTCCACACTGTTCTTTAGGAAAGAAACCTTGGGTACACAGTCTGTCTCTCTAACCCCATCTAATCTATGTCTGTAGCCTATGGTACTGCTACCTAACTGGATGGTCAGCCCAAAGAAAATACTATCCAACAGAGTATGAAACTGGCAAGGCATGTGGCTAGGTTTATTATTATTTTTGCCAGTGGTGTTGCTTACATAGGGGCAGCAAAGTAGAAAGAAAATATTGGTAAATGAATTGTGAGCCCCCTTCGAACCGTTATGCATATCAACAGCACCCACATTTCGGTTTGTATCAACCTACAATTAGTTGACTAAAATAACAAAGGACAGCTCATGGTGGAACAGAAGGAGCCCAAATATCCAAGTTTAATGTACTTGATATGAAGCTACATTGAAGATGACTTTTAAAGTCATTGTTAGAAACTTTTAGGTTCAAGTCTGAATACAGACGGTACAGAAACGACCCCTCTCCTCTTACAGTCTAGGCATCTTGATGGGATGCCTTTTCTCTGCCAACTGAATAATTAAAAGGCAGGATCATATAGGAGAGGGAGAAGTCTCAGCTACAGCAGACAGAATCAGCTGGTACTAAAAGGGTTGTATTGGGACAAGGAAACACACACACACACACACACAGAGAGAGAGAGAGAGAGAGAGCTTGAGAGAGAGAGATAGTTTGCAGAGCTGAATGGCATACTGTGGAAGCAAGCCAAAGCCCACTGTGTCCTTGAAGCCTGGGGGCTTAAGTGTCTTTGAGGGGTCTTCCTCCTGCAGTTCAGGCTTGGTCAGTTTGAACAAAGCCAGGGAAGCTGATACAGGTTATAGGTCTGGTCTGACCTTCAACATTCTGGACCATTCCATAGGCCAGGGGTTCTAGCAATGGGAGAAAAAGTCAGCCAGGCTTTTGTTTTCAGCTGTGTGTCTTTGTCTCCGGACAGGAGAATGAGGAAGTCAGCCATCTTGAACGTTCACCCTCTGTTTTACTACCCAGTCATGGCCCTGTCTATCGATCTATCTGCCTAACAGGGAATCTCTTTGAGAAGCATGTTTTTTCTTGGAGCCATCAGAACCCTGGGGTGTTCAACAACCTGAGACCAACACAGGCAGGAACAGAGGAAATGGAGTTCGCCAGTGGGAGACAAGTCCTGGTCCTTTTCCTGACAGCTGGAGGCTGAACAGAAGGAGGACTCCCTGATGAGATACAGAAAGTGGTAGGATGCTTATAAGGGCTCTGAGAACCTCAAGCAGCTTTCCTGATATATAGTTAAGATCTTCACAAATTTCTCAGGAGGAGAAATAAAAAAAAATCATAGAAAATGCACCCAAAGTTTCACCATGGTAAAGACTTACTCCTTAGGGAAAGACAGTGGATTTATCGGGGCTCTTACCTAGCTAGAGAGGGGCCTTCCTCACACTCCAACCCCATTTATTCCCCAACTGTATCTCCACCTAGCCTTGATTCTTCCCCAAAATGTTTGTGTGTGTCTGTGTGTATGTGTCTATGTGTATGTTTGTGTGTGTGTGAGAGAGTGTGTCCAAAGTGTGTGTGTGTAAGTGTGTGTCTGTGTGTGAGAGTGTGTGTGTGTAAGTGTGTGTGTGTGTGTGTGTAGTCAAGTGAGGTCGCTAGTTCAAGGAAATGAATTAAGAATGCTGTAGCCTATAAGTTAGAAAGCAGAGCCCCTGCCTGCAGAGGTGCCGCGCTGGAAAGTGTCTGTGAAGCCCAGAGACAAAGGCTTACTATGAAGCTTACAGTGAAGCCTGGCTCTTCACTGGAAACTTATAGAACATTCCCCTTTCCCATGGCTTACCCTGATGCCAGCAAAGCTTCTGAACACTTACTGTGTGGGGCACCTGAAACAAGTATAAGAAGGACACTCAGAAAAAGTCAAAGCCAGAACAGGAGGACTTTGACTTTCTGGCCATCTGTAGCTACTAAAAATACCAACAGCAATCTAACTTTTGACTAAATTAACAAAAAACAGCCTTTACAGTTGAGGACTAATCTGCCTGCCAAGAAGCAAAACAAACAAAACCCCAAACCTTAAGAGGCAACACTCATAGTTAGTTGATCACAGAGGTTGGAACAATCTGGGAATTTGTAATAATTGTGACTAGCACATAAAATGTTTCAATGGAAAAAGTAGAAAATATATGAGAACAGATGGCTAATAAGTAGAAGTGGAAATTCTAGGCAAATACAGAAGTACCAGAACCCACAGCACAGGAGAAGACGGCTTTTGTGTACTCTCCATCAGAATGGGTGTGGCCGATGGAGACACGATGATTGGCAATAGAATAGGGCAAGCGATTTCCCAAATGAAAATATGGAAACCATAAAAGCTTAAAACATCAGAACATTCCAGAAGTGGGGAGACGTTTTAGAGGTGTGAACTATGCATAACTGAAGCACTAGGTGAGTCTTACATCACAGCATGGAGACTGAGTTGCAAAGGATTGCAGATAAACAAAGTATCGCTTGGGAGGCTTTCTGCTCGGAGGATGGGATGCAGATTGTGACACACCACTGAAAGGCCTGAGAAAACTAAGTCACATGGGAAATGGATGGAAGTGGGGTTTGTACGAAAAGGACAAAAGAGTAAGCACTGTGGGTCTTAGTTATTCTCCATAGGAGTACAGGTTAGCAATGGGAAACAGGGAACCAAGTATTCAATATATAAGCCCATAGTGACAGAACTCCCATTTAAACCATGCCACGTGTAAAATGTGGTAATTCTGTTTGTTTAACATGAGAGGGCATGTCGGTTATGGTGACATGCCATTTTGTATAACTTAACATGTAGGATTTGCTGAAGGAGGCAGAGGCCGGGGGATCATGAGTCTTGGCTATGTGTTAGAGAGAGAGGACTTCTGCTGCTATCCTGTAATGGTGACGAAGGACACACGCATGAAACTACTCAAAAGCTTTGTCATCCTTTCCTGCTACTGAATTTAGCGCTTCTGGGTGGGGGAATGCTCAACTCTGAACTATGGAACTCCTTTCCAGTGACCGGAAGGCTCTCCTCTAACAGGCCTGGGCTTGCTGGACACAGTGCTGACATGCTGTGCCCTTTACCTCTCTCTCTGCCTTGCTAAGAACTGTTAGATTGTATCCCTAAAGCTGGACCCCAAGTTCATTTCCTTAGTTGGTCATTAACTCATTCCTGAGACAAAGCACCAAGGTCCAACCATCAAAATTCATTATTTGGCTAACATGTCCAGTCAGGATTTACTAACTCACACTAGCACAGAAAAACACCTGCTGACAATAACAAAAACAAAAACAAACAAACAAAAAACCACCTGCCTACTGCTGCTCCTGCTGCTGTTTGCTGTCCACCATTGCCTGATGCAGAGGCAGCCACACCCACCCATGCTCCTGCTTCACCTCTTGCCCCCACCCCCACTCTCCACTTGCCCCTCGGGGTAATAAATCTTCTCTGTGCTGAGAATTTGGTGTCTGGGTGTCCTGTATTGACTCGAAGGGGCGACCCTGCCTCCCTTAGAGTAACTTTTCTGAGAACTCTGTTGTTGCCAGATGGCCAGGGTGTCTGTTGTGGCTGTAGGCTAATCATCCTTGTAAGTTCTAGTATTGTGTTGTTAATTAATAAGGGGGAAGGCCAGGAATTTACAATACGAAGGAAGCAATCCCAAACCATCTAGCAGATTCACAGTAAATGTGGATCCATGAGTTGACAGGTAGAAACTGGCATTTCTTTTCTTTTTAAAACTTAACCTGTGGTCTGTACTGTTTTCTGGAAGGGCAGAATTTTATGTTAGAATACAGCACGTCCATTCATCGACCTTTGCCTGTTTCTTTTCTAATAAGAAAACTTAGTGTCGAAGAGGATGGGTAACACTAACTGCTCTCCTGGATGTGAACTCTGTCTCTGCTCTTGTTAAGGAGGCGTACGTAGAACTGGGACGTAAGGCCAAGGCCCAGAGTGAGTTTTCAATCTGACACCAAAACACTGTCTAGAAGATTTATCCAAGAGTGTCTCCTGCACAGAAGGCCACTGTCTTTAGTTCGTATTTATAGTAGCTACTTTCAAGGTTTTTAATCTCAGGACACTTATCCATATTAATTAATTATTAAGAACATCAAAGACCTTTTTTATTTGTGTAGGTTTATTTGATGAGTCATAATAGGTATGAAAATTTAAAATATTTATGAAATCATCTATTAGCATTCTGTTGTTGGACAAAGTATCTGAGAAAATCGCCGTAAAGGAGGACAGTCTATGGTCAGATGACTGCATAGTTTGTCTCCCTGTGGATGAGGCAGAATGCTGGATGAGCCCATGGTGGGCAGAGAGAAAAATGCGATGGAACAAATCTACTCTTCCTGGGCATGCCCAGTGATGTCTGTCCTCCAGCTCAGCCTCATCTCCTAATAGTTTCATTGCCTAATAGTACCATGGCCAAGCACTTGCCAACAGAAACAATGTTTTAAGAAAAAACAAACAATAACACAACCCTTATTTCCCAAAACAAAAAATGTGATGTGAGGTGCATAGTGCCTATTTGTGATTTAGGGAACGCTGTCCCAGAATGTGGCACCATGTATCTGAGAAAACAATGGAAGCCGAGTTGGATCTCTGGCTCTCAACTTTCCTGACCTAGTGCAAGTCATGATGTCCTCAGCTGAGAGGCAGCTCCATCTGTGCACAGATCATCCTTATTTCTGGCGATCCAGAGACACAGAGTTGAACTGCTTTGATTGTCTCCTTTGTCCCTACCTTTCCTTCACATACTCCTCTCCTTCATGGACACAGGCACAGCACTCTGGTGCACACACACCTGATGAGAGAGCATCTACCATGCCCAGGGCAGCATGACAACTTGTAAAGTCACTGAGTCCAGAACTGTGAGCTAAATAAATCTCTTTTCTGCTTACATTATCCAGCCTTGGGTATGTTATTGTAACCCCAGTAGACTAAAACAACTGCTGACACTGAAAAGTTCCCTAAAGTGTTCATTGCCACCCCAATGTCATGTGTTAGTATCTACTGTGTGAGATTCATCAGCTTGAAAAACAAGCATGTAGAATTTCATTTCCATGGGTGAGGAAACTGGAATTTACTTAGTTACCGTCTTCGTTACTATTCTATTGCTATGATGAGACAGCATGACCAAGGTAACTTGTAATAGAAAGTGTTCGAATGGGGGATTGCTTTCAGCTTTAGAGTGTTAATCTATAACCATCAACATGAGAGCAGCATGACAGATGACAGGCAGACACAGCACTGGAACAGTGGCTGAGAGTTACATCTCGGTTCATAGGTGGTAGGCAGAGAAAGACACACTGGGCCTGGTGCAGGCTTTTGAAACCTCAAACGTCCTTTTAAAAGGCAACAGCTACTCCACAGGAGCCACAACTGCTAATCCTTCCCAAACAGTTCCACTAACTGGGGACCAAATATCCAAACATATGAGCCTATGGGGGCCATTCTTATTCAAACCACCACAGACACCAAGTCCCAAGGCATCTATCTTTTATAGCTTTATGTGGACTTGACACAAGTTAGAGTCATTTGGGGAGAGAAAAGAGAGCTTCAATTGAGAAAATGTCCCCATTAAAATGACCTGTGGCAAGCCTGTAGTACATTTTCTTAATTAGTGATTGTGGCAGCTTGAGTGTAATTGGACCCCATGAACTCATAGGGAGTGGCACTATTAGAAGGTGTGGCTTTGTTGGAGTAGGTGTGGTCTTATTGGAGGAAGGGTGTCACTGTGGAGTAGGCTTTGAGGTCTCATATATGTTCAAGCTATGCTCAGTGTCTCAGTTTATTTCTTGTTGCTTATGGATCAAAATGTAAGATTTTCAGTTTTTTTTTCAGCACCATGTGTGCCTACACATCACTGTGTCCTGATGATAATGGACTAAATCTCTGAACTGCAAGCCATTACCTCAATTAAATGTTTTCCTTTATAAGAATTGCCATGGCCATGGTGTGTCTTCACAGCAATAGAAACCCTAATAAGACAAGAGAGCCCACCTTATTGTAGGTGATACCACCCTGGGCTGGTAGTCTTGGGTGCTATAAAAAAGAAGGCAGTGCAAGCCATTTGGAACAAGGCAGTAAACAGCATTCCTCAATAACCTCTACAGCAGTTCTCGCCTCCGTATTCCTTGCCTTGAGTTTCTGATCTGACATCTTTGGATAATGGACTACAACTTATAGATGAAACAGACTCCTCCCCCTGCCCCAAGTTGATTTGGTCACTGGGAAGAGGGCTGTCAGCAGAACCCAATTGTGCTATACTCTGATCCTAGACCCCCAGCCTCTAACAGCCAGAGACATACATTTCTGTTGTCTTTATGTCAGTCCATCTGTGGTACTTTGTGACAGCAGCCTGGCCTGACCAAGTTCTCATGGCAGTCTCATGAATGGGTGCTATCATTATCTCTAGTTTCAGATAAAGGAGTGGCTCCTCAGATGAACAAATAACCTTCTCACCCCTATTTTCACACCATCTCTATATATTAATAATTTTACAATTCTGTAACAAATCCCAGCTTCAAAGATAGAGATGCTAATTCCACATGCCATTTGCCAAAATCCTAAAAAATAAAACCGTGACTCAATTCCATCACTCCTGGATAAGAAACTTGAAGGAATCTAAGTCACAGATATAACTGGGAACTTCACACTTGGCTCACATACTTCAGAGCTCCTAGCAGAAGTCAAGGAACCAGTGTCTTAGCCACTGTTCTATTTCTGTGACGATACACCATAACCAAGCATAACCAAGGTAACTCTTATAAAAGAAAGCATTTAATTG
>JAQHUG010000061.1:3957079-3992412 GCA_028555095.1 Dicrostonyx torquatus | reverse complement strand
CCTAATCCTTATAATCCTTTCAAATAGTTCTACTTCCTGGTGAACAAGCATTCAATTATATGAGGCTCTGGGGACCATTCTTATTTGATCCATCGCAGCCACATTCCAGATAAAGGATGATCAGCTACTGTGAAGTGAAGTCATTTTCATCAAAACAGACGGTGGAGCTTTTGTCTCGACAATTTTCAAACAAGGCCTTGTTCTGCAGTGAACTTCTCCACCTGCTTCCCTGGGGTCGCAGCGGTCCAAGGCACAGTCCTTTGCCTTCTTCCGCTTTCCTGGCCTTCTCAACGTCTGCTCTTTGGTCAGCTGTCCCACAAAGCTCCTTCAAAGTGAACCAAATCACTCAGTTCTCTTCCTCTTTCCCTAAAATCACTTCAAAACATCAACCACAGCATAGGCCACTTAAGCACCTGCGATCAGGGGAAAGGACAATCTGTGGTATTTTGTGTTTCTAAGGTTTTCGGGGATGTTATACCCCTCATTCATACACAGGCTGCCTTTCCCAAACAAGATGTGAAGCCTGTAACGAGATGGCTGATCTCTTTGTCTTCACCACTTCACTGAAATGTTCTGCACCTGAGCGCTCCCCAGATCTGTAGCACTTATTATTTAAATGAAATGTTGTAAGTTTCTGTCTCAAGGTGAACCTGGCACACCTTCCGTCTGTGTTCAGAAACTGTGTTTGCTAGAAGCATACCCTCCTAAAGCAGGTCTTGTGAGTACACGCCAGTTTCCAAGAACAGAATGCAAAGAGAAGCCAAGTCACCAGGATACCCACTTTTTTTCTCCTTTTGACCCCCTTCTCTCCTTTAAATCTCTTCTGTGCTTTTAAAGACCCTGAAGAAACTGGTACAAAACTACTGATTCTGAGCATTTTCCACAAATCTCTGGAAAGCACAGGAAAGGTTCGGCATGGTGAACTTGGAAGTTCGAAAAACCACGTGACTCAGTAGAGACATGTTACCCACAAGATTCCTTCTTTCCCATGAGCTTCGTGTGTGCCAACTTCACACCTTCTCAGTTCTGGGATGAAGCAGAACTGTCCCTGGAGACATATGACATGGCACCGATGCCTCAGAGAGCAGACCCTACCTCTCTGTTTCCCCTGTGCTGTGACAAACCAAGCTGACCCTTTCAGGTGGTAGAGCTCATTTCCTGGGGACAGTATCAGCTCTTAGGGCTCCTGAGTACATTTCCTTTTTTATGGTCCATTCCTAATGAACTTAAGAGATTTTTAATGAGCTCGGTTTAGCTACTACGAAAATCATATCTATGAAAACATGCTTGTCTTTTTATCCCAAACACACCCTGGAAGGACTGCCCCTTCCTGTTCAATTGTGCTTCTTATGTGGCACCCTTGGCTGCTCAATTTCTGGGCTCAGATAGCTTGCTTGGGTTTCACTTTTGACACATTTCCTGTCTTGGCTTCACTGCTGGATCCACATCTGTTTCTTATGTGTACCAGACCCAGATGCGGCCTTTCCAAAACCCGACTTGCTAAGCGCAACTGTTTCCATCGACATAGCTTTGGGGATCTGGGACCCTTTATAAAATCCCTATGATGTATTTGTCCCAATTCTCATCCTTCAAACATTCATTGGGGATCTGTTTCTTCCTTATATACAAGAAAGCATTTTAAAGGTAAAAAGTTGGGAACCCATTAGTCAAATAGTTACTTGGATAAGAAACTGGCACTAATTTAGAAAACACATCTTGCTGTGTATTCTCTACGCACACTGTTGGTGTTCATGGCAACAACTTATTTCAAGTATCCCATATATGTGGATCATAATCATTCTTTGCTCCTCCCCTTTCTCCTCCCTCCTCTTTTCTTCATCCTGTTTATCTTTCTCCTTCACCTACTCTAAGTTCATGCCACTTATATACATTAATGATTTTACTCATCTATTAAAAAAATTCTAGGCCCCATATGCGAGAACATAAATTAGTCTAGCCGCTAGGAAAATCATTATAATAATTCTCTTCAAGAACTAAAAATAGAGCAACTGTGATCAGTTGTACCACTCAAGAGTCTGAGTGTGCGTGCATGCGTGTGCGCATGCGTGTGTGTCCATCTGTGTGTGTGTGTGTGTGTGTGTGTATGTGTGTGTGAAGGAACCTGAATCGGCGTCTCACAGGGATGAATGCGCATTTATGCTGTTGCAGCTCTGGTCACAATGGCCAAGTTCTGGAACCAGCCTGGGTATCCCTATAGGATTTTAACAATAGAACAGTTGTGGGTAGGGAAGGCGACTGCTGTGGAGACAGGAACTGATGGAGTGAGGCCAGAGAGCTGATCCAGCTGTAAGACTGCCTAAATGAGTGACATTCAGTCAGGGCCAGACAACAAGCTTATCTAAGCTGCAGGTGCTGCTGGGAAAGTCCAGACAAGACCCCTCTATACCTGTTGCCTAGGTAGATCTCCAGTCTTTAAAGCTCTCTTAGTGCAAAACTAAGATGGTGGTCACCACAATTCATAGGTCCGGAGCCTAAGGGGCTGGAGCCAGACAAGAGAAAGTTCTGAACCGCTAATGCAGCAAGATTGGGAAGGGAACACAGGTGTTCCCCACACATTCTCTGACCCCAACACAAGGAGCTAGCAGTCATCACTGCTACTTGTCTCCTTGGTTAACAGAAAAGGCAAGGTAGCCAAGAGGGCTTAAAGATGAGCATGCATTCTCACAAGCAGTAAGGCTGTTGGTGCTGAGCTGATGACGTCACAGTTTCCCTAGTCTGCTTATTTATTTGGCCCACAGAAGCAAATCTGCATCAGAAGGCTCTACCACTCCTTGCAGTGTTGTAGCAAATGCATTACAGTAGAAAGGCTAGCATTGAAAGAGCTCAGAGCTCCCCCGCGCTGCCTCTCCTGCTTTCCCTAAGGCTGGCTTTAGTCACTGGTCCAGGTTGCCAGAGCAACCTTCCACTTTGGAATTTAGTTCATGAGATGCACAAGGTCAGGAATGCCTTAAGGAAGAAAGAGAAGAGGCCCTGCAATGGCACTGGGTGCTCCCTTCCCCAGGCCACAGACCAACAGTCCCTCAGTGTCCTGGCTAAAAAAAAGAAACTCTTTTCCTCCTGCCACATACCCTGCACAACTGTTTCATACCTGGGATTACCAACCAGCCAAGAAGGTGTGAAAATGGAATTTAAGTCCTGTTGAGTTGCTTCCCAGTCAGAAAATGGAAGCTGGGAACCCAGGACTGGAGCAAACTGGGCTTTCAAAAGGGGTTGGAGAGTTGCATTTATCTGGAAGTCTTCCAGTGTGGGGAAGTTTCAAGAGTTCTAGCTTGCATGTAGCTTGCTTTGTGCACCCCGGGGTGAACGCTGACACGGCTTTCAGTGACTGTGTTGTTCCCACATGTTGACAACAGCTGAGTTTCCTTGCTGGGATCATGTGACGCATGGTAACACATCCACTGGGTGTGCAAGCCCAGAGCAGCTGGCCAGCTTCTGTTTTCAATGGTTTAGAGAAAGTCTTCCCCAAAGAGCATGCACAGGAGTCCAGTAAAGCATTTTATCCCATCTTTCCTCTCAGGGGATGCGTGGATGTGGGGATTGTGAGTTGTCTGGGGAAGAGGGGTGGTGAAATGAAATCTGTGACTGGGGAGATCCAGGCTGCTCTAATGCTGGGGTGGAGGAGAGAAACTAACCAAGTTCTAATGGGGCAATGAGCCAATGGGCCATGGAGGATGGAGGATGGAGGAGTGGCCACAAGTGGCTTCAGTGGTCCAGTCTTTTAAAATATGTTTGACCTGCAATTGTTGCCAAAATCCAATTAGTGTTACATTCTCTTTCTCTTTCTATCCCTCCTCTATGTTCTAACATTTCCCTATCTCTTCTCCTCTACCAATATTCCCACCCCACACCCTTCTTATACTACCAACCCCACACCCCTCCAATATTCCTACCCCCACACCCCCTCCTATACCACCAACCCCTGCTGCTTTCTCCCTGTCTGCTGGCGACTCCACCTTCTTCTTCCCAGAGTTCCTTTCTGCCCTGAAGTCCTGCTTATACCTCTTGCCTCTAGTAGCTTTTTATTGCAACAACCACAACAATGTATTTTCACACAGGGTACAAATATCCCACAACATTCAGCTGTGAGACCTTCTACAAGTATAAGAAGTCATATTTATAAATAGATAGATAGATAAGCCTTCTGTGACTTAGTAAGCAAGTCACAGAGAAGGGAAACAGCAAATCCCAACTGAAGCCTTACCAATCAAAAACTGCCAAAGGATCCTGAACTAGGGAATAGCAGCATCAACCAGGCACCGTGCTTCTGTGAAGACGTCGTGCATGTTGCCTTCCCTCTCCCTCTCCCTGCCTTTGGAGTTTTGCTGTGCCTGTCGATTGTTCCACCTGCCCAATTCATGAATTGCTGCTACAATAAACCCTTCAAAATATTTCCATACACAACCACCAAACAACCTTGTAAGTAAGGGTCCAGTACACAAGACGTTTCTCTGGGCTAACCTTCCATTTTATTAAATGCATAATGGATTTGCCTCTGCTTCATCCTCTTCTTTAAACAAGAGTGGGATTCTCTCTGAACTCGTGTATCAGTGAAGTCGTCTCTACCTACCTCCACCTAGCACTGTTATAATTATTCCCAGAAATCCATTTAAAAGTAATCTTTATGAGACATTTTATTTCAGGTGCTCTTAAAGAATTTTCAAAAGCCTTAGACTAGAGGTAAAATGTTGTTGATGGAAACCATGGATACAACTACGTTCAAGGTCATGGCCTCCTTGAGTCATCTTCTTTAAGGCTCACGCGTAAAATGGATGCAGTTCCCATCTGGTGCTGTGTTGCCATCTCCATTCATCAGCCTGATGTCTCCCCTACCCATTTTTATCTTCAAGAAAGGCAAGGATACCTGAATAGATAGCACAAGAGTCCATTAGTTCTTTTTAGTCCATAATAACATCTGCAGTGAATTAAGCCTCCACTGACTTTCTGTACAATATATGAGTCATCAAACAACAAAAAGATGTGTGCCTGGCTTCTGTGCAGAAAAGAAGGCCAATTATTTCTTCTGCTACAGAAAGAAAAGAGTGGACATGGGACATGAATAACCCCCATATGTTCTCATTCCAACTCTGTGTGCAGACGAGTGTGAGTGTACATGTAAGTGTATAAATGTGTGTGAGTGCATATGAGTGTGTGTGTGTAAGAGAGAGTACATGTGTGAATTTGTGTATAAGTGTGTGGGTATGTGATTATGCATACAAATAAAGGATATGCACATTTATGTGTGTATATATATAAAAATAGACACATGTGCATGTATAGACGGAAGAGTTTACTGCATCGACAGAAGAGCAGGGCAGTTCTTAGGCACTGCAAACAAACATTTCCATGTTCACAAGTTCTGTTAATTCCTAGGAGTCTATACCTTATACTTCCCACAAAACTTTCATAATGCAATTCAAAGAAATAAATTTGTATTTTGATTCTCTGTTATCCTAAGTGTTTATTGTGTTTTTCTCATCACAAGACAGAACTGACTATGTCCTTGGATCTGGTAAGATGTGTTTTACCAAAAATCACTTTCATTTCTAATGGGGTTTTAAGAAGAGAGTATGGCTGGGTAAAAAGGCTAGAACAATGAGGAAAAGCAGCTCTTAGCTTGAACACTCTTTGCTGTTCCGAGATTGTATCAGCTTGGAGAAATCACTCACATCACTAGGAATATGAGGATCCACTGTAAGAAGAGCTGAAGCTGAGTATCCACAGCTGCCAATACACCGTAGACTCTTAGGAGGGATGCTACTGTAACTCCTACCCACTGCTCAGAGCTCAGAAGACAGCTGAGTTCAAGGAAAGATTCATTAGCTCTTCTTATTCCTACTAGCAGAACTTTCTCTGTCCACCCTGAATACATCCCTCGACATGGACAGAAATCCCCAAGGTAGTGGAGTTGGAGCTGAGCTAAGGAACAGGTGCACATCTGCTCCTCCACCTGCTTATGCTGACAGTGGCTGTCATGGGAAAAACTGCTTTGCCCTAACAGACCCTATTTCCAGCGGATGCTCTACGATCCCTGATTATTACAGGTGCAATACAGGGTGAATTGATGTAGAAATAGAGAAAGGTGCTTGTCATAACTCTTTAAGTTGCAACAAGAGAATCCACTACAAATGTGCTTTCATGAAAAATAAATTCTTGGTGCATATAACAGAAGAAATTGGAGCATTTGGCCTCCAAAATAGTGATGTCCATAGGTTGAGAAAGCACCAAGAGGACTTGAGAGAGACAAGAAAAAGAAAAGAGATAAAGGAAGAGGGAGAGGAAAGAGAGAGAGAGAGAGAGAGAGAGAGAGAGAGAGAGAGAGATTCTCTTCATTATTAAAAGATTTATTTTCTATTGCCTCGGTTTGTCTATGTGTCTGCCTGTGAGAAAATCAACAGGAATAGAAAGAAGACTCCATCCCTCAGGTGTGTAGCATGCACAGAGTTTCACACAAATGCCAAAGATACGCACAGAAAAGACGTTTCAGGAGACGCCTTTATACGGAGCAAAATTGAAGGTGTACAAAACGCTTATGGCTGTTCATTTCTAGAGGCCCGCCTCGTGTTGCACAAGACTTGCCCCAAGCTTTTACTATGCTACAGAAGCCAGTACTAAGCCTGGCAAAGGCCTTTACAAACACAGCTTTTCCCATCGTTGGCTCTAAAGCCTTCTTTACTGCTAGCCCATATCTGAAGCTTAAACCAGCAAGGGCATACATTTATTTTCAGAAACTGTTCACCATGGCTCCTGTCTTAGATGGGATTTTTATTGCTATGATAAAACGCCATAACCACAAGCAACTTGGGGAGGAAAGGGCTTATTTCATCTTGCGCTTCCAGGTAACAGAGCATCACGGAAGGAAGTGAGGGCTGGAACTCAAGCAGGGCAAGAACTGAGGCAGTGGCCATCCTAGGAAGAATGCTCCTTGCATATGGGCTTTTTCTTGATGACTTTCTCTGCCTGCTCTCACATACACCCCAGAATCACCTACGCAGGAGTGGCACCACCCACCATGAGCACGGCTCTTCTACATCAATGACTAATTAGGAAAATGCCCCATTAGCTTGCTACTGGTCAGTCTGGTGGGGCATTTTCTCTATGGAAGTTTTCTCTGTCTAAATTGACTCCATCTTGTTTCAAGTTGATATAAAAACTAGTTGGCACAGGTCCTTTCTTTCCTATTTCCAGGCAACCTCACCCTGGCTCACACAAAGCTCCCCTTAGCCAAAGAGAAAAAAGCAGGCGATTTCCTTGTGTGTACGTAAAAATAAGGAACAACCAATAGACACATACACCAAAATCTATAAAATATTACCAGTTTTATATATATATGAATCCAACTGGAGCTGGATTTATGCTTTTCTTCAATATTATCTCAAGATTATTGTGTTCTAATAGCTATTTAAAGTTATGGACTCTTGAGGTAATCCACACTACACTGTAGTGGACTAGATGCGGTATGGACACTTACCTATCTTAACAACACCTAGGACTCCCAGGCAGGTATGAACAACTGACTGCAGGGAAACATTGCATAAGACAATAGTCACCTTAACTTTCAATAAAACCCTGGAAAGGAGGTTGCCATAGTGTTGCCCTGTGGAAGAGGAGTACAACCTCCCCAAGTGGCTTCAAACAACTAGAACAGAGTTTGATCTCATTACCAAGCTCCCATTTCACCGGAGGAAAGAAACTCGAGCGGTTTTCCTGGCTCCTCTTTGACCTTCAGAAACAGCCTGTGCTCTCAGGGGAATTTGCTTTACACCTGCCTCCCCAGGGTCAGGGTGAGGAGCTCTCGGGGACAAAGGGAGCAAATTCTCTCCTCTCTGCATTCTCAGAGATAACATTCCTAAGCCAAAGAGGAAAATTGAGCTCATTCAGTGGAATATTGAACAAGAAGTACATTATTCCCCAAAGGCTAACTTCCATTTACTTAGAAAAAGACTTAATCCATGATACGATTGCTTTCAGAGCAATGTACTTTGTGCTGACCATGAAACATGAATCAGAAACCCCATACAGAGCAACTCAAATTCCAACAGAATGTGACTAGCGATGGAAACAGAATTTGACATGACCTTCTTACTCAGTAGAATCCGTTTACCTTCTGCCTGGAAGGAGAACCCTGCCTTGAGCGGAATAAATTTGGCGAAGTCTTCTCATTGGAGCTGTTTTATAAGAAGCAGAGATGAACCCAGAGGAGGTTCTTGGCTGTCTCTGATCATAGCACGACTATAAATACAGAGCTGAGAGTATTAGTACATTAAAACTGCCAGAATCAAGATAATAAAGTGACATCTTTTGACATATTCTATGCGAGACAGAAGACAGTATACAGGCACTGAGTTTATTCTTGTTATACTTTAAGACATCCTCCAGACGTATTCCCTTAGGGTGAAGGAAGAAGATGTAGGATGGATAGACTTTGAAGTTGTCTTGTTGACCCTGAAACCCCAAGAACTTTTAAAGCCCTAGTGCTTAGAAATGATTCCCCAATCAATCATTTGTTTGTCAGCTTATGTTCAACATGAAGCCATGGCTAGTGCATTGGAATTTATCAGTATGATATATATTAAAAAAAAACATTTTTCTTTTAATGACCAATGTTGACTCTGAAATTTTAAGTGTGTAATTAAGAAAATTTTTTGTGAGCTGTTAACCAAACAGTCTGAATCCCTGATCACGTGGGCTGCTTGGCTAAAGAAACTAATTCAGGGATTTCTAGAATAGACCCCTTGATTTTGACAAGGAGTCTTAATCACAGCACCTAGAATTCTCAGTGGTCGGGATGCTTTTATAATTAAATGATTTTTTTATTATTTCTTTTTTTTGGCAGATCACATGTATCTGTATATTGCACATGAAAATAGAGATCTTTTTTTAATTAAGTAATCCAATTTTCAAAGAGGCCACTGAGCAGATCCACTTTGGGCAATGTGGTAAGTAAGATTCATAATCAACTTTCTAGTCAACTGATCAAGTGCCCAAAGTTTCTAGTTCTTTGGTGAAATGCTAAGTTAAATGGCCATTTGATTGAAATATGTGGCTGAAAGCAACAGAGAATTGGCAAAGTCACAAGAATGACAGCATGACACTCTCAGGCACATAAAAGAGGCAGAAAAAAAAAGATACATGTGTGTGGAATTCTATCCAAAACAGAAGTTTAGTCTCAAGTGGAAGCATAGCCAGGGTTTCCCAGAGACTCCAAGAGTCCTGTAAATGGAGCCATTGTTTAATATCCACAAACACCAACCCCACCAAGCACATGCCAGCAAACACTCAGGCCAACCAAGAGACGATTAAACTCTACCCTAAGGAAAGAAGCCACACGGCGCCTTATTTTGATTTTATTTATTTTATGCTGGCTGATTGCTCCTTTGTAACGCCATGGCCCTGAGTCCTCCGTGTCTTTCACAAAGCCCCCACTTAAGTTGGGGATAGCGGTGGCGCCTTGGTGGAGGTGATCTGTTCCTTTAGTTTTCGTCATCGTGTGAAGGGCTGATTGCCAGAAATCAATCACCTCACCATGTGGCCAGCCTGATACAGTAATTATTTCAAAATAGAAGCTGCATGGTAAGTTCATTAGCTGCCAGTTTGCAAATGCTCCGTGCTTGGAGACACGAGCATGCCCACAGCACGAAGGAAGCGTGGAGTGGATTATGAGATTGCGGCTATCTGATAAAACCTATTGAATTTTATCTACTTACTCACCTGGATTTTTAATTAATCCCACTTTAGTTTAGGGTCCTTCCTGTGTTTGTATGTGTTCAAGTTTACTTCCTGTGTTTGTATGTGTTCAAATTCATTGATTTGTGTAGGCTTTTTAGCCAGTTCCCCGAAACAGTGCTTTTTTGGTTTCTCTTAGTTTGTAAAATTCACATAAAGTATTTTTTTTATTTTTTTAAATTAAAAGAGGCCACAAAAATGCAGTCAATCATTCCCATGAATAACTTATTGACTCTCTCCACAGATTTGGTTGGTATTCTTAACTGCAGTTTTAGGGGCAAACATTTTTATATCATGTTACATTTATAAAAATTCTCCAGAAAGAATTTTCTCTTTCATAAAGGAAATTTGCTGGTAATAGAATTCTTAGCAGGCAACTGTTGATCTTTCTAATTCTGAGGCTATCATTCCATTGTCCTTTGACTTTCATTGTTTCTGTTAAGTCGTGCACTCTTTCTCCTGGTTCTTTTTCTACCCTCCAGAGGTCCCTGTTTATTTCATCTTTCTCCAATACCCACTCAAATAAATCCATATAGTAAATTATCCCTGATAAAATCCTTAGTTTCTGTTTTACTCACTGACCTGTGCCCAATGTTGACGATTGCTTTAAACTGTACAGCTGACTGCTCCAAGAGCTTTACGTGATCCTTCTACTGACAGATACTATTGCAGAGATGCCTGCACAAGTGGTTATTTCTCTTTGACTGTGAGTGGTAAGTTTGATTGACCTGGACGGCCGCATGGTCTCTGCGGTTAGTGCTCAGCTTTCCCACTAGAGTGTGAAAGTTGATATCGTCAATAAAGAAATGAGTGAAGGAGAATATTTCAATAAAGCCTCATTTGGAAAGCATGAGTAGGCTGGATTTGTGGTCAGAGAGGACCAGCTTCTCTGGGATGGATCACAACTGCCATAAATTAAGAATCACTGGCCTACACTGCTGTCCATCAGGGCAACCTGCGGGGCCTTCCGTGGCTAGACTGAACATTGTCTTTTCTCGGGGCCTTTAGCAGTTAGATGAAGCACTGTCTTTTCTCTCACGGACATCATGCTATGAGCTTGAGAGCTGTGCCTCCGTTCTCACCCTTCTAGTCACTTCTTCGAGAGCAAGGTGACAGGTCTCATGTAGGCCGCCATCAGGAGCTGCCTCTACCTTCCTGGATGTCCTTCTCCCTGTAGTTGGAGGCAAATACGCAGTCTCTTGTGTATCTTTCCCGTTTTCCGCTTTAGTTCATTTTAAAGTTTGTCTCTTACTACTGTAAGTAAAACTCTCAGTGTATAATGGATTTCTTCCCTAAAAGTAGAGGTAGTTACACACAGAAAAAGGTACTATAATTTCACAAATGTTATTTAGTTTTATCTTTCATTAAATATAATTGGCAGTGGGTATGAGAAAGAAGTACTGGTTGATTTTTCAATATATTTAAAAATAGATTCTAGCTATACTAAACATGAAATTGCATTATAGAACTTTTCTATGCACATTAATCAGTTAATTCTAAAGTCATTATCAAACTTAAAATTAAATTATTCAATTTCTGTGGGAAAAATGGGGAGCCATATTTCCAAATTGACTTTAAAAAGCCTACATTTAATTGAATCTTGATATAATTTATTTGTTAATCATATTTTAGTATTAAAATAAAACATTCAACTCATTTGAGAATATATTTTAATGAACGAAATTTAAGTTAAATTTTTAAAAGAAAATCAAGCCTTTGAACTTTTTTTTCCTTAGGATAATGTTACTTGAGTGTATGGAAGAGTTTTAATTATGTGATTGTCAGCATTATGCAATCTGATTCTTTGATTAAGAACCTGTGTGTCTCTGATCTGGTTACTTAGGCTTTCTCTTGGATGCTCAGCATTATACCCAATAAAGCAAGTGCTAATAAATATCTTTAAAATAATTAGTTCATGCACTGTTTATGTATTTTATATTTATCAGTGAGCAATTCTGATAATAAATTATATAAGTTTAGTTCTATTATGTCCATTTGACAGACAAGAAACCAAGTCTCTATATTTGTGATTTTATATATATATAAAATCTGTCTATATACATATATATATATATATATATAGAAAATCAATCTGTCTGTACACACACACATCTTTTGTTCGATATGATAGGAATAAAGTGTAGGAAAATAGTATAGAACCAGGACTGAGCAGAATGAATTTAATGTAACTTACTACATAACTGTTAAATATCTTTATAATTGAACGTAATATTGCAAAGTCTCATAGTATATTTGAAAAAGAGCCTTGACAAGTACCTTGGACAGTGATAATTTTGCCCACCATTGTCCTCAAATACTTAGGTGCCACCACATAGCCTTAAAAGTGCTCAAATGTTTTTGCCCTTAAGGAAAATCTGAGCTAATATGTGTCAAAGTGGTTTATATATACACCCTTAATAATTGTGGAGGTTTCAATAGGAATGTCCCTCATAGGCTCATATATTTGAATACCAAGGAAGTGTGTTCAAGGAAGTGTATCACTGGGGATGGGTTGGGGAGTTTCAAACACTCAAGTAGGGTCCAATGACTCTCTCTCTCTCTCTCTCTCTCTCTCTCTCTCTCTCTCTCTCTCTCTCTCTCTCTCTCTCTCTTCCTGCTGCCTGCCTATCTGGTTGTAGAACTCACAGCTACCTCTCAGCACCATGTCTGTCTATGTGCTGTCATGCTTCCCACCATAAAGATGATGGACTAAACCTGTGAATATAAGCAAATCCCAATTAAATCATTTCTTTTATAAGAGATGCCATGGTCATGGTGTCACTTCACAGCAAGTGACTAAGAATCTTATTATTTTTTTTCAAGTTAGAGATTTCAAAACTAATGCATGACAATTTGTCATGAGTATTATTTGACCATGTTCTATGATTCTGTGAATGAGTTTCAAGTAATTCCAAAAATCAAAACAGAAAAAAATGCTAAAAAGTCAACATTGAAAATCAAGTTGAAAAATTATAAAATTATGTTTTTAAAAGTCCATTTCTTGGTCATCAGCTGTAAAACAAAAATCATTAAAATCAAGTATATATCTTGAATAGAAGTCTGTTCATACAAAATTTTAAAAATCGTCCATTGAAAAGGAAATTATGTCTGTATTTACCTTTGAAGTGCACACCTAAAACAAGACAGACTTTTGAGAACAACTAAAGAAAAAAAATTAAAAAAACAGTATTTATAGAAGAATTTTAGATTATTTTACATATAGTACATTTTTGTCTTAATAACTTCCTTACATATTTGTGTGTCTGTGTATGCTTGTGTGTCCATATGTGTGAGGGCATATGTTTGTATGTATGTGTGTGTGTGCATATGTGTGCCTGTGTATCCATATATGTGTGGGGTGCATGTTTGTGTGTGTCTGTAAGCCTGTGTGTCCATATGTGTGTGAGAAGCACATGTTTGTGTATAGGCGCATGTGTACGTTTTTTCTCATATACGTAGAGACTCAAAGTGGATGCTAAGTGTCTTTCTGACACTCTCCACCTTCTTCATTCAGGAAGGGTCTCTCTCTAACCCTGCAATTTACCAATCCCAAGTAGTGTTAGCCATCTCTCTCATTAGTGCAGGTGGCCCCAGTGTCTGTCCATCTTTTTCATGGGTTCTAGGGCTTGCAAATCTAGCCCTAATGCTATACAGCTGGCACCAGAGATTTGCTGTCTGCCTTACGAGGGCAGGCAGCCTCTATGTCTGTTCATCTTTTTCATGGGTTCTAGGGTTTGCAATTCTGGTCCTAATGCTTGCAAGGCAATCACTTGACTCACTGAGCCTCTTCCCAGTCCATTCAGTGACAGCTTTTTACAGCACTTCATGCTTTCATGGTGATATTTAGACCAAGAAGTTTTTAATTTCATACATATTAATTTCAAGAAGCAATTTTCACAATTATTAAGTATTACTCGGCCCAAAACGTCAAAATGTTGGTGATGAGTTGCTCTTGTGTCCAATGACTTCTTTACTTTTCCAAAACTCTCCACAGGATCCAATGTGCATTGTGCACTGGATTGAATCCTGCACCACACACTGGGATACACAACAGTGTGCTTGGTACCAGCACTTCCCTTTCTCAAGCTCTGATGATTGGGTGGTGGAAAAGACGCTGGGGTATTGTAAATGTTTACACACCTGGCTAGCCTGGAACAAACAAACAAATGAAAAAGGAACGTATCATGTAGCCTTTGCCAGTTTGCATGGTGTCAATGCTTTCCCGGTGGCTTTTTGCAAGCCTGCAGCACAGCCCACGGAATGCAGAGTGGTTGAGAGATGAGAAACAGCGCAGCTCTGATCAGTTCAGTGTCTCTCACTCTGACACCCTGCAGATTTAAGCCATCTAAACAGTACGGACACAATAAAATAGAGCCAAGCGATTTTAGCACACCATGTGTTTCGATTGTGTGCCACACATAGTTTAGTCTAATTTATTTAGTTTTAAGTTTCCATTAATTCAATTTTCTGTAATGGGTGTGCTTCACTGTCAACTTAGGATACCCTCGAAAGTTTGCACCATTCCTTGTGAGATGGGACAAGTCAACCACAGCACCCCTCCACCTCCGCGTGGCTGGTAAGCGGAATAGAATACGGAAGTAAACAGGCACTGGGAAGGCCACTGCTTCCTCTACTACTGAAAACGTCTAACAAGGGGTAAAAAGAAAAAAGGAACACATATCCCCTTTCACCCCAGGAGGTCAAATCTTACAGAGATCTCAATTTTTTCACCCGAGTAAACTGCAGACCTGAATCAGAACAAGTCCATCTGTGCTCTCTGCCGTTCCTGGTTAGGGCTCACTATTGCTGTGAGGTAGTCCGGAAGGAGAGGGTAAATTTGGCTTACATGTCTACATCACTGTCCATCACTAGAGGAAATCAAGACAAGAACTCAAGTAGGGTAGTAGGCAGGTCCCTGCTTGCATCCTCTGACTTGCTCAGCCTGCTTTCTTCTAGTACCCAGGACCACTAGCCCAGGAATGGCACCACCCACAATGGATTGGACAGTCCCCCATCAATCACTAATTAAGGAAATGCCATATAGGCTTGTCTACAGCCTTTATGAGGTTCCCCTCTTTCAAATGACTTTAGTTCCTGTCAAGTTGATGTAAAACCATCCAGCATACTGCTTTGACCAATATGCCTTTTGGAATCATCCAAGAAAACACATTTGGCGACCAGTTTTGTAAAAGGAATTAGCTATGGGTACAGTGGATTAGATTTTAATGTCCCCAAAGCCATGTGCCAGGTCTGTGATACAATTCGAAGGTGTTAGGTACCATCTTTAGGAGACAGGCCTAGCAGAAGAAGTAAGATCACTGGATACATTCATTTAAAGGAGATTTGGAGTCTGGCCTCCCACTCCCTCACCACCTGGCTGCCATCAGATGATCCATGGTTGTTCCACAAGTTCATTGTCATGATGCTCTGTCTCCTGACATGTCCCAAGCACAAAGGACAAAAAAAAAAAATGCGGACTGAAAGCTCTGAAGCTATGAGCTGTCATCAATCCTTCCTCTAAGTTGTTTGTCACAGATATTTTTGCCACGGTGATGGACAACTCACTAACACATTGAAGCTCCATTATTTGAACCAATCCTTATTAGCCCTAGAAATCATTATCGTTTGAATTTTGGAATAATATTTTACCCACAGTCTGTTTGTAAAAAGAAATAGTACATTCCAGTCGCTTCTCTTGGGTTCTCCTCAAACTGTGAGGACCTCTGAAATGATGTAAGCTTTGGGGTTCATACTCTGAAAAGCTTTCGTTCTTGTTGGCTTCCAAGATAACAAAAAACAGAATAGCTCAGTTCAGTGCTTTACATTAAACTTACTGACTTTGGATGTGAAGGTAGACTTCTTGTAAGTTAGAAAAGGCTGAAGAGGTCATGTTTATCAAGGAGAGAAGCCTTGGGTAGGACCTTCTAAAGGGCTGTCTTGGACAACTTGGGACTTCTGGAATTTCCTTCTTCCTCACACCTGACAATAAAATCTTTAGGCATTGAATTCCAGCACAGCCCTGTCTGGTATCTCACTGGTGTTCCTGGTCTGAGTCAACAGGCTTTTAAAATAAAGTTGAATATGTAAACTAGAATTTACCCTACTTCCTTTTGCCTTGTTAAAAAGAGCATTACCTAATGAAGGCCTTCTGACTGTGAGCACTGAGTCAGTCTTCCTGTACCTGTTTTTATCCCTATTTCTAACATCATGTCTTATTTTAGATAGGCGTTTAATAGTGGTGGCACAGAAGGTGTTTTGCCTGCCTCTTAGGTATATTGGATTCCCTTAGACCCAGTTACTGAGCAGCTATAATAGAAAAGTAGATCACCAAACCCTATTTCCAAGGATGAAAATAATTCAATTTTGAAAGCCACCACCAAAATGCCCAACAAGCATCCTATGACCTCGAGCTATTACTCAGTTATGATAATTAAAATACATTATATTTGCATGTTTCTTAGGTATTGATGTCCAGCCCATAAGTCATCCTGAACTTTAAAGAAGCTGATGATCTCTGTATTAGTGCACCAATACAGACATGCGCAATGCTCCCAAGAGTACAGTCGTAGCAAGGAGCTACATTTGATGAACTGAGTAAAAGCGACCTTTCCATTATTTTTGCATAAACCTCAAGAACTCTTTGACCAGGGTGATATAAGCCTGTGTATTACTTATGCTCAGCTTAGCAATCTTTTAGTCTTGAACAAACTAACTAATGTTCTGAAGCTTAATTTTCTTACCTGGGAAGGAAAAAGGAAGGAAGAGGAGTTGGGACTCTTCATGGAGAAGTTAATAGATAATTCATGCAAGGAGCCCATCACAATAAACCAACATTTAATATGCATATTAAAAATACATGTAACTAAATATAAAAACATAAGTATAGAAGAAATGTAATTTTTTTCACAAGTAAAGCAAGCATACAAGAAACAACACAATTTTGTCCATAAAACAAAGAAGACAGTCAACACTAGATTCAGAAATTGGAAACAGGAGATACATACTTTAAAGTGGCTGCATTGTATCCATCAGGCACTGTCCAATCAAACAAAAACCAATCTGGGGGTTGATCTTCAGGAGTGGAATAGAAACAAGTATTTAAACAGATGTGTGAGGGATGGGCACTCAAAATGGGACCTCTGGCAGGAGGATGCCCCAGAGAAGGGGCTGACTGCCCAGCAGAAACATCGGATGCTAGAGGCGATGAAATAACCTCTACAAAGCAATCAGAACAAGTAACTGCAGACTTAGAATTCTACCCTCGCTGAAAATGTCCTTCAGAAAAGGAAAACTTTTTCAGGCAAACAGAACCATGACATCTGCATCAGCAATGGGCATGCACATAGACAAAGCATACCAGATCTTCAGACGATCGAAGGAAAATGATCTTTAACAATAGACCGTGTGGTGGCTAATGTTGGTTGCTAACTTGACATATCTGGGAAGAGGGAGCTTCGACTGAGAAATTGCCCCTAGCTCTCATTGTTCTGTGGTCATGTCTGTGGGCATTTTCCTGATTGCTAACTGATGCAAGAAGACCTAGCCCACTGTTGGTGACACAAGGGGAGGACAAGACACGTAGGCTTAAAACTAACTGGGCAGGAGTCAGACGGAGCAAGCCTATAAGTCATGTTCTTCTGTGGGTTTCTCCTTCAAGTTCCTGCAGGGAAAGATGGCTAAAATACATATAATATATACAGAGCACTGTTAATAATAATAATGTATGGAGAAGTTTAGAAATATACGTAGTCATGAAAATGATACCACATATAGAGAAGTGACTAACGAATTGTATACTAAGGTACGTGCACCAGTGGGTGTTACAGCGTAAATACCCCAACTACTTCCTCTTCTTTTCACAGGAGCTCATCCCCAGTAGGGCTCCATGCCCTACCTTCATTCCAGAGTCTCTTTCCTCGACGCACTAAAGCCGTGATGACACTCTGTTTAGAGCCTGATGCCCTTGTTTTTTCAGGGCACAATTGGGCCACACTCTCACAAACGCTTGGTGCCATTGGCCTTAGTAACTTGCTACCTTTGGTGGATAAGAGTAGTGTGTCACTGAGAATATTCTGCTCATTTCCCCGTGACTAATGCTAGTCAATATCTTCCCATGTATTCTTACCTGTTGTTGTGATGTTTCTGTTTATATGTCTCCCTTTTACAATAACAAGATTGTGTTTGGTGGCTTGGTATTCTTTAAACTATTATTTGTGGGATTTCTTTAGTTGGGAAGCCAAAGGGTGCCACTGGAGAGCATGACATTTGCCTTTGCTACAGGCCCCCTCCCAGCTACTGAAGATGGAGACCTAAACTGGAGAGCTTGGTACTAAGCAGGATACTTCAAGTCCATTCTGAGGCTGGATTGCGTATGGATTCATTGCAGGAGTCTCTTGAGGATTAGTTTCATTGATGGTTTCTTTCAAATTTTCCTCAAGTGTCAAAGTTAAAGGTATGCCAGACAAATATTCCTAATGCTTTCCCATAAGAATAATTTTATTTTCCTAAACTGAAGAGACAGCGGTATTCCCTCAAGATCCAGTCTGAGGGCTGGGTGGTGGTGGCACATGCTTTTAATCCCAGCACTTGGGAGGCAGAGGCAGGCGGATCCCTTTAGTTCGAGTCCAGCCTGATCTACAGAGCGACTTCCAGAACAGTCAAGGCTTCACAGAGAAACTCCACCTTGAAGAAAAATTCCAGTCTGAGGCATCTCCCGTTCTGCCCTTCTCCCTGACAGACTCAGGCTTTGTATCCTTTCCACCTGGGTGAGGTGATTACCGCTGACCTTGGCCACTAGCGATTGGGAGGGAACCTGCAGGGAAATTCCCAGCTCCGTGACTCAGAAGTTACATGAACCCTGCTTTCTTGCTGCATTTCGTGGGTGGTGGTTTGCTGGTAAATGTTTAACACCACACAACTTTGAAAGGAAGGAGGAAGGAAGAAGGAGAAAACAAATACTGAAAATGAGATCTGTGGTGTTGACTAGCTTCCTCTGTGGAAACACTCATGCCGTGGGAAACGGCACACCACCCATGCAGGCTCACTGAACACAGGAGGGGGGAAACGTGCACCATCACTTCTACCGTGCGAGGAGAACACAGGGAAGTAATGTAAAAGCCCAAGTAGTATGATCCCTTCAATGGGGACTTCCTACTGTTGACTCTCGTGGACATTTTCATGTGTGGCATGTGACCATATTACCTCTTAAATAACCAAGGGCACATGATGCTTTACACAGAGATTTCTGCCAGACATGTTGCATGTCTTATGTGATTGGACCCTTATCATGACTCTGGAGCTTTTGTTCTGTCTTCGGTCCCACTTCACGGAAGAAGAAATGAAGTTCTAGAGAGATTAAGTCGCCTCCAAATTTACACAGGAAAAAGTAACAGAGCCAGGGCTTGAACCCAGACAGTCCAGGATTCAAGTTCTATCCTTCTAACTCAGTGATGTCTTTGAGCAACTCAGGTCAGCATGTCTGTTGAGAAATCCAACGGAAGAGGACCCACTGAACTAGGTTCAAACACAGAGAGAAGCTAGCTTCACAAATAAGGAACTTCATGAAACCTGAAGCCAATGTTGAGATATCTTCAGAAGGATTCAACCAAAGGACACTAAGTAAATCAACCTCTCTAAAGAGAAGAGGTGAGTGGGAGGGGACGGGACGTGGGAGGAGGAGCTAGGAGAGATGAACACTATCAAAATACATTATATAAATATCATCTTAAATTGTGGATTAATGGAGTACAAATGAAGTTTTCTCGTTTAAGGGAGGCTAAAGAGATATGACAATAGGATGTAGCTCATGGTTTGCTGTTCATGTTTGCTAGGAAAGACATGGGGACCACTGGGGAAATCAGAATGGGAAGGACACATTAGATAACATTATCATACAGTACTTATTCCTTGCTCTGGGTAATTACATAAGAAAATTACTTGTTTATAGGAAATAGACCCTAAAAGTGTTAAAAGGGTATCATGAGATGATTTACACTTACATTCAGAAAAAAATATATGTAAATAAATACACAAGAGAGTTTGAAAGTGTGAGAGAAAGTAGCAGTCAAGCACGAGGTAGGAGCACCTGAGGGTGAGAGGTGACATGTCCTGTAAGCCTTCTGAATAAAAAATGAAAACAAACGACCAGGAAAGAACCAGCAGGACCCAATTCTGGTGTTCCATCTTGAGTGTGCCTCAGCCTCTGAATGTTTGTTCTCTGTCTGTGTGTCCTTTTCAACTTCTCTCTGAGCCCTTCTTACTCCCTCTGCTTTTCCCCAGCCCTTTCCAATCTGGGAAGAGATCCAGATTGACCAGCTAACAACTGCAAATGTGGCTGCCTAGCAGGCCACGCATCTAGCCGAGCTGCCTTGCTTGTCAGGCCTGGCTCCAGCCTGGGCTGCCTGTGCAGCGGAGGGAGAGGCAGAGCTGCTTTCCTTACCAGAGGCTAGCCTTGACTGACAGGTCTGATACAGATAAAAGAACAGTACTGAGAAGGGAAAAGTAGGAGATCTTGCAGCATTCAGAGTGGAGTCAAAGGTTAGACTGACTTAGAACCCTGACTGCTTTCAGAGCAACAAGTGATGGACATCCTGGTACTCCACAGGATGCTCACACTAAGCTCCCAAATCCTAGTGCATTCGAAGGGGTCAAGGCAGTTTTATTATACCACAAGGTGCTTCTTTTTGTTTGTGTGTTTTTGGTTTTTGTTTGTTTTATAACAAGCTTTCAGGTAGGGTTTTTTTTTTTTAATTTTATGTGCATGGTCGTTCTGCCTGTGTGTTGTAAATGGAGGAGAGGTGTGGGTTATGTTCCCAGCACCTGGCTCCCAGCCCCCAGCCGCTGGCCAGCTTAGTCACTGGTTGCTTGTTTATGCCCGAAATAACCACATGAGAACTGTATTCATTTAAACTCTGCCTGGCCCATTATCTCCTAGCTCTCACATCTAAACTAACCCATTTTATAAAAGTCTGTATGTCACCACGAGGTGGGTGACTTACCAGAAAGGTCTAATCTGCATCCATCTGCGATGGGAGCCTCATGGTGACTGGCCCACTTCCTTCTCTCTTCCCAGAACTTCTGTTCTGTCTACTCCGCCCACCTAAGGGCTGACCTATCTTACAAGCCAGGCAGAGTCTTTATTTAACCAAAGCACAGAAATAAAGATGGACCCTCATACACCTGTGTGTCTTCTGTGGATTATGTATGTGCTTTGGCTATGTGTATTTTGTGAATCATGCATGAGCAGTGACTGTGGGTATGGGCGTTCTGCCTGCCTGTGTTCTGTGTATCATGTTTGTGCAGTGCCTGTGAAGGCCAGAAGAGGGTTAGCTATCCTGGAACTGGAGGTCCAGACTGTTGTTAGGTGTCATACAGGTACTGCTGATGGACCCAGGTTCTCTGGAAGAGCAGCCAGTGTTCCTAACCAATGAGTCATCTTCCCAGTCAGAGTGACTTCTTTGGAAGACAATGTCTTAAGCAGGGTGTAGTGGCACATGCTTTCAATTCCAGCACTCCTGAGGCAGAGACAGGTGGACCCCCAAATTTGAGGCCAACTTAGTCTAGAGAGTTCCAGGATAGCCAGAACTACACAGAGAAACCCTGTCCCAAAAAAGAAGAGGAAGAAAAAATGACGTCTTTATATAATATACTAACTCTACAGACATTTTCCAGTTAACTTTTCACTTAATGAATTTTATGTCCTTTTGTTTTTTAACTCAGTGGGTAGCTTGTGTTTAGAAGTTTGAGTGCAAAGGTCTAAGACTTGACATTGCTCTGTTTTATTTAAAAGTTGTTGTTGTTGTTAATAGTGTTGTTGAGACAGGATCTCAGAGCAGGCTGGCCTCTAACTCTAGGCATCCCCCTGCCTCATCCTTCCAAGGACTAGTATTACGGTTTTGCATCACTTGGTTCAAGCTGCGTTATTGTTCAGTGCGTTCTTAAGACACAATTCAAAAGAATCCCAAAGTCCATTTTCCTATCCTTGAAGCAAAACTGTGTGACGATGCCAGCAGCTTTCGTAACTTCTCCCAACAGATCTTCTCTAAAGGAAAGTGGGTTTTGGTTATTTAGGTCATTGAGTCAGAAAGCAAACCGTTTGTCTTTGATCGCGCCCTTGCCAGAAGATCCCTAACTCATTAGCGTGCTATTAATGAGGCTGGATTTTAAAGCAGGTGTTGTTAAGTGCAATCAGAGCAGCTTTATTAAGCTGCAAATTGTCTTGCGATGACAAAGGAAGTCAGATTGGTCCATGCACAGTTAACCTTTGTCTCTATGCATGGCTTGGCTGATTAAACAGCAATTGATAATGACCTTCAGCCTGGCAAAGCCGGAAATGGGGAGGCCTGATGTTGGTATTCATTGTAGGTGATGTGAGTGACAGGCGGGCAGTCTCTTTAATTTAGAAATCTATAATGCAATTTCAAAATTAACTAATATTGCAGTGCGATAAACCACTAATTTACGTGTATTACGCTGGTATTTTGATGTGCATGTTGTTTTAGATGAGCATATTATCGCTGGGAATTAACTTCGAGTGGGAGTCATGTCGCCAGATCATCTTTAGTAACTAGAGAAAGAGGATTGTGGGAGACAAAGGAAAGAGACCCATTTCTTCCTTTCACAGACTAACCACCCTGAAGAGTGGCCTGCTGAGTCCAGCACAGGCCCTGCTTGTGAAGACCTCGGTGGCTTGGTAGACAAGAACACTGACCTTACTACAGCTTATTCAGGGCAACCGTGATATATCAAGAAATAGCAGGACCGCCACCAATTCCAAAAATATGGGAGACGAGACAGTGAGTGAATGGAACCTTTCTACACTGTGTGTGCTGGAGTCCTTGCTCGTGCTTCTTCATTGACTCCCACTAAAAAATTCTTAGATTAAAGGGCATCAGTTCACAGAGATGACAACATTCTCAGTCAGGATGATTTGCCTGAACTCAGTTGAGCAGTGTGGATCTGAAGTCACAGCTTACTTCTAAAACCTACATTATTAAAACACGGAGTAGAAACATACTAGATAAATAGGATGAGTAAATGACTTTGTTGCTTGCACTTTGCAGGCGTCCGCGCTCGTGTGTGTGTGTGTGTGTGTGCGCGCGCGCACGCACGAGAGAGAGAGAGAGAGAGAGAGAGAGAGAGAGAGAGAGAGAGAGAGGAGAGTATGTTCTAGTTTGAATGTTTCCTGGTTTAGGGAACAGAAAAGTAGTTACTGTACCATGAGATTAACTTGGAGCAGTGACTTCTGCCTCGTGGAACGACACGTTTCTTTGTATTTCTTTGCAAGTTCACCTTCATGAACAGACATTAAACCGTGTCACTATTTATCACAGAATTCTCCCTTTGCGTGTAAAGCCTTTGCAAAGTACTCCGCTAAAACAGAAGTATTGGAAGTAATTATAATTTGGACCCTTGCTAATGCTTCCAGTTCCTAGTTTGGGGCGAAGGACATTGAACTCTGGGATATAGGGTTCTGTGCCTGGCTCAAATGGGTTTGCTTAACTGGCAAACAGGGTTCGAGAGATCTCTTTCTCCCTGCAGGAGCTTTCAGAGCCTTTAATATGCTAATGACACGGTGACTTCCCAGAGAGAATCTAGTGTTCCACATTTCCCAAGCTTTCATGACCATGAGGCCCTTTGTTCCTTGAGCACCAATTAACACTCACAAGAATTTGTGTGTGCAGAACAGAAAGTCCCTGCTCCCTATAACGTTAGCAGCCAGTGACAGCCTAGAGCAGGCTAAGCAGGGCTGTAGAGGGAAGGTTAGAGATGGAGGTAAACCATAGATTTACCTTTTGCACAGACGTGCTGTAATTATTTAGACCCTAGAACAATCTTAATGAACAGGGTAATCATTAAGCACATAGATATAAATGATCCTCATCTAAATTGCCCAAAGCAAACACGAATAGTTACTATAAATATCAGTGGGGTTTTCCTGGCTCTTACATTTCTTCTGAATGGTACTTGAATATGCTCTTTATTTTCAGATTATCTAAAAGTAATTAAAAGATTAATTGGAGTAAATGGAATGTGAGATTTTGATAGAAGCGCTGCAAATTGCTAAGGACTGGCTAAAGCCCATACGGAATGGACCATCTGCACTTTATGAGTTCTGAGAAAACAGCTCTTGGGATATCAGAAGCATCTTTCAAAAGTACATTCATTTTCCAAGATCCCAGTTTCTGCTGGGCAATCAAGCGTCAGTCTTTCCTTGTGAGCTAGGGAGCCCCACTGTGGTCCTGACTAGGGTTCTCCATGTTGGTGTCTGCCGGGAGTCTTTGCTACTATTTCATGTTCATTCCCCATGTTACCTCCTGGTAACACCGTCTTGTGAAATCCCTAAGTGGAACTCTTAAATTCCCCCTCCACAAGCGAAAGCCTTCAATTACAAGTTGTCTCTGCCACTCCAAATCCCTGGGTTGCATTATGCCTGTCATTGCTATGGGACATCCTGCTCTGGACCTGACTATATCCATCTAAGTGTCATAGTAACCGTGGGAGCTGCCCTGCCCTGCAGTTCCCCCTTGAAGTCCCTGGAATGTGTCCAAGTATACTATACAATAGTAGCATTGCCTAGAAATGCCTGTGCTCCCAGAGCAAGAAGGGAGCCAGCAAGAATCTCTGAGGAGCGTTGGATCTAAAAAGGCATGAACTTCATTTGCCGTGGTGTGTCATAATTGCTTTGTTTCACATCATAATTGTTTTGTTCATTCAAATGTATTCCGGAATCCCTTGGAAGATCACCTCATTTGAAAAAAAACCCAAAAAACAAAAAACTAATGTCTATCTCTAAAACTGCTCTCTGCCACCAACAGATTCCCAAAATAGCAAGTGATAAAAATTAACATTGGCACTAACTGCAATGAGGCCACCTGTTCAACTTGCTGACAGCCTTGAGCGACTTTCACATTCGGCTGGTGATCAGCAGGTAGTACGACCTGGCTGCCTGGCCATTGGCGCAGAGCAGGGATCATTTGCTTCTTCCTCCAAGGTGCTTCGCTTATTCACAGCACAGCAAAGTTCCAGTCGGGTTATTTTACACATCTGGCAGCCAGAGGTCGTAACCTCGATAGGTGAATATCATTTCCCAGAAGGGGATAAGAAAAGTGTACTTTGGCTGATGTTTCAATTTTACCGAGTAAAGAAATGTATTTTGCCAGATCCTAATCATGTTGGTAAATCGACTTTTGAAGCTGACTCATTTATACTTCCTTCAAAAGACAAATTGAACAGTTGTGTGATCCACATCTCTGTGCTGAAAATGCTGTGTAAGGCGCTGTGACCAGAGGCTCCGCCCAAATGGGGAAACTTCTAGCCCTCATAGTTAGCGTTCAAAAGGGAAATGGGTCCATAAATAACCTCCAAGAAATGTTTGCTCTAGAAATCACATTGTTGGAAAGAGCTAACTTATTATAGAGCTGTGGATGAGGATGGAATATTTGATAGGGCCCGGCCGGAGAACATTTGAACTGAATAGACCATGATTCTGTCTAGTGCTACCGTTCTCCTCTTCATCCGTCCCTCTGCTTTGTTCTCCACTTACTTCAGTCACACTAAGAGCATGTGGTACTGAGACTGGTTTGTGGAGTCTGCTCCCAGAGCAGGAAACACAGTATCAACTGGAAAACTGCTGGGCAGGCCAGTGCTCCAACTCCACTACCCATGGCTGATTCGAAGCTGGGTGTGGGCCCCACTATCTATACCTAAGCTGGCTTCCACTTATGAAAGTGGGGAATGACAGGTGTTTTAGCTACGTCTGCATGACGGAGAACCCAAACACCCAAGAGAAACAGCTTAGAGGTATATGGTTGATTTGATCTCAGAGTTTTAGAGGGCTCAATGCAGGGTTGATTGGACCAGAGCATCACAGCTGCGGGAGACCATGGGGATCTGTTCACTTCATGGTTGACCAGGAAGGAGGAGGTGAAGGAAGGACAAGGCGGGCATTAAGACTGCTTTTATTTTTTTTTTCCCCTTTGGTCTGCTCTGCCCATGAGATGGTACAGCTTCCCAAGGTGAATCTTCTAACCTCAGTTCCATTAATTTTCTCTGGAAATACCTACAGACATACACACTCACACTTGGATGGGCCCACGCGTGCACACACAAATACATCCACACACATACACAAGCACACATACAAACACACACACATACACACTACTAACGTCCTAGATGACTGTAAATCAAATCAAGTTGACAATGAAGATACACCGTCAGAGCTGTGATTAGAACCATGCCATCATTTCAGACTCTCCGACTAAAGTCACCTAAAAAGGAGATTGCAATTCAGCAGTCAGGGTGTGTGAACACAAAAGCCACCATCTACTTCTCGAGGATCTAATTCCTACCTGCCAAACTGAAGCATGCCAGTGATGTGCTTTCTAAAACAACTGCCATTCTGGAATCCTGCGCTAATATTTCCAGATTAAAACTTAACATCTACCCTAATACTGGTAACTCAGAAAGCCCACATTTCAAACTCAGCACCCATAACAATTGTACCCTCTTCTTAAGCTCTGTCTCTCAGAGCCTTCGTTCTTCCCATTTTTAAGTTGCTGATGATAATAATAAAAATAAAACATTATAGATGTTTAGAGGTGAAGGAGCTGCGGCGTGGGGTGTCCTCAGCAGGGCAGCTGATACACATGGACCCAGTAAAGAATGCCTGCCACTCTTCAGAAGTAAATTCTGAGAAATGATGTCCACACTTCAAAGTTGAGTCAGTAAAGGGAATATTATTGGAATCCTCAGTCTAGCCATGAGGAAAGCAAATGGATTAAGTTTATCCCAGTTGCTTCTAATTGAATTGGACCCAAGCATGAAGGCCGGAGCTCAAATCTCCAGAAGACTTATAAAAAGGCAGACCAGGCCCTGTTGGAGCCTGTAGCCTCAGTGATGTAGGGGGTGGAGGCAGGATGATCACTGAGGCTTTCTAGCTACCAGCCTCACTCCTGGGACGACTTTGTTAGGGGAATTAGTGGGAGGATAGAGCAGGATGCCTGGCATCTTTTTCTGATCTCCACTGGAGGACCGGTACACAGGTGCAGGCACCCACACACATATACAGAAGATCCTCCCAATGCCTCATTAAAGTATAATTATCCTAAAACCTGGTAGAGATTTGGCGATACTGTGGTGGAATGGTGAGATGCCGATATAGCATTTTTCAAAATGTCTTCCCGGTATTCTTTCTGTTCGGCCCCAATAAAGAAACCACAACTGTTTCGGGCTGTATTTGCAAACAGTCAACAAGGAAATGGTGCATTAATCCTGCAGATGAAAGCTCGATGCTGTTCCCATTTATCTGTGTTTATCGCAGCACCAGACGGCCTGATTGGGAAAGCACTCTGTCACAGGAGAGCCAGAAAGGCAGCCGATGAGTGGATGCTGCTTTCCTGGGAGGTGTTGGGTAGCAGACAGGCTTTTGTTGACCTTGTTCCTACACACAATGAGTCTGTGTGGAGGGCCGTGGGCAGCAGTGCCTGGGCCTCTGTTTTACTTCTTAATTTCTTTCACAGCATCAAAAGGCTTTTTCTCTTCCAAAGCTTTTCTTTCTCTTTTACCCCTGAGCCTCTGCAATTGAGGCACAAGCGCAATCTACCAGCAGCTGCCTTTGTTCTGGCCTTTCAGGAGGCCAAGGAACAGTGTGAGGCCTTCCTAATTAGCCTGTGGACCAATGAAACGGTTCTCCAAGCCAGGAGCAGCGGTGGCAAGCCCACAGCCCAAGTGGTAGGAAAGGGGGGAAAGGCCTCTTTAATTAAGGCCCAACAAAACCAGCTTTAAAAAATGGTATTTTCCTCTCTACAGATGCCTTTTGAAAAATCCCTGTAAATGCTGGGCCATGCACAGGCTTTCAGACGGTGCCTCCGCTTATGCCAATGAGCAGGAGGCTCAGTTTGGGCTTTGAATGGCAGAATTCCGGGCCTGTGAGTTTGGGAGCCACAGCCTTCGCCTTGGCCCTGGTCTGCATTTGAACGAGTGCAGCCTGGGCCAGTCATAGAAAGCTGTAATCACTAGATGGTCCCCACTTATTGGAACCATGCCCAACAGCCTACCTTATACGCTTGACATTTACGTGGGACATTCACAAATGTCACGGCACAAAAGCCGCGCCTACAGCACAGATGTGTTCATTTTTTGTTTTGCCCCATTGTTTGTCCCGCATCTACGTCTTTCAGTTGTAACACACTTGATTATTTCTTTCTCCGGTGACTTCTTCAGCGTGCTCACCGAGTACAGGTTCACAAGCCAGTTTTAGACACATCCCCCGTCTGTATCCTTCCTATCCTCCATCTTTACATGTCATAACTATGTCTGGCTGTGAAAAGGCAAGTCTTTGTGATTAGCCTTACCTCTGTGTTCTCAAACTAGCATGTTTTCCCTTGATTTGAAAAGCTATAAACATTTGCCACAATATTAGGGAGATTTATCACGCAGAGAGCCATATTAAGGCAAAGTTTTAAAGTCCTGTGAAACTGTAAAATGCAATGCTTCAAGATGGCACTGCACGCTTGGTGAGAGACCAGCCCTTCTATGTATCCCGTGTGAGTTTACATAGGTGTTCCCCACTTGGCAGAGCGTGTAAATGCACACTGGAGTCAGTACATATAGCTAGATTATCATTTTCAGTGACCGTATACTATAACCTTTCAAAGATTAGCAAGACCCCGCTGAACACATTTTTTAATTAGCGTACAAGGTTGCCCTATGGCAGCTTCACGCACACTCAATTCTTGTCGACTCTTCTCCCCCATCTCCCTGCCTCCCCGACACCCATGTAAACCCTTCCACCTCAAGTCCTTCCCTTTCCACTTTCATTTCATGGGCACGCTATTAACTTCCCCACTTTTCCCCACCTTTCCCTCTAATCTTCTTGTGAAACCCCTGATCCTAGGTAAATACACATAGATAAAATTTAGAAGCTAGGATCCATATGGGGGGGGGGGAAACAAGTTGTTTTTGCTTTTCTGAACCTTTATTACTGCAATATAATATTTCCAGTTTCAGCCATTTTTCTGTAAAATTTATGATTCTATCTTTCCTTGTAGCTAAGTATGGTTCCACTGTGTATGTACCACATCTCCGTCGTTCGTACATCTGTTTATGGGTATCCAGGCTTGTTCCATAGCTGTGAATCCATGAACGGAGCACTAACAATGACAAATTCAAAAGTACCACTGGAGCAGAACAAAGAGTCCTTCAGGGATATACCAAGTCAAATGGTCACATGGTCACATTTAGTATTTTTATTTCTGTTGTGGCTGCACCAGCTGACTGACACTCCAACAACCCGTGAATTAAGGGCTTCTTTTCTCCCACAATCTCATTAGTCTCGTTCCTTGTCTTCTTGGTAACAACCATCCTGAGTGGTGTGAGATGGCGTCTCAAGGCAATTAGAATTTACTTTTCTCTGTGCTTAAGGATGTTAAACCCTTTTGAAAATACTTATTGCTCATTTTATATTTTCTCTTTGCGGAACTCAGTTTTGTTTCGTTGCTCTATTTTTGGGTTTGATCGCCTGTTTCTTCTTCAGTTTTTCTTTTGCTGGTATATTCTAGATATTAACCTTCTGTCCAGCAGAGAGCTGGCAGGAAGTTTCTCCCACTCCACACATTCGGTCTTCACTCAGCTGCTTTCTATCATGCACAGAGGCTTTTAGTTCCCTTCGGTCTCCCTTCCTCGTCTGAGCTCCTGAACTTTTCCTCAGAAAGTCGTTGCTTGTGCCTCTATCTTGAAAACTTTATCCTCTACCAGTTTCAGAGGTTCAGGTCTTTTATTAAGCCCTAAGGTCTTTGCTCCATTTGGAGTTGATGTTTGTGCTGGGTGAGAGATAAGGATCTGATTTCACTCATATGCATGTAGATAGATATTCACTTTCCCCAGCACCATTTGTTCAAAAGCCTGCCTTTTCTCTAATGATCACGGCATCTTTATTAAAAATCAGTATCATAGGTTTATTTCTGCATATCTTCTACTTCATTATGTATGTGTCTATTTCAGTCTGTACCACGCTGTTTTTGTTCCTGAACCTTTGCAGTGCGCTCTGAAATCAGGTGTGGAGACACTTTCGTCATCATTATCATTTTCTTCACCAACATCATTATTTTGCTCAGGGTGTGTTAGCTATTTTACATGTTTCCAAATAAATTTTTTTTTCTATTTCTGTGAATAACAGAACTGGGATTTTTCATGGAAATTGCACCAAATCTGTAGAGTGCTTTTACTAAGACACTGGTATTTAGATGAGACATCTGTCCATCTTCTAGGGTCTTCTCTAATTTCTCTGGTGCATTTTCAAGCTTTGTTATTAGGTTCTTTGATTATATTTATCCCATAAGCAAAATGTCTGCGTACTTCTCAACACAACACAGCATTGGCAGCTCCAAGTTCCCGCTTTAATGAAGGCCTTTGTCTTTGGAGGCAATATGTACTAGGCTAAATGCGAATATACGTGACAAGCTAGAATCCCTGCACTTATTTCATATGATCCGAGTGAGAAATACACGTAAGCATAAGCAGCATTCTTGCTTTTGATTTTTGTGCTACACAGAATTGCTTTGGCAATGGGATCTTTTAGATAACAAGCTGTAAGGAGTGAGAGAATCCAAGCACCTTTCTTTGTCTCGAAGTCCTGATGCCTCAATTTGTTTCAAAAATAGCCTGTCTAGAACACATGAAATATTCAGCCAACACACTGCAAAGTTGTTGGAATTTTGAAGTGTTGAGCATTTTTAGTGATTGAGAATCACGCTTTGCAACCACATTCAGCAAAATGGGGAGCTAAAATCACCCCTGAACTCTGTTCTGTTTCACCATCAATAATTACCTTGAAAGATGTATGCCTCTTACAAAGAGGACCAAATCAGCAGCCTGATTCTCTGGGAGAAAGACCGAGCCATTCAGAAGCATTGTTTCTACGCATAGTCACTTCATATATCAAGGCCTCAACATTATTAGCTATAAAGAAAGAAAAACGCCTGCTTAGAATTTCATCAAGTTCAAGGAACATAAAGCCAGTAGCTTGTGTTTCACATTTTAGTTTCACTTAAAGAAGTTTTGTTAAGGATGTACTATTTCAGGCTTTAAGAGAAACACAAAACCTTTCATTTTATGGCATAGAATATACAAAGGATTTTCACATATATAATCTAATTTACTGCTAAAATTCTTTGAGTCATTAGTGTAATTATCATTTGTAGTTTAAGTTAAAAAAAAAAACTACAATTCAGAGAATAATAAGGATTCTGACCAGGCGTCATGTGATATCAGAACTGAAACAGTCTCAAATCTTTACCTTGCTAGGTTTACTGTGTTCTTCCCTGAGTGTTGTTGGCAAAGCTTATGGAACATGAATCTTGAATGGTAGATTTGTGGATATTTTGTCATTTTTATCGTATGACTGTCTCATCAACGAAGGTTTAATGAACTGAAGTGTGGGTGCCCACCAAACATTACCTACTGGTTAGCTGAACAAGCGGCTGAGTGCCTGGGAGAGACATTTGAAATGAATAGGTACGTGTGGAGCTGTTGGCACAGAAGAGATGAATGCAAAAAAATTACTTCAGTCCTTGTGGTGGTTTGAATGAAATTGCCCACGTAGGCATACAGTGTGGATGCCTAATCCCAATTAGTAAAATGGTCTAGAAAGCTGTGGGAGGTGTGGCCTCGTTGAAGGAGGAGGTGTCAGAAGCTCATGCCAGGCCCAGCCACTCTCTCTCTCTCCCTGCACGTCAGGATGTAAAGCTCTTAGCTGCTGCTCCAGCACCATGCTTTCCTGCCATTATGATTATAGACTAAACCCCCTAAACCATAAGCAATCTCCTAACTAAATGCATTCTTTTATGAGTTGCCTTGGTGTCTCTACATAGGAACCAAGCAGTAACTAAGACAGCTCAAAGTTAGCATTAGTATTTTCGTCCAAGCTACTGAATAATCATCAGTTATTTTTTTAAGTCCAAGAGCTCTCTCCTTGTAACCCAAGGTTGGTGCTGATGAGGGGAGATTCTAAGGAAGGGATGTTGGTCTTTCATGCATTGTGTATCTAGCAGTGATGGGCATTGGTAGCTGTGAGTCACAAGTAGGAAACCAATCTTATGCACAGTAATGATGCTCACCTCTCAGTCTCTCATCCCTAGTAATTCAGCCTGGCTGAAATGTTGGATCACAAAGGAGGACATCAGAAAGTCTAACCCAAGATTCTTTGATACAGGAATCAATAAAGGTACAATAGTGTCAGTAGTTCTCTGTTAAAGTCTTCTCCCACTGTTTCCAATTCCAGAGCAAATCATCTGGAGACATGATACACGAAAGACGTATAGCCAAGGCTCACTGAGTTCCTACAGTGGTCTACCAGTGTGCGCCAAGGTGATGGAGCTGCCTCTTCACTGCCTAGAAAATGGAGAGTGGAATTTCGCTGTCCTTCTGCAAAGTAAAGCTGCTTCTCTCAGGACAGATAGATAGAATTGTCACAAGACAGTTACATAGAAAAGGATGGCCGTAGGACACATGTCTCTGTCTATAAATGTATGTCATCCTGTGGAGCAGAAGGTGGAGTCCAGTGGATGCCATTAACAAAGACTGCTTGAGCCATGGGCCATTTATTTCTATGGCATCCGATTCCAGATGTGCTCAAGCGAGGCTTCCTTACAGTGTGAGCGCCTTCATTTCTGTGTTTAGTTTTCGTTGTCCCATATTCCTGTGTGCTTCATTTCTGCACCTCTTACCTCTGGCCTTTCTGTATCTGTGTCCTACTGTGGTTTTGTTTTCTGTTTTTTTTTTTATTGAAATTGAGAAAATCATTTTCCCCCAAGTCACAAGAAGGAATGGTTGAGGACCTTCTCATCCTCCCCCCCCCCAAGCAAAGCAAAAAATGAAACTAAGCTGGTTTCCAACTTTTGGCTAAGACCAAATCAGACAGTAGAGCACAGGCTGCATCTTTCTGATTGTCTGTGCAGAACAAGAAGGTAAGATTAACAACCAATCTAAAAGCAGCCAAAGGAAGGCCAAATGGGCTTCTTCATTCCTGCTTTCTTTCTGTGAAAGCAGGAGCTGGTAGAAAATGTGGAAAATCTGTCAGAAGTTCTCCAAACATATTTCGAGGCCCACTGGGAAATGAGTGAAGAAAAATCCTAGGCTTGAACTATTTCAAAGTGCTGCTTAATTACCTTGTTCTTATGCTATAATTTTGATTTTAACTGGTAACTCTAATCACACTTTTCTTTTCCCTACTCTAATGTAATGACTTTATAAAGAGATTATTCTGGGACCATGCTCAAGGGCGCATCTTGCAGCTGAACTGAGAAGCCTTTGTATCCCTAAACATGTGTATGAAGGTGTGTGAATGTTTTGTTGGACACATAGCTCTGTGCAAAGGTATGAAGAAGGAGTAAAGAAAGGGGTTGGTGGCACAGTATATTAGTCAAGGTTTTCTGGGAGAGAGAACCAATAGAACAGAAAGAGGTATGTATAGAAGAGGAGATTTGTTATAGGAATTGGGTTATGAGATTCTGGAGGTTGAGAAGCGCCATGGTCTGCCACCTGCAAGCTGGAGACCCAAGAGAGCTGGGCGTGCATTTCTTTCAGAACAGAAAAGCCTGAAAGACCAAGAGGGGTTGTCAGTAGACGTACAGGTGTGATGACTCACAAAGCAGGATCGTTGATGTTCAAGGGCAAGACAGGATAGGCATTCCAGTTCAACGAAAGAACGACAGAGAGAAGCAGAGAAGAATGAATTTGACTGTTGTTCTACACATGTCTGCAGATTAGAGGGAGCCACCCCATTGGTGCAAGTTACCTTAGCTACTTTTTGTTGCTGCAGCAAAACACCACAACCAAAGGAACTGGGGAAGGAAAACACTTATTTGGCTCACAGATTACAGTCCAGAGAAACCAGAAAGTCAAGGCAGAAGGTCAAGGCAGGTACCTGGAGGTAGGCACTGAAGCAGAGAGCATGGGGGAACACTGCTTGCTGGCCTGCTCCCCATGACTTGTTCATCCTGCTGTCTTATACAAGCCAGAATCAAGTAAGAAGAGGTTGCAGGGCTCCCTGGCAGCTTTGCTTTTTCATATCAAGCACTAATAAAGAAAATACCCCCACCCCAGACAGGATTGCAATCCAATCCGATGGAGGCGACTCCGCAATTGAGGTCATTTTCCCAGGTGAACTTAGCTTATGTCAAGTTGACAAGACAAAAGAAAAAAAAAAGAATAGTCAGTAGATCCTTTTCCTACTGACCAAGATGCTAATTTCTCCTAGAAATCTCAGACAGATACTTGCAGAAATAATTTTAATTTTACTGGTTACCTAAGCCTCCCTTTGCTTAGTCAAGTGGACACACAAGAGTAATTGCCACAGATGGTTTTATTGAACAGTCCTCAAAATAATTATTGGAAATATTTCCTGTCTTCTGGCCATTTATAACTTCCATTTTTCCTTCTCCCTTCTTCCCTCCCTTTCTTCTTTTCCTCCCTCCTTTTACCCTTTTTCTCCCTCCCTCCTTTTACCCTGTTCTGTTTGCTCCCATTCCTTTCTCTGCCTTGCTTTCAAATAATTTCTGTTCCTTTGTTGATAATTTGAACTTTGGAATCCCAGTGCCTAAAGTGGGTGCCCAGTGTCCTAAATGGATCACTTGCAGTCATAAAGCGAGGTACCCGATAGCTCCACAGCTATAGCTAGAGAAAATTTCCTGCAGTCAGCTGAAGTCTAGATATTGAGCATGTTTGCAGGTATTCTAGAAGCCATTTACATTTTATCCACACGGGGATTCTGGAAAGATTATGAAAATTGAAACAAGATGGGGCAAAATAACATTCTTTACAGGCCATTCGACTCTGCTAACGGTCTAGTGTAATCTAGGCATTGTGTTATGGGTCTTGTATTCTCTAAGGAGTGTCTGAAATCTATGAGATATTTCTGTATCCACATTTCCATTGGACTCTTAAGGTATATCTGAAGACCTTAATTGTAAAGGAGATCAAGGCATCCCCCTGATTTTATTGTGTTTACAGCAAGTGTTCTGGGAGATTACATTTCCCTGGCTCACGTCAAAGAAAGCCCGAGATTGACATTCACCAGGATGTGTAGTCAGTCCTTGGAGAGTTTGGTCTATGAATTTTTTAATTTCAAGGGGCATAAAAGTAGATAGTATTTGCCCAGAAGCTCACAAGCAAGGACTACCCTAAATAGGACTGGTGCTCAATGGTACTTCATTCATTTAGCTCATTATCTTCCTTGTCTCCACTTCCTGGCACCTCCCAAACTATTTGGACCTCCCCTGGTCTCCTCAGAGGTTTTAATGCAGTGCCAATCTTCAACTCTGAGAACCTTACTTCTTAACCCTGTTCATATTAGCCACAGTGTGAAGTCAGGTCCTCATTTTGTATTTTAAAATTGATTTCCCTCTTCTTAGCTTGAAAGGCAGTTGAATTTCATATTTCACATTTCCCTCCCTCGAAATAAGTAATTACAAACTAAAATAAAGATTCTCTGTCTCCCACAGCCCTGAGTCAGTGATTCTATGTAGGAAAACAATGAAGAAATGGTAAAACACTTTGGAAGATACCCTTGGGATTTTTTTTTTTTTTTT
>JAQHUG010000061.1:3927819-3949253 GCA_028555095.1 Dicrostonyx torquatus | reverse complement strand
GTCTTTTACCATAGCCTCAAATAATATGAACTACTTTGAGGTAATGCTAACCCAAGCAAGTGAAATGCTCATATGATAAAAACTTGTAAGTCATTGAAGAAAGGAAGTGAAGAAGCTATCAGAAAACAGGAAGATCCCCCGTAATCATGTGTCCTACCCAAACAATCTACATGTTCAGTGCAATCCCTACCAAAATTTCAACACAACTCTTCATTTGAAAGGACAATTTTCAGCTTCATGTGGAAACACAGAAAACACAGGAGAGCTACAACAATCCTGAGCAAAGAAAGATCTGCTGGAGATCCCACCATCCCCATTCTCCGCTGTTACAGCGCGATCTATGGTAAGGAAAGCAGCGTGGGATTAGCCCCTCTGTAATTTAGTCCCTTTCTTTGCTGATTCAAGACTTCCTTATCTGTGTTAAGTTTCAGCTTTGTCACAGTTATCTTCTGTGTCTGGGGAAAAGGTGGCAGTATACCCTGAAGGTTTAGAGGCTTTTTCCAAGGCAGATTCCTCTGAAACCATCTGCTGGGGAGCAGGAGGGAGCTGTGGCTTTTCATGGGGACAAATCTGCCATTTGTGGAATCAAAAATAGATTTGGAGATTGAATGTATTCACATAAAGGTCGCTATTTCAATTTTAGACTTCTGTTTTGCCCCTGACCTAAACTGCTGAGGAAGAAAACTCAGTCTTCGCTGGGATTCTGCTTTGCTTATAGCGAAGGCGTAGCCCAGATCCTCGCTTTTCCCTGCTTCCTGGTTGTGCACGAGGTTCTCTTTGCTGTCGGAGAAAATCTTCTGGCTTTCACGTTCACCTTGAGTTCCTGATCTGCCATCCCGTGTTGCTCTTAGCAACCATAGTTCTTCAACAATGTCTTTGTCAATCTGTGCCAGCCTGGGGACACTGGACAGGTCACCTTTTCATCCGCTCGTTTCCATCCTGGCCTGCCAGTCACCATAGTGTAGGCCAGCTCAGTCACTCTCTGACTAAACAAAGGGCCCATGCTGACATTCATCAAGCTGTGAAGAGCCCCTTTCACCCATTGTCTCTTCCTTCTTCTTTCCTCTATCTTTAAATATATTCAGAAGAATTTTGTAGAAGCATATTTGTAAGTTGTTGTTCGTTTTTGGCAGATGGTTCGCACTTTACGAAGTTCCACAACTTTTCAGCCTAAACATCAGGATTATTATTATTATATTATTATTATTATTATTATTATTATTATTATTATTATTATTATTATACAGCAGTGATTATTTACGGATAAAATCACTGCACTACATCGAAGCCATTAGCTCTACCTCATCCCCTACCTTTACGAATGGGAATTCTGGCAATCTTGGGAGACACGTTGTCACGCCGGAGGATGAGAATTGGCCTCTACTTTCTAATGCCACGTCTGGGACTTTTTTCGCATCCAGGATTTCTGGTGAATCCAGGGCTGATGTGGAACTTTGCCTTTAGGGCACTCATCGCCTTTCCAGGGGCCTCACTGTGGACGAGTAAGTGAGAAAAGACTGAACAGAGAAGCTAAGGGAAATGCTCACTGGTAGCGTTTTCCTAGCAGGAGCAAGGCTCTGGGTTCAACCTCCAGCATGGCCAACAAAGCAAGCAAGCTAATATAGCTGAACAGAGAAGAAATCAAGTCACAACTTAAAGTCTCAAGTGATCCTGGACTAGGTCAACGCTTTCTGTTTGTTCCATGTTCAGTCAAGGGAGCAGTAGTTTTACACCCCTGCTAAAGCCACTGGATGCTGAAAGTGGGTATCGGCACCTCTGTTCTCTTCAGCTGAGAGAACCCTGGGGAAGAACAGCCAGTGTGCTCAGGGGTCCTTCCCAAAAGGTTCCCAGAAACACTCGCCATCCACCTGTGGGTTCCTTTAGGTAAGCAACGAGTCTCACTGAGCACATTTGTGACGTCTGACATACAGTAAGTAGTAAGTCGATGCAGAAGGTTCAAAGAGTTGCAGTGATGTGGTGAGAGAAAGAGCTAGGAGACAAAATGGAAATGCTTGGGACGTACATTGTGAGTTTAGGAGTTCATTTCTGCTTTGGAGCAGCATGTCCAGGAGACATCTGTGTGCATGAGTTTGAATCCAGAAGACATCTAGGGATAAACATAACTGTTTGGCATCATCAGAACACAAATATTTGAGCACTTGTCAGAAGAACTACATGTAAAAACCTAAATCATATTTCTAAGTCTTTTTTGAAGATTACATCTAGTTATATTAGCAGAAAGTATATTATGGAGTAGCGATTCTTCAGATGTACAGAAGAAACATGGCAGGCTCGCCTATTTCTTACCCCTTTTCCCGCGCTCCTGATGCGGGAGTACTTGCAGACAAGTCTGAAGGAGCAGCAACAGTCACTGCCTGACCAAGGAGAGGACAACAGACCTCGTCTGTCGCTGCACGCAGAGTGGCCGACCTCTGAACTCTCACTGGAAAGAAAAAATAAACACCTAGCCCGTGCATACCTTTCCTTTCAGGTTTGTGGGCAGTGTTTGCAGTCTACAGGTGATACTGATCCTGGATGAGGTGGTCCGGGAAGGCATGGAGAACAGGAGAGGTGAACGCCGCGAGGAAACTCTGGGGTACACGTGCATTTAAGGAGAGCGGTCCACAAAGCCTGAGAACTTAACAGAAATCAGCTGTGAAAACAGCAAAAGGGTCTTATCAGAGAGGTATCATTGAGGGTAAAAGGTCACCAACATTTAAAGGCTACAGAGCAGGCCAACAGCAATGACGCACACCCATTGAATTTGATATTTAGGAATCTATATACTTTAGTGCTTCCAAAGAGGTGGTAATTGACAAATTGTTCCTGACATTATTTGAAAGTGATTCATTTGTTCCACAAATAGCCCAGTGATTCCAAACTAGCATAAACCACTACACATGCAATGATAATCAAAGCCGACTACTACGAGCCTCGAATTTCATTCCTGTGAATACGCTTCCAGCTCGACCAATGAAAACGTGAACCTTGCCGGGCAGTGGTGGTGCACGCCTTTAATCCCAGCACTTGGGAGGCAGAGGCAGGCGGATCTCTATGAGTTCGAGACCAGCCTGGTCTACAAGAGCTAGTTTCAGGACAGGCTCCAAAGCTGCAGAGAAACCCTGTCTCGAAAAACCAAAAAAAATAAAAAATAATAAAAAAAAGAAAAAAAGAAAACGTCAACCTTTGCAACCTATTGGTTATGTCCTTGCAACCATTGGAAAGGTCTTTCTCTTATGAAATCCTTTAAACAGGAACCACAGCGCAGCCAGTGTCACACAAATCCCTCTTTGTGCTCTTCATGTCCCACTGAAACCCACAGCTTTTACCACAATGCAGATGCTGAGTCCATTTATCGGGTAGAACTTAGACACAGGCTTAGAGAGCTACAAATTGGGTCATCAGTCTCCACCAGCTCAACCAGGTGCTATTGATTCTGTGCTATTCCAACTATGTCGTTTAAGTAACTAAAATAATAGAAAAGACACAGTTCAGTCAAACAGCATGCGTATGCATGCGGAAAACCATATCAGAGGCAGAAATGAAAGGATAGGCTGTCATTTGATACATATGTAGATACATATGAAGTCTGTGATTTCATGTTCATTCACATAGTTTTATGTAAATGGATATCATGCGGGTCTAAAAAGAAATTTAAGCACATAGCTAGTGGCAGAACATAACATCTGAACCTCACTTAGTTATTGGAATTCACTTGTGGTTTGTGGTTCAAAACAAAAAAAAAAAAAAAAAACCACTTTACTGAATAAAAGTTGTCGCCACATTTCTTCACATTGCACGCACAGAAGCCAAACCCCACCTGAGGAGAGCTGGGTTGCTGAGCTTGACCTCTCTTAAACAATGAATGCATCTCCGTTCCCTCCCCAAGCTACTCCAGTTCTGCTGATCAGTAACACTGTTGATTTAGAGGTGGTTTCAGAGCAAGCCGCAGCCACAATAGGAGCCAGTTATCCCAGCAGAAAAATGAAAGGGACTGGAAAGATTAAAAGCATGGGCTGAAAGTACATATTATTCTGCGAGCTGGGTTTGCTAGCTGCAGATCAGAGAGGCCATGAGAAAGGGTGGGGATGCAGCAAGGTAAACAGATTTCTGCCACTCGTGGATACCTGTTAGAGCTAGACGGGTGAGAATTCTTTCTGCTGGGGTCACTGTAACTTCAATTTCTAGACTTTCAAGCTCAACGAGAGCTTTCACATGGGGCTTCATGGAATACAAATCTGTCCCGCACGTTATGAAGCATCCAGATTCCTTAAGGCACTCCGCTGCTGTTATTGTTGAGGTGGTGGAAGGCAGTCTCAAGGGGGTTTCAGACACCTGGCTCTGTGTCTCACCGTGTGTTTTTAGGTTTCCTTCGGTATCCACACGGAAAAGGCACAAAGTGGGAGAGTCCTATGCATAACACAATGAATACTCAAGTGGACGGATAAAATGCAATCCTAGTTTGAGACCCCAAATTCCACCTAAATAAATGGCTAATGTAAAACATGTATGCCATTTGAAGACTTGCTATGAATATAAATGACAAAATGTGTGCATGCATGTATGTATGCCATCGCACACATGGAGTGGAAGTCCATAAATAATGCCTACACCTAGATCGTAAGACAGAGACACAACCACACGACCGATGTGTAAATGTTAGGACAAATAACCAAAGGTTTTGAAGTGGCTGCCTCTAAGAGCAAGGGACAGGGATTGGAGGTTTGATGTGGAGTCCACTGTTTTCTAGCAAGCTCTGAAAAAACAGAGCTTTAGAATTTCCATCTTAAAATAGCATTTAAATCTAAGATGCATGTCAGGATAGACAGCACATAATAAAACGATTCTTTTGTGTCTGTCTATGAGACCTGTATGGACTAATATTATTAACTAGTAGCTAAAGAGTGTTTCTGAGCAGTGGGAGGGCAGCAATGGCGAAAAGAGAACTTTTACTTTGCCCGTGTGGTTATATCTTATTTAATACTGTGTGCTCATTTATTCTTTGAGTATTTTGTATTTGCATAAAATCAATTTTGGTAATATTCACTGAAAGTCCTTCCCAAGCCCCCCCCCACAATGGTCCCCTAGCAGCTTTCTTTCCTTTTTCATTTGATTTTTGGATGCTCATGTTATTGTGTAAATGTAATGTTTACACGCAAATTAAAATTCATATTAATTAAAATTAAATAGAACGTATCAGAAACTAAGTAGTGAACCCATTGTTTGTACATAATCTTAAACTCTGTGCCTCAACTTTGAAACTGAGTATTCTCAGTTTGTCCTTTGGAAAATAGGGCACTACAATGGTGAGATCTTCAGGGACCGAGGCTGATGGAGTGGCATTTTTGATGAGGTCAGGTGACATTATTACACAGAGAAGCATATTGCACATTTTAAAGTACAGAACAAATACATGCATGCATTTTCACGGCTGGAGCTGATGTAGACAAATGATAACCCACGGCGGGCAACTGTCAGCCCAGAGACTGGCAAGTTTTCAAGATGACCCCAAACTACGATTTTCCAGAATTGATTATCATTCAGCTACATGCCAACACTACTAAACGTTTGGCTACTGTGAGTCTCAGACTAAAGTGTAGCATAAATGGTGTCCTGTCTCCCTGGATGGAGATTAATTGATATACAAGAAGCATATGTGGCGAGCTAGGTTGCCCGGAGAACTGACAGTGCCGCCAAGTCTCTTGCTTTGATCTTCAAGTGCACTGCCTGGCTTGGTTCTGTGCTTTAGCCACAAACAATGTTCCCAAACCCACAGCTGTAAACTGCAAACCCACGGCCACAAAGGAGATTAGATAGCGAGTGTGGTTAATCCATGCAAAACCACTGAGTGCTAGGTGCAGGCTTCCAGCAATGTTTCGCTGTGTAAAATAGCTAGGGACGAAGTTGTGAGTGGCAACATTACTGTTTCATCCCAATGTTATTTTATTCCTGCTTCTGAATCTGAAGGTCTGAGGGCATGTCTGCTTCCTCCACGCTAAAGCACTTAGGTTCTCAAAATTGAGAGGAAGCCCACAGATCGTTTACTCTCCTCTGTTGTGTAATAAAAAAAAAAGTTAAGCATCACTGGGGGAAAAATGGTTTTCTCTGATTGATCGTTGCTGATGGTTGAGGCTCTATGTGTCAAATGGCCAGTCTATATTGTGAAGCAATAAAACTTGAAATGTTCTCCTCTGATGGACTCTCTTATCCCAGCTTTGCTCTTTGGTGGGACACTGAATAATCTCAATATATCTATTTGAACGATATCAAAGTGGATTCTCCCCCGGCTTTCCTAGTCCTGGCAAAGTAGTTCCTTAGCTCCAAAAGCCTATTGTCTTTGTGATTTGAGTGTATTTGATTGTTAGTCCCTCGAAAAGTGGATGCTGAGAGCTGCCAAGAAACACGCTGCTCCCTCCACAATAACCCTCAGTGTCTGTGAAATTCCTTGCCTGTATGGTTTTATGAAAACAACACAGGAAAGAGGAGCTGTGGTCTGGCGCCTGTAATCCCAGTGTGGTTTACGTTGGTCTCCTGTCCGCCAAGGCATAAAGACTACCGGGATGCAAACCAGGACCAAATTGAAATGCTTAGTCTAATTTTAGACGTTGGTCTCCTGTCCGCCAAGGCATAAAGACTACCAGGATGCAAAACAGGACCAAATTGAAATGCTTAGTCTAATTTTAGAAGGCGAATAGCTCTAGTGGCACCTAATGAATTCCTTTGCTCCTTACGCAATCTTCCGTCATTGTTTGCACCCAAACTGAGGGCTTCATCCAATTAGCGAAGCAATATCCTGAGAAACAATTATTTCATGGTAGATAACTATGCCATTGTATGAATCAGAAGATGTAAAAGGGGTTGCGGTGGATCGAGTGTTTATGCTTTCTTCAAATCACATTGAGATTTAACTGCAATTGTATCAGTAACACAATTGTACAAGTGTTCAGTTCTGTACAGTTTCAGGAAGGTTGTGATTTCAGAGGAGTTACAGCCATGAGAGCTCTATCCTCGTGCGTGAATTAACTCCATTATTGTGAGCATGAGTTAGATACATAGGACAGATTCCTTGTGCAAGCACATACCCAGTCTCTATCTGTCAATTGCCCTTCTGCATGAAATGATCTAACACGAAAGCCCTCAGGCCTTCCCAGCCACATACTCAAGGACTATTCCCCCTCCAGGACCAGGAACCAATACATTTATGTTCATTACAAGTTAGGCAAGTTATGTTTTTCTGTACATTGCATGTTACCTGTTTATGGTAATTACAATGGGAAGTGCGCTGAGAAAGTGTGCAGTGTTTTTACATCAAAACTCTTCCCCTTCTCATTTACGTGAATCAAGTTTTTTAACACCGTGCAAACAAAGCAAAGATCTTAAGGCTGCACCTTGTTTGTTGTGGCAGTAAGCAATAGCTGTTCATGGATTTGGGAACAACTTCTGAAAAGTTAATTCACCCCATGAAGAGATACAGCTCCACTACAGTTTTTATGCTTAATAAATATATATTCAAATTTCTAATCATTTATGCTGGTCACTTATATGGTTCTGGGAATTATCTTAGTTTAGTCTGGAATATCTTGGACAGTGAAAGCCTTTTAGTCACCAGAATTACCTTAAATCTTACATATAATGTTCTGCACATCTTCTGTTTATACTACGATGAGCTACTTCAAGAACTGTGTCCTTAGCAGGCTGGAGAGGTGGCTCAGTGGTTAAGCACACTTGTTACTTTTCCAGAGGATCCAAGTTTACTTCCCAGAATAGACATGGTGGCTCTCAACCACTTATAACACCAGTTCCAGGGGATATGACACCCTCTTCTGGCATCTTTAGGCATCAGGAACACACATGGGGTCCAGACATACAGGCAGATGAAACCCAAAACACATAAAACTGTTGCATGGAGCATGAGCCCTTTGTTCTGTCCTGGCCAGCTAGCTTACACCCAAAATAATCACACAGAAAATGTATTAATTAAAACACTGCTTGGCCATTAGCTCTAGCCTCCTATTGGCTAACTCTCACATCTTGATTTAACCCATTTTTATTAATCTGTGTTAACCACGAGGTAGTGGCTTACCTGGAAAGATTTAGCATGTCTGACCTGGCAACTCCATGGTGGATATCTCTGCTTTCTTCCTCCCAGAATTCAGTTCTGTCTTCTCTGCCTACATAAGTTCTGCCCTATCAGGCTAAGCAGTTTCTTTATTGCTTAACCAATGAAAGCAACACATAAACAGAAGGACCTCCTACACCATAAAACTTTTGAAAAGTAATTGTGTTCTGTAAATTTATGCATAATACGGCATGAAGGTGAGTTTTCCAGGGCAAAGCTTACCCATCATGCTCCAGGCATGCTGAATCTTGCCATTTCCCCAGTGTTAGGAGATTCTACTGCCAGTGTGTGGTAGTGGGGACTGCTTTTCATTTTCTGTCAGGTGTGGTGTCACACCCAACACTGAGAAGGCAAAGGCAATTAAATCTCTGTGAATTAGAGGCTGGCCAGGGCAACAGAGTAAGACTGGGGCCTGGAAAGAAAAGAAGGGAGGAAGAGAGGGAGGGGAGGAAGGAGGGAGGAAGGGGGAAGAAAGAAAGAAGAAAGAAAGGGAGGGAAGGGAGTAAGGAAGGAAAAAAGGAAAGAAAGAAAGAAAGAAAGAAAGAAAGAAAGAAAGAAAGAAAGAAAGAAAGAAAGAAAGAAAGAAAGAAAGAAAGAAGGAAGGAAGATTTAATGACTTCAGTGACAAATCTTTCTCTTAATGAAAATTAAACCTATTTTAGGTTGTTTCTCCTCTTACGTTTTTAGGACTGAGCTTCAGTTTCCTCAAGTTCCAGGAAGCTGAGAGCCCTACACTCTGAACTAACTAATACAAAGTAAGTTGGCAGGAATATTTCAACCATAAGTCTTTAGTGCCCTTGGGTGAAGGCTGGGCACTAAGAGCTATAGCCAGACACCAAATGTTGAAGACCAGGGAAAGGGGGTACTGTATAGAGACCAAAATACCGGAGAGAACTCAGGACCAGCTAACCTTCTTACTCCTGTGGGAGCAACAGATCTTATTACTAAATGTCCTGTTGTTAGTACCCTGGGATTCCCCGACTTGCTGTGGGACAGTCACATAATAGATGTTTGCATTGGCAGTTTAAAAAACTACCTTAAGCTTAATTCCAGAGAAACCAAGATTTCCCTTTGTTGTGTGCTTGTAAATTGCCTAAGACTTAATGACTGTCAGAATTCCATCTGTGGAATTCTGCGGGTTCCCTGTGGCCAGTTTCAACCATGCTGGACACAGCTCACTTACTGATTTTTCATACCACATGAAATGAAACTCTGTCTTCACCAAGTTTGGATAAAGCAGAGAGAGAGAGAGAGAGAGAGAGAGAGAGAGAGAGAGAGAGAGAGAGAGAGAGAGAGAGGCAGCCACAACCCCTAACTGAATTTGAGGGCCTCACTTTCTGCCTGAGTGAGTCTAGTACTTCTGTGAAGAATTACTCAGAAGTTAGGGGATGCTTCAGTCCTTTAAGGGAACCCAGAGTAGGACACATAGTGTTCCCTGCTCATGACCATATATGTGTGCTGTGCCAGGCCAGCAAGAAGAGGGCAGGGTGTAAAAGGGATACAAAGGGTTATTTGTAACAACAACAACACAATAGAGCAGAACAAAGCAACAACACAAATCCTTTCAGAAATTACTTGATTTTTACCCCGTTTCGCAGTAGCATTTAAAAGTAAACCCTTTAAAAGCCTTCTCAAGGGCCGGCTGTCTGACAGCAAGTTCACCTTTTTCTGAAGACCAAAGTGTTGTCCTTCCCTGGGTACACGTGGCACAATATCACCCAAGACCCTGCCGTCCCCTGGGCTCTGGAATTGCACATTGTATGCTGTGGGGCAAGAGACACTCTGTACCCCACCCCCACTTTTCCTCAAAGGACCCCAGAGGATGCCAAGAAGTGCACTTCCCTTCCCCCAGACAGTCTGGAAGATCCACATATCCTCGCGCTTATGTCCATGTCCGTGATGCATGGGAATTACCCTTCTTCTCAGGTTTGATTTGAGGCTCCTCATTCAGGCTCCTCCTGAATTTGTGCAAATTTTGCTTCTTTAGGTAGAGACAAAAAGGAAGAGTTTAGCAAATTCAGCAAGTTCACTTCCTCATCACCACTCAAAAAGAAGCACATTTTCCCTTAAAAAAATCCTCACAATCCATTGTGGTTCCCACTGCATCAACATTAATTAACTGAAGAAACGTTACTTCAAATAATCAATTAGTTAATGAATTCGTGATTTCTTAAGTTCAGAAGAATCTATTTGAATCTCAGTAATAAAATTACACAATTATTTAGTAAGAGTAATGATGGCATATTGAATAAAATCAGAAAAATTTTAGAATAGGAATTAATAAATAAATACATTCCAAGTATATTACAATGAATAAAATGTACTAATATAATTCTTAAGAAGGAACTAAAAGTACACCATAGTCACACTCTTACAACAGAAGTTTTCCAAGTCACAGAAATGAACCAGTAAACATAAAATTGTATCCTTCCACTCAAATGAAATTCTTCAAAAACAGTTGTAAAAAAATACAGAGAGGTTTATGCTACCTGGATTGTCAGAAAAATATTTTTTCTTTTTATTGAAATGTTTTTTCCTCAGATAATATAGCCTGATCACAGTTTCTCCTCCCTCTCCTCCTTCCAGTTCCTCTGCACCTCCACCTCATCCAGATCCACCCCCTTTCTGTCTCTCATTAGAAACCAAGCAGGTTAGTAGTATCTAAGAGATAATACTAAAATAAAATATAATAAAATACAGCAAACGCTAACACATAAAAAGAAGACAAAACCAGCAGGAGAAAAAAAGCTGGAGTGCAGGAAAGGCACAAGAAACAAACAGAATCACTCATTTGCATACTCAGGAATCTCATGGAAACAATTAACTGTAAGCCATAATACATACAGAAAGGGCCTATAAATTTTTTTAAAAAAAAAGGTAAAATTGAGGGCCTGATATGACATGATGAGACAAGGGCCCTCCAAAAATGCCATTGGTTTTCTATTGACCATCTACTGCTGGGCATGCAGCCTGGACTTGTGAGTAGTTTGTTTTGCTAGTGAGACTCCCTTGAAAAAAATTCAATGTTCATTTCAAATTGGGGTTATCAATCTCAAGATAGCTTCTGGGTTAGGAATGGGAGTGTGTGCCCACTTCTGTTTTCAGTTCTAAGACCCTGTCACACTGTCTCGGGCTCTGTGAGTTCATCTGTTCATCAATCTTGTCTTAGAGCCTTGTTCTCCGGTGTTTTCCATCCTCTCTGAGCCTTACAATCATTCTGCCTCTTCCTCGGGGGTGGGGCGCTTTAAGTCTGATGGGAAGGGTTTAATGGAGACTCCCCTTTTAAGACTGATTGTTCCAAGGTCTCTCACTCTTTGTGCATTGTCTAGCTGTGGGTCTCTATATTTATTCCCCTCTGCCACAGAAGGAAGCTTCTGTGATGATGGTTGAGCATGGTACTGGTCTGTGAGTTTAGCAGAATGTGATCAGGAGCCATGTCATTGCTGTGTTCTTTCACTAGAACAGTAGTCATTGGTTTTGCCCTAGGTCGCTGCTCTACTTAGTTTCACATTCTTGGCCACCCAAGCAGTGTTGGGTATGGGTTCCATGTCATGGACTGGTCCTTCAGTCAAATCGGCTGTCGGCTGGTTGTTCCCACAAGCTTTGTGCCACCATTGCACTGGCAGATCTTGCAGATGGTACAGTTCATAAGCTGTAGATCTGGGTTGGCACCAGCCTGAATTCTCCATGGTGAACAAGTCGTGTAGGTGTTTTATTCGACAGTGGAGCCTTGCTGTCATTTTGTGAGCACCAATCCATAGTCTTGGCAACAGCCTGGATTGTTTGGGGGGTGCCCTGGGACCTCTTTCGTCAACAGTTCAGTCAGATGGAACTCGTTTCAGGTACTGGAAACTTCATTTGGTAACAAGAGATGTCCAGCAAAGGCTCTATCTGCCCCATTATTTGGCAAATTCACTTAGATCACCTTCACATATGAATATATTTAGGAAACTTCTACTATTTTTTTCATACTTTCCCTCATGTAGTCCTTAAATAACTATCTCTACGCATATTCCCTCCTCTTCCCCGTTTTCCTTTCCCCTGCTAACTTGATCCTCCCTACTCCAGTCCCCACCACACATCCATCCTTAAATATCTGTTCTATTTCCCCTTCCTAGGGAGATCTATCTGTACCCCTAGTCCCTTACTCTAAACCCAACCTCTTTGCTTCTATGCATTGTAGCTTGGTAATTATTGACTTAACAAATAATATCCACATATAAGCAAATGCATGCCATACCTTGGTGAGGAATATTGGATTGCCTCAGTCAGGATGAATTTTTTCTAGTTCCATCCATTCACCTGTTAATTTCATCATTTAAATTTTTATTACTAAGCAATATTCCATCATGTGCATGTACCACATTTTGTTTTTATCTATTTGTTTTTCAAGAGACATCTGGTGTTTTTTAAGGGACATCTAGGTTGTTTCCAATTTCTGGCTTTTATGAATAGAGCAGTAATGAACATGGTTGAACATCCTTGTGGTAGGATGAAGCATTTTTTTAAATATATGTCCAAGAGTGGCTTGGCCGGACCTTAGATGGCAATCCCCACCTTCCCAAGGAACCGTCACATTGATCTCCATAGTGGCTATGTAAGTTTGCAGTCCCAGCAATAATGAATGAGTGTTCCCCTTATGCCACATTCTCCACAGTCATGAACTGACACCTGTTTTATTGACCCTAGCCATTCAGAAGGGTATAAGATGAGATCTCAAATAAGTTTTGATTTGCATTTCCCTGATGACTAAGAATGCTGAACATTTTTTAAGTGTTTCTCAGTCTTTTGAATTTCCTCCTTTGAGAATTCTGTTTATATCTGTACCCCCATTTTTAATTGAGTTATTTGTTTTCTTAATATCTTGGGAACTTTTTAGTTCTTTATATATTTTGGATATTAGCCCTCTATCCAATTTGCAGTTGGTGAAAAAAATCTTTTCCCATTCTGTATGCTGGCACTTCGCTCAAATGATGGTGTTCTTTGCTACTCAGATGCTTTTCAGTTTCATGAGGTTCCATTTACTAGTTGTTGATCTTAGTGCCAGAGCCAATAACTTCAAGAGTATTCTCCACTTTCTCTTCTACGAAGTTCAATGTATGTAGTGTTAAATTGAGGGTCTATGATCCATTTGTAGTTGGGTTTTGTGCAGGGTAATAAGCATGTATCTATTTGGAATCTCCTGCATGCAGTCATCCAGTTTGACATGTACAATTTACTGATGACACTGTCTTCTTTCCAGGTTTCATCTCTGGCTTCTTTATCAAAAAACAGGTGTCCATAGGTGTGCAGATTTTGGTCTGGGTCTTCAATGTGATTCCGTTGATCAGTGTGTCTGTTTCTGTGCCAATAACATGCTGCTCTTATTACTGTAGTTCTGTAGTATAACTGGAAATTGGAGATGGTGAAAACTCCAGCAATTCTTTTATTATTAAGGATAGCCTTAGGATTTTAGGTGTTTTTATGTTTCCAAATGAAGCTGAAAATTGTGTTAGAGTTTTGACGGGGATTGCATTGAATCTGTAGATTACTTTTAGTAGAACGGCCATTTATTCTATGCTAATCATACCAATTCATGAGCCTTGGAGATCTTTCCATCTTCTAATACCTTCTTCACCTTTTTTCATCAATAACTTGAAGTTTTTATCATATAAATATTTCACTTGCTTGGTAGTGTTACCCCAAGATATTTTATATTATTTGAGGCTACTGTGAAAGGTGTTTTTGCCTGATTTCTTCTCAGTCCATTTGCCATTTTATGTTAGAGGGCTATTGAGTTTTGTGAGTTAAATTTCTATCTAACTACTTTGCAGAGTCTATCAGCTGTAGGAGTTTCCTGATGTAATTTTTAGGGTCACTTATGTATATACTCTTATATTAAATGAAGATATGTTTACTTCTTCCTTTCTAATTTGTATCCCCCTTGTTCTCCTTCAGTTATTGAATAGGTTTAGAGAGAGAGAATAACCTTGTTTTGTTTCTGATTTTGGTGGAATTGCTTTGAGTTTCTCTCCATTTAAGTTCATGCTGGCTATGGGCTTGCTGTAAACTAGCTGTATTATGAGATATGCCCTTTATATGCTAATTTCTTCAGCATTTTTATCATGAAGTGTTGTTAAATTTTGTCAAAGGCCTTTTCCAACATCTAATGAGATGATATGTGGTTTTTGTCTTTCAGTTATTTTATATGGTGGATTATGTTTATTGATTTATGTATGTTAAACCATCTCTGCATCTCTGGGATAAAGCCTACTTGATCATGGTGGATGCTCTTTTTTGATGTGTTCTTAGATTCAATTTGCAAGCATTTTATTGGGAATTTTTGCTCGTGTGTTCATGATGTAAATTGGTCTGTACGTCTCTTTCCTCTTGTGGCTTGGTTATCAGGTTACCTGTGACTTTATAAGAAGAGTAGGACAATGTTTTTTTCTGTTTCTATTTTATGGAATAATTAGAGGAGTATTGGCATCAACTGTTCTCTGAATGTCGGGTAGAATTTTACACTAAAACCTTCTGTCCCTGGGAGTTTTTTAGTTGCAAGACTCTTAAAGACTGTTTCTCTTTCACTGGGGTTATAAGTCTGTTTAAATTGTTTATCTGATATTTACTTAACTTTGGTAAGTGATACATATCAAGAAAATTATATGTTTATTTTAGATTTTCCAATTTTGTGGAATGCAAGCTTTTAAAGTATGGGCTTACTATTTTTCTGGATTTCTTTGCTGTTTGTTATCATGTCCTCCTCTTCATCTCTAATACTGAGTACACCCTCTCTACCATTTAAATAATTTGGATCAGGGTTTATCAATCTTCTTGATTTTCTCAAAGAACCAACTCTTTGTTTTATTGATGCTTTATGATTTGTTTGTTTGTTCCTTTCTATTTACTTATTTACCTTTGATTATTTCTTCCCATCTATTCCTTTCATACACATGAAAATTTTTAAAGAAACAAAAAAACACACTATATGTGTTATTAAATTACTACTAAGAGATCCCTCCTTTTTTATGTAGGCACTTAGTGCTACGTTGTTGCCTCTTAAAACCACCTTCATTGCATCCTATAAGTCTGGGTATATTGTTTACTCATTTTCATTTAACTCTAGAAAGTCTTTTATTTCTTTCTTAATTTCTAAGTGTGACAGAATATTTTAAGTGGTCAATCACAACCTATACTTTGCTCTTAAAAAGCAAACATTTATAAAATAATGGCTTTACAGAGGGAAAATGGACTGAAAGACTGTCTGGACATTCTAGAATGAACATAGGATAGAGGAAGAGTAACTGAAAAACTCAGCCCAAGACTATTACAAACCCTTGGGTACCTCCTTTGGCTCAATTGCTTTCTCTTCCTACGCAGAAGGGCACACTACAAGCAGTGCGCGCCTCCCTGCCTTCCCACCCATTTGCAGTTTCACTTCCTGTGGTTTCAGTTACCCATGGTCAACCATAGTCTGAAAACATGAAATTCTCAGAGATGAACAACTCGTGCTTTCAATTTTGCAGTCCTGAGTAATAGATCTCACATCCATTCAACTCTGTCTTACACAGATGTGAGCTTTCTCTTTATCTGGCATAATCCAAGCTGTATAAATTATAGCACATTAATTACTATCTAAAGTCTTGTTTATGAGGATCAAACATACTTGTGTTCAGGAAACTCTAATCATATTTAACAATGCCCCCAAAGTGTAGGAGAAGCGGTATTGGTGATCCTCTATGCCACATGAAAAGTTCTGTCTTCCCCCTAAGCAAAACAGTAAGGAGAGTAAGAGATACTGTTGGTGCGCCCATGATCATACAACTTCTGTTACAGTACTTATTGTCTTTACTCTGTTTTAGGACTCCTATTGATCTCTTCCTATGCCTAATTTACAAATTCACCTTTATTATGGATAGACACCTATGTGGAGTTCTGTATTACCTGCAGATCCAGTCGTCTATTAGAGGTCTTGAATACACCCCCGACAGATAAGAGAGGAACACTACAATCCAGTTACTGTATTCTAGATACCTACTTTATTTTCACATAACATTTGTCTTATTATTAGGCTCTAAGAATCTAAGACTACTTCCTATTAATAGCCCAAGGTGTATGAAGATATTTGCATCAACTAAAACAGAGGTACATATATACATATACATATATATACATATATATATATGGACAGAGAGATGTATGTATAAATGTGGGTATACACACACACACACACACACACACATATGAAGTAATATGCCTCACCCAGCTATATAAGTGAGCCAGAACCCATACATTGTGTGGTTTTGATCAACAAATTATTTTTAAATGCTAGATAATGTCTTCAGGAAAAATGAGGAGAAAAAGATGCATATACAAAGAAAAAATGGTGAATGGCAGATTATTACTAGTTAACAAGTATAAAGTCTGGAAAAGTGCTATGACTCTTTCATAAAATCTAATCTACTAATGTTATTGATATGGTTAAAGGAATTTTCTTCAACTGTGCTGTCTGTCATTCAGGATTGTTTTGGGTCAATATATTTGAGACCAGAGCAAATTCGGCGCATATTCAGCTGTAGCACATGCGAGCTGAGAAGTTCATCCACCCAAGCCCCTGTGAATGGGACTTTTTGTGCTCAAGAATGAGCCATATGTCAGTGTGGAAGGGGGAAACACAGGTTTGGAACTGTGCCTCGCAAATCAGACAGCCATGGAAAGGCTAAATGGCAACCCATCTTCTCCAGAATACACATGGGTCTCTTTGTTGTTTGCATTTTTCAACTTTGTCAGTCAAATGTTTCATCACTCTGAGAGAATGCCTGATAAAAACAACATAAAAGAAGAAAGGACCGCGAAGCTCACTGCGTGGGGATTTTAATCCAATCTGTGTGCTCATTGTTGTGGGCCTGAGGTGAGAGGAGCATGTGGCAGAGGAGACTGCTCATCCGATGGAAGCTGAGAAACAAAGAAAGGATGAGGATGAGACATCTCTTTCCAGGACGTATCCCATTGACCTGCTAGCCCACTACCGAATAATGCAATCATGCTAGGACTCCATCAAAAGACAGTCCATCATCTGATCCAATCACTTCCCCAAACACCCTGCTCGGAAGACAGCTGTGTTAGGAGCCAGAACTTCAACACTTCATCTTTAAACCGTGGTATTATCCCTTTATTGATGAATAAATCCCAGACATATACTTCAGGCAAACAGTGCTGACCTAGCTCCATCTCTGACAGTGGGCAAACTGAGTCAGGACACGGAGATCCTTTCATGTGGTATTTGATGGAGAGGACTCAATTCATTGTTCCCTCATGACATTCCGTCCACAATGAGCACTTTTTAAATAGTTTCTGCATATCACTAAGGAGTCTATTAATTAATATATGGTAGATAACAGATGGTTCTACCAATGGCTGGGTAACTGGCTTGTTCATTCATTCATTCATTCATTCAACAAATACTGTTTGAGAACCTCTGGTTGGGAAAAAATGTGGGAGAGAACAAACATTAAGCTGGTTGAGAAAAGAAAAACTAAGTCCCAATGCAAAAGTGATGGGGGCACTGGTGCAGGAATGCATGGAAGGAAATAGTTAACCCTTCTTGAGAGAGCCGTCCCAGAAAGGTAATTACTTTTAAACTATAACGAGGAAGTAGAAGAAGAAGGAATGTTGCTAAAGACAAGAAATCGCACGAAAAGACGTGTAGAAAACAACCGGCTGCAGTTTCTGGATGTTTGCTATGGCCCGGGAGCTATGCTTAACATTCCCATGTACTGACTCATGCAGTCTCTACAGCAGAGCGATGAGGTGAGCACACTTTTTTTTAAAAAGTAGCACATGAGAAGGCGGGTCCAGAAAGGTCATAGCTCTTCCCAAGCTTTCAGAGGTGGTGGTGACACAGCTGGGCTTCCAGAGCCATCCCAGCCCTCCACCACCTCAGCCTGAGTTCAGGGGCACAGAGGGCTTTGATTCGGCTAACCTAGAATTAGCCTGAAGGACTACGGCAGCAGCCCAAAGCAGAAACGGCACTGGGAGGGACTTCCGCCCAGCTCAAGGCCTCACGGCTGCCGTGTGAAGATAGTCAGAAGAACAGCTGGGCTGGGCGAAGCAGCCATTGTCTGGAGCCCGTCTATCAGTAGAGCTGGGAAGCATAAAACAAGGACGGAGAAACATTCATCACTTGCCACAGGCTCCTGTAATTACACACAGATGAATGAGGCTCAGCCACCTCGGTGCTACAACACTGGTTTTTGTTCTTCTGTGACATTTTGATTCTACAGCCAGCCCCCCTCAAGTGTTACATGACATGCATTCATTTTCAGTACAGATTCTGTATTGGGAATTTTATGACATTGCTTAACGGGAACTGCCGGAGGTGTGACAATTACCAGAAGGGCTTATGCAGTGGTTTTCCGGGTCTCCTTCTGCAACATAGCCCATCTGCCCATGGTTTCCTTCACCTCTTGGCATTTCTCATTCCTTGTCACCCAGGAGCAGAGGCGGCTAGCAGAGCACTTGACGGTAGTCAGTGCCAGCGTCACTAGGCTCAATGCCTGTTAAAAGCCACCCAGAAAGGATGACTGTATCAGAATCCACACAAGATGGCACCTTCCTGGAAGAGGCCTTCAGTGGCTTCTCATAGTCGCTTAGCAATTTCACTTACAATTTCTCTCATGTTTTGGTTCTGAACCTAGCCATTATCTCCTGAGCCATCTCTCCAGGCCTTTACCTACAATTCCGCAAACAATGTTTACCCACAATTTTACCTATGACTTCTGATGCTGTTGGCAATTATAAAATTATATGTACACTTTATGTGTCTGAATCTTCAAAACGGCTTTGTATGACATCAGTGGCTAGAGTCTCAGCGAGTTTACAGGGCTTCCAGCTGGGCCGTGGAACTGTCAAGGCTGTGAAGGAAGATTCTAACCCATATCAATGTCCTGCTTACACAGCAGACTGTGGACGTCTTCATCCACTCTTCATAGCTACCGCACTCTGCTTCGTGTGACTCTGGAGCGGCTGTTTAAAATACTGTAACAACAAGTCAGAAATAGAATGAACTATCCCTCACCCACCCACTTTTATGAGTACCAGGCATGCAGGCTTTGGTATACACCTGCACTGCCTGAGTTTACGTTCCTCATTGTGCCCACAAATGCAAAATCTTCATGTGGTGGTTGGAGTAGGCACATAGACCCAAACAGAAATGGACTCTAGACTTTAAAATGAAAAAAAAAAATAAAGAAAACTTAGTGGAACATTGAATAACAGAGGAAGTGGTGCGCGCCTTTTATCCCAGCACTTGGAAGGCAGAAGCAGACGGATCTCTGTGAATTCAAGGAAAAGCAAAAGAGCTTTGTTGAGACCGAGTCTCAAAACGAAACCAAAAGCTCCTTTCATTTGGAACTTGACCTTTTAATACTGAGACCTAAAGTTCTTAAACTCACATTGCTTCCTAAGTGCTAAGACTAAATCTTCCCCCAGTAGAGCAGCAAGATTCTTCACACCAGTGTGCTGCTCCTGCATCTTTGTGAGCTCCACCGGAGGTCAGAGTCCGCACCTTGGGGTAGATGGGAACAAGCAGATGAAGGCCGTAAGCATCCCCTATTGGTCCTCTGCCAAGGGATCTTTTCTGATCTCAGGGTTTTGATTTGCCCGTGTGTGGGATGACGGTGCTAACATCTGGAGTTCTTCCTTCTAGTTCCTTGTGCACTCTCTTCCGTTACGTGACAGTAGGAGTGTGGTCTAGTGACAACAGACTCTGTCATAGCCCCGTTAGAATGGCTGGTGGCCATCCTACCGCACACACACATCTCAGAACTCCATAGATAGCCCAGTCTCCTGTCCCAGACTTTAAAGCTGGAGCAACGCTTTTCTTGACATGTCCTCTGTTTAAGATGCAGTGATGAGAAACGTGCCTGTATCCCTCATCTAAGCATGCCCATTTGGGAGCCCCAAGTCTTATATTTTCCTTCCATTTTCATGAATCAAGATTCAAAAACAGAACGGACAGAACACGTGGTGACCTTGTTTGGACTGGTCCTTCTTACTCTAATAATGTCCAAGGTTGGTCACTGCTACACTCAGCACCTCTCATCCACATTACTTTCTGGTCTCCTTTGGCAATGTGCCTGACACGTTGTCAGCTCCACTAAATCCCAAACTCCTAGGTGACAGAGGTGACAGGGACCTCTGCTTTCACCTACAAATGATCCTTGTGTACAACACATTCCAGCTCTGACGTTCAACAGGAAGTAGCATTTCCGTGTATTGGCCAGGCATCTCCCCCATAGTCCGCTAGGGAGCTCCCCAAGCAGCAGACCTCAGACTCCACTGGCAGATCATGGAGATTTTATGAATTTCTCTTTACTTTGCCTCACGGGTCTGCTAAGTGGCTTACCCTAGATAGAGACAGAAGAATCCCAGCCACCTCCCTGCCACACTGCCTTAGCGTGAGACTGTGTGTGGAGCAGGTGTTTGATAAAATATTTGTCAAGCCTCTTCCTATTTGTAACTCCTACGCCTCTTTCCAGCTTGCACATTGGCATGATGGGTTTAACAGTAGCCTCATATTCACACAGTGAAGTCCCAGTTCCACGGATTATTAAAACAATTTGAGAAAAATACTTGCAATTGTAATTAGTTGCATTAATTGTAACTAGCGCAGTAGAATCCTTAGGTGGGCCCTACATTCATCTGACTCATAGCATATAAACAGATAAAATGCAGACACAGATGCATCCATTGAACACATGCTCTGTGGACATGAAAAGAAGCCAGCTCCAAGCCAAGGCCAGCATCTGGGCAAGAGCCTTCTTTCTTGGATCTCACACCACTATTTTTGATGTCAGACTTCTAGCATCTAGGACACAGAGGAAAAGGCATCCGACTTTGAGCCCCTGACAACAGACTTAGCAAACTACACAGAGTCATGGCATACTTTGAAAGTTCCTTATCGTCTTCTCTGCTCAGTGGTGTTTCTCTGTCCACTGCCATATTTTCTGAATTCTTGTGACCCTGTCATCTTGACGTCTGGGACCCATTTAGGCTTTGAGTTCTCAGTCTGCTACTGGCTTCTATGAGCTAAGATATCAGAGTCTCAAATCCACAGCCTGTGGGCCCAGTTGACTTATGTAGAGGTTGTTGCTTGTATTCAAGGATGCTTCTGTGTCCTTGTGAATATAAATTCAGTTGTCAAATTAAGATACTACAGAAATATTTTCTGCTTGCGAAAAATAAATTGGAGAGTATGACAATGCAGGGTCTTATTTCCCTTCTGCTATTTTTGCAAAGGCAAATATCTGCTCATTAGCAGCCCCTCTGCTTTCTG
>JAQHUG010000061.1:3886929-3906702 GCA_028555095.1 Dicrostonyx torquatus | reverse complement strand
GGTCCTTACAGCATCTCCATCCATTCGTAGGTAGGAATGATCCTCGCGGTCCTTACAGCATCTCCATCCATCCATAGGTAGGAATGCTTCTCTGGTCCTTACAGAATCTCCATCCATTCGTAGGTAGGAATGCTCCTCTGGTCCTTACAGCATCTCCATCCATTCGTAGGTAAGAATGCTCTTCGCGGTCCTTACAGCACTTCAAGTATGGCTCCTTTTGTGCTCATCACAATTTTGCCTCACATGTAATCCATTTGCAACTTATATTATTTTGCTATAGATTTAGAAATTCCCAACTTCTGTATTTTCTAATGCTATGGGCTTCACTATAGTAGATGATCTGGATTTTGATTTGATACTGCAGCTAACACTATGGAAACTGCTAATGGTTCATTTTGGGTGTGGTATCCAGGAGTTCCTGGTTATCTGTGAAGATAGTAAAGTTACACCATCCACTCCCAATTACAAGTCTCTATGAGGTCAGTGTTTTTTTTTTTCATATACTTCAAACTAATATTTGACAAATGATTAGGTGTAAAAGTAGGAATGTGACTACAAGGGCCTTTTAATAACCCAGAACTGGATAAATTTGATGAAATGTAAAATACTGTTACTCATCTCATTACTTGTTCTGGAAAACATGCATGTCAATTGTTCTGACCAATTATGTCTATATCAACAGATAGCACCCATGTAAGTAAGTGCTCTTTCTGATGATTGACAGTTGAAAGCAAATACTACAATATGAATATTTTGATTCCTATAAAATCAAAGTGTTGAAACCTTAACCCTTAAAGTAAAGTCAGGATAACAGGCCTTTAGGAGTCTTTATAGTTCCAGGGGAATGGAACATTTATGGACAGGATTAGTGCCTTTGTAACAGAGATCTTAGAGAGATTTTAGGCCTGAAGCCTGAGATAGAGGCATAGGGTCATAAGTTCAAGGTCAGTGTGGACAACTTGTTTAGTTACTGTCTCTAAAAGAGAAAACGGGACTGTAACAGGAAAGCCAATGAGAGGGCTTTGTGTAGGATGTGAAGGATGTGGGAATCCCAATCCCCAGGAAAGAAAAAACAAGAAGAGGCCTGAGGAAACTCATGTCTTTTGTCACATGTGAGGACAGGGTGAAAAGATGCTCTCTGTAATGCTGACTTGCCACATGTGAGGACAGGGTGAAAACATACTCTCTATCACGCTGAGAGCAGGCTCTCCTCACACACTGAACTTGCCTTGTTCTTAAGCTTTACCCCTCAGAATTGTGAGAAATTCTCTGTTGCTTGTAAGCCTCCTAAGTCTGTGACATTATGTTGGGACAGTGCAAATGGATGAGGCAGCAATTAGTACAAATTTTTAAAATAAAAGCCCTGTCTGTAAAGGAAGGTTTGTATAAAAGGCTAATAAAAATCATAAGAATAAAAGTGGTCTGTTTAGCCAGAGAAATCAAAGTCAAAGACGCCCCAGGCGCTTTCCCCCTATTTATGGCCTCCTGGCTGGCTCCTCTCTAGAGTAACCTCTATCAAGAGGCAGCCACTGGCCTCAGGTGGCAGAGCTGTGTTAACCGGGACCTGTTAGGCCATGTTAGGGTGGGCTGTTACAAAGAAAGGTGATGGATGGGTCATCCTTGTCTCCAATTTGAGTTCCTCACCTGGCATACACTTAGGACTCAAAAAGTTTCATCTTAAAAATGCCTGTACCTGCTGATTACCTAATTTAGAGAATCACCCGAATGTGCTTGATTTGATAGAAAGCAAGGGTAGCATCTGAGCCAAGGGTAGATGCAGGAAGAGTTCAGACACACCTTTCTCTGAATTGTCAGTCTGGGACTGAGCGACTGAGAACGACTTGCCACCAGATGTGGGACTGAACACAATCTCCAGGGAGAAGAAACTAGAAGAAGAGTCAGGATTGCACAATGCTTCTGGGCGGTTCTGGGATCTAAGGGATGTCAGTGAGTGTCATGTTTGTAGACACTGGAATTCCAAGCCTATCAGATCAAAAGCAGTGCTTTCTCGCTTATTTAGTCATAGCGAAGGTACTTCAAATTTAATTCAATCTTATTTCAGTATGGCACTCTTCCTAGTTCTGCGTCCAGTGTCAAGAATGGCATCATCATCCACTCTGCTAATAAAGCCGAATCCTTTGAAGGAGTCCTTGATAATGAAGACCTAGAATGATGGTGGTCTTTGAGATGCTGTTCCTTCCATGTCCAAATCTCACTTTTTAATTAAATCCACTAGAATGATATATATCTTCCTGCTTTTTCCATACACAGGCTTGGCACTCAGAATCCCGACCCCATGTCAACTGAACACTATAGGAACACCACCATGCAGACATAGGGAAACAAGGCCAAGGGAATCCTGTCCAGTGCCTACAGCTGGACAAGGGCGTACTTGCCACATCCTATTGAACACGGCGGGAGTCCTCATTGGTCTGAACAGCCAGGACAAGAGTGCAAGCACAGGGTTTTAAAACTGGTTCTTGGACCTCACCTGAGAAAAGTTCTTTGGTAAAGCCCTCGTTTCCTTACAACAGAATAATCTTTTCTGTCTTTTCAAGTTCTCCAGCTGCATTCCACGGCATCTTATTTTATTTTTAGAATTTCTCCCTCCCAGATTTAATTATATACCTTTGTTCACCTTAGTTCAAACACCGATTATTTGAACAAGGGCAACCGCTTGTTCCTACCACCAGTCTTTGTCCAATACCCAGTGTCTATATTCAGATTTTATCCTTGTTATAGCATTTGTTCACGGAGCTTAGTGATTCCCCATTGCCGGGAGAATAATGTCAGAATTCCTACTTAACCATTCAAAGCTCCTAACATACAATACTGTTCACTCCTTAGCTCTTGAGAACAGAAGACAGCGCAAAATTAGTTTAGTCCCTGGATCTACCACAATGCCCGGCATGGAGTAATCCTGGGCAGTGTTCGAAGTGAGTCATTCAGAAACTCTGCTCAATACAATTAAGTCTTTCCCAGGATGGCTATAGAGACAGCCATGTTTTTCTCTGTGTGCAGAAATTATACAGAGTGTACACTTTGAGAGGGTCCTTGTGCCACAGGCCTTTACCTCCCTGACTGGCATGCACTAAGCAGTGTATTTGCCTACCCCGTTCAATAAAGCATGCACTCTCGTGGCAGGGAGGGGGCAGGGGGGATTCCCGCCATCCTCATCTCTGTACCTGTGTTTGTTAACCATGTGATGTGCTGCTTTGATGTATATTGACTGATCTTGTCTCCTAGACAGGAAATGTGTGTTATAGAGGTGGGGGAAAGTTCGGCTCAGCAAACATTTCCCTTCCCACAGCTCAGGTACAAAAGACGTCACTGTGTCAACATTAAGTATGATTTTTGCTCTAGTTTCTGTTGACACTCTTTGTCAGATTAAGGATGACTGTCACTTGACCCAGTGGTGACTCTGAGGGCCTAACGTTTGAGTATCTGAGACCTCCTTGGCTTCCTCAATCATTTGGTCACATCCCTGACCACAGAGCTCCTTAAGAAATGTTAATTACATAGACAAAATCAAAATGGAGTCTCCAAACCGCATTTGATAACAAAGATTTCTAAGAAGTTTCCACTTGGGCAAATCTCTAAGCTCTTTCTATTTTTACTATTGCCATGTTCATGAGATAGGTGAATCAGAGCAGAACCTGGAAAAATCAGAGCTGTGTGAATTCTGACTGTGGTCATTCGTAGACTGTGTGTTTAAAAGGCTCAGTGTGTGTGTTGGTTCATCTGATCTAAACCAATAGCAATAAATGGACACTCTTTGGACCAGAGAGAGGGCTCAATAATAGACAATGTTTTCTCTGTCTTGTTTCCCAATGGACAACTTTGAAATGTTTTGTGTGTCACTTCATGTTCTCTCTCTCTCTCTCTCTCTCTCTCTCTCTCTCTCTCTCTCTCTCTCTCCATATTTGTTTGTTTTTACATAAGTAAAACAATGACTTCCAGTTGGCACTTTCTTATTCATTAAGACTGGGTAGCATGAATCTTTTCAGCAAAGGATTTGATTTCCGGTGGCTGTTAATTTATCATCAAGAACTTCCTCTCAAGGGACTTTCTTAAGCTTTCTTTCTGCAAGGTGTCTCAGCCAGAGAAGCTGTGCCATGGAGGCAGGAGAGGCGTGAACACATAGCAGCCTTGGCATGCCAAGTGGTGATACCTGCTCATCCATCATTCCATTTAGATGAATGAAAGATTACAGCCCTATGAGAAAAGGCAGCCCCAGCCATACAATGCTTTGTGCGCAAAGTAAATTGCTAGTTTCCTGTGATCTTTCTGACAAGTAAATTACTGTAGAAAATAGCGTAGATGAAAACACAATGGCAAATATGCAGAGACTTGGTCCTTCAAAGGAGTGATTAGGCCCCAGACAGAAGTATTTCCAGGGAACCCAACAACCTCACCCGCTCTCAATGAAAGAAGGGCTTTACCCCTCGTATTTCCATGGTATAGCTTGAAGAAAAATAACATTTGATGGGTGCTGGTGAAAGTTAGATTCTTCAATAATCAAATATTTTCTTTTCATGATCAAGAAGATGTTGAAGAATGTATCTGTGGATAGACTCTTGCCTGGGTGCCGGTGGTATCTAAGATCCCTCTGGCTTGTCATAGGAGGCCACAGGATGGAGAATATTCTGCATAAGAAAAGATAACCTCTAGAAAAGGTCTCTACATTTAACAGTTGCCACTCTCTCTGCATTATAGTTGTTCAATAATAAAATGTAAATTTTTCCTTTGTTTCATAATGAAGTGAAAAAAAATGCATCTCATTGGAATTCCTTTCCCTTTGCCTATTCAAAGCTGAAAACTGTCAGGCAGGCATCCTCTGAGGGCCGGATGAGCCCTTGAGGCGCACAAACACACCAAAACAAAGGATTTATCAGCAAAGTCTAATAGAATAAGCAAATACATGGAATATGATAGCAGTCATAAATAAATCACACATACCAAAAATATTAAGGTTTTAAATTCCTCAGAGAACTAACATAGGGTTGACAGACTGCATAACATGATAGTTAAATAGGATTTGCAGGAATGTCTGGCGACACAAACTGACCTTTCCAATGCCTACGACAGTGTGCATGCTAATGCTGGCTCCAGAAGCCTGCCATGCTCCCCGGTAGAGCCCACTAATAAAATCGAGGTGTTTAGCTATTTTTGTGATTTGGTTTGGTTGGTTTACTGGCCCCGCCCCCCAAAAAAGTCCTTACCAAAAACTGCTGTAGCCAGGAAAGCCTTTCCTGGGAAGCAGCTCCAAGACCCAATTGGATGCGCTCCTAGGAGAAATTACAGAGGTCAAACTCTATAGACAGCAGGTGGCTCCTGAGGGGATGGGATGGGATCTGTTGTCCTCAGGGCCCAGCAGGGGAACACATGCCTGAACAGCACATGTCAAGAATGCTTGCAAAACTTTGTATTTGAAACAATAAAACAGCCCTTGCTTTAAAAGCTACACCAGGTTGAGTTGGCCCACGGGCTCTAGAAGAAGTATATTAAGAAACACTGGAATAAAATGGGGAGCTCTTTTCCAACCCCGGCAGCCTCAATGATCCCACGGGACTAATGATAGCTCCTACTTGTTCTCACAGCATGGATGCAGTCGGCTGGCTTGTTGCTGCATTGAGTCCCCTTCCATAGTTGTAGAGGACAGATCCAAGAACATAAAACAACAGCCCATTTGTTTTAGATACCAAACATCTAACTTCTTTACAATTCAAACGCCATAGTTCCATTTTAGTTCAGCACATCTCTTGTTCCCACATTGTATAAACAGCCCTAGTCCCGATCTTTGAAGATGTGGAGCCTTGTGTAGACTCTAGACATATTATCAGAAAATGATCTTTGTGACCATGCTCAGCTTTAGTTGCCCTAAACTCTTGTCACCTTTATCCCTAATAATCCTGTACTCTAAGGCACTGGGGTCACATGTATGTATAGAGCATGGGAAGGCATGCTTCTGGCAGGAAAGAGCAAGCCAAAGGGACATTCTTAGAAAAGCTAGATTCATGGTGCCCTTTTCTGCAAGCTGTTTATCTGAGGCCTGGAGGAAAATCGAGGACCTTTCTTTGTTACAGTGAAGTTTCCCTATGTGACTCCAGTGAGTGGAGAGCACCTCCAGCTTCTCAGGTAGGGCATACGTTTGTATTTCTAACAGATCCCTAGCAAGTGCCAGTGGTGCTGGTTCGGGACCACACCTGAGAATTGTAAATACCCACAATCCATAAACTAGAATCTGTGTACAGATGGACACACACACACACAAAGTGTTTGGAGATGCTCAGGAGCACATTAAAACTCAGTTTGCAGACCTCCCCCTCCATCTCTGAGAGACTCCTTCCTGAATAAACTGAGAACTTGCCTGCGGGTCTCCTTACCCACCACCAATACTGCAATTACTCACTTTTAGAAGAAAGGCATAGCCCTCCCTTCAGGGAAAATCCAAACCGTACCAGGAGCACTGCTGCTGAAACTGGTCTTACTCTGGCATCAGCCATACTGATCTACTTCGCCTATAATGACTTCCACTGTTTTGTTTCATTTTATGTGTTTTGTAGCCCCGTGCTTTGAGGATCAAAAGCTCCTTGCCAAAACCAATGCAGAGGAGACTTTTCCTACATTTTCTTCCTGGAGTTTATACCTCTAGGTCTTATGTTTAGGGCTTTGTTCTGTTTTGACTTTTCCCCATCATGTAAGTCAAAAATCTACATTTATCTATTCATTCATTCATTCATTTACTTATTTATTTGAATGATTTTAATTTTTCCATGTCATTTGTTGATACAGTGATCCCTTAGCCATCCTGCCATCATGATCAAAGTTTTCAGAGCTCTTATTAAAACCACAAATTGAGAGTAAGATCACTACCACAATCTTTGAGCCAAATTTGAAGCAAACTTTAACTAAATACTGGCCAGGAAGATGGACTCTGGCCAGGTCTACCATAACAAGTTTTTATCTGTCCTGCCAGCTCCCAAATTTATTAAATGGAGATTTATTAAATTTGGCTTTAGCTTAGCTTTGTCCTAGTAGCTCTTATAACTTAAATTAACCCATTTATTTTTATTTTATTTATTTTATGTTCTGTCACATGGCTTGTTACCTCATCTCTCCATTTTGTTCATGCTGCTTTCTCCACATCTGTCTGATGTCCCCACCTTTATTCTTCCCTGAGACCTCTCTGTCCCCAGAAGACCTGCCTAACCTTTCTGCCTAGCTAGTGGCCATTTAGTTCTTTATTAATCAAATCACAATGATACATCTTCACACTATGTAAAGGAATATTCTGCAACATTTCCCCCTAAATAAAAGGAGAAGTTTTAACTTTAACATAATAAAAGAGTAAGAAAATTATCAGGTAAGGATTACATTAATAATGTCTAGTCTGTTAACAAATTCAGAGAAAAAACTCCATTATCTATCCCCTCTTGATGAGTCCAAAGTTTTGTACCTAATTACTTTCTATCATGACTAGGGGAAACTGTATAACTATCTAATCTTAAACCCATTAAAGACTCAAGAAGAATATAATATCACCTAAGTAAACAGGAAGTGGAGAACAGGCAGTTTCCAAAACTATAAGAAATTACAGAAACAGCTGGCTGCCTGGATAGTCACCCAAGGTTCTTCTGTAAAGTTTGGGCATCCATTTTCAGTCTATAGGCCTAGAATATCTGACAGACTTTTCTGCAATGCAGGTGTTGTATTGAGGAGGAGCGGGCTATGTCCCGCCCGGCTCCCAGTGTGGGCGGGCTGTGTTCCCGATATAATTGCACACAAACTGGATTCATTTAACACACTGCCTGGCTATTAGCTCTAGCCTCTATTGGCTAATTCTCACATCTTATTTCAACCCATTTTTAATAGTCTGTAAGTCACCACGAGGTAGTGGGCTTACCGGGAAGATTCAGCATGTCTGACCCTGGCGGCTTCATGGCGGGCTCACCCTGACTCAGTCTTCTTCCCAGCATACTGTTCTCTTTTCCCCACCTATATAAGTCCTGCCCTATCAAAAGGCCAAGGCAGTGTTTTTATTAACCAATGAAAGCAACACAAAATACAGAAGGACCCTCCTACACCATTTCCCCTTTTTCTGTTTAAACAAAAAAGAAAGGCTTTCATTTTAACACAGTAAAGTTACATATAACAAAACAGTTATCAAGTAAGAATTACAGTTACAATATTTAGATCTATTTTATCTTTTATTATAACAAATGAAAACTATAACTATCCATTCTTCAAATCTATCAAAGACTCCAGAAGGATATAATATTACCTAAGTAAACAAGAAATAAGCAACTTCCAAAACTCTAGAAATGACAGAGACATCTCGCTGCCTGTACAGTCACCCAAAGTTCCTCTGTATCGTTGGGGCATCCATCTTCAGCCTACAGGCCCATAGCATCCAGCAGACATTTCCATGAAGCAGGAAAATTCAAAGACAGTTCAGTCACTTTCTTTTGTATCCTGCAGAATGTCTCACATACTCTTTCATGAAGCAGGAACCCTGAAGGATCATCTTACCTTTAGGCAAGTTCAGCAGTCCTCTTTCTGTGGGTTCTTTGTGTCCATTTAAGCAGTCCAGGCAAGAGCAGTTTCTTGCCCAAATGGCTAGCAAACTCCATAAGGAGCCTCTTTAATACCCATCTTCTTCATGAAATAGCTTGGTGCTGCCAGGAGCAGATGTGTCTCATTGTCATGAAAAGCCCTAAGTTATTAAAACATTAAATGCCATGTTCTGTAGTCTTTGAAAGATATGAAGAATGCCTATCTGAAATATATCTATGCACATCTAGAAAATCTAACAAGACTAAAAACTTGACCATTATTGATGATTATCCATTAACAACCTATACTTTCTAATTATACATTACATTTTTAATGAACTATACAATCACAATACCTTAATCAAGATCAGATATACATATACATATAAAAAACTGACCTTATCAACAAACCAAGATTCATACCAATGCAAATTAATTATATTTATATCATGCAGGAATTTTGAAAGACATCTCACCTTGTCTTGGCAAAGTTCGGCAGTTGCCTTCATTTGTGTCATGATTGTCCAATTTGAACAAGATACTGTCAGCAATCAAGGCAAGGGCAGTTTCTTTGCTCATTGGCTAACTTTGTCAGAAATGAAAGCAAAATCCATTTAGAGGCTTTTTGATGCCCATCATCCTCTTTTAAAATAAATTGGTACTGCAGGGGGCAGCCATGTCTCATTGTCATGAAAAGCTCTATACTATGAAAATATTAAAATTCCATATTCTCAAGTGTTTGAAGATGATCTATTTGAAATATGTTTCTGATTGACCTTGAAAATATGCCTAACATGACTATAAATCTGATGGTTATAGATGACTAACTACTAACCTGCATTTCTTTATTATCCAAAAGAGCTTTTAAAACTAGAACTTTATGTTGCATTTTAAAATAAGCTGCATATGTTCAATACCTTAAACAAGAAATCAAAACATATAATAGAGTGTTATAAAAATAACCTTAAATTTATATTAATACACAAAAATTCATACCAATGTAAAATATTTAAGAGCAGTGGTTGTTCAAAAGTAGATTCATCATTTCTCTACTATATCTTCCCCTTTACCCTATAGAAAGAGATCTTTCAATCCAATCTCCTTTGTTCAACTTTTTTCCTGATCATGCCCAAAAACAACTTGCAACTATCTCCCTCTAAACAATGACAAATATTCATAACCCACAGAATGACAAAAATCCACTCACCCCACCTCTTGGGAATGTGAGTGTCATATTCTCTAGACTGCTTCTGGTTGTCTGGGGGCAACTGAATCTTTAATGGGATCCTGAGAAGATTAGGATATTGGTCAAGTCCTAGGAGAGCTAGTTGTATCATTTGTTGTCCTGTCTCTGTGTAATGGGAAAGCATAGGGCTTATCTGAAGTCCTGGTGAGAGTAGTCTGTTAGGCTTGACCATCTCAGCTAGCAGCTTTGAAGATATTCTGGATGCAGAATTTTGAGGAAACTGAAACAGAGTTACTCTGAGAGCTCGGTCACTGGTGTCTGGTCTCCTTGCTCTGAAAACACACAAACCTTCAAAGGTAACATATATTATACACAAGCTGGGCAAAAATGACTCTTTGACTTTATGTGTGAACATGTAAAATATATGTCACCTGCTTTGTAGGTTTTTTTAGGTTTATTTCCTTATGTCTATACCCAGGATATTCAGGGGGCTTCCCCTGATCAAACTTTATCGACTATGAATGAATCCACAGCCTTTCATTTTCTGTAAAAACAAAAGCATAAGCTCTTCACCAAAGCAATACATTTTCTGACTTCCATTTTATAGTTAAGACATTCCTAAAGTGTCAAGGTTGGTTTAATTCAACAATCCGTCTTACAATCCCATGTCTCTCAGCAATTGTCATTTACTTAGCTGCAATTAAAAAAATTCAAAGTCAACAGGACCCAGACTTTCTGTGTATTTTCCATCTTTATATGGCTTATCCTTTTATATTATTTTAGTCTCGTTTTAAAGACCTTATTTTATTATTTATAAACTCTTTTTTCTAGGTATGTCTATATCCATTTTCTTCTCTTTTTTTAAGCCTACACACATTTTTTAAGTACACTGTAGCCTGTTTAGTGTTTTTTTTTTTCCAATCTGAACCTGTCTTTACTGAGCACCTGCACTATCCTTTGACCACATGAGACAAATCTTAAATTGCATGCCAGCTACCATGTGGCTCAGCTTACCATATGACTCTGTCATGTGGCACTGGTACACGCAGGCAGTGGCTGGTAGCTACACCTCTGAATACTGAGCACTGGCCTACCTGAGAGACTGCAGGACTGGAAAGCCACATCTGACTCTTGTCCAGAACTTTGATTAGCTTTCTAAGGACCTGTGTTTGGGTATTTGAGCCCCATGTCAAAGATCATATGAAGCAAGTCTTTCTCTATGCCACCAGCTCCCAGATAACAAACATGGAGACTTATTATTAATTATGAACTGTTGGCCTTAGCTTAGGCTTGTACCACTAGCTCTTATAACGTAAACCATTCATTTTAATCTACATTCTGTCAAGTGGCTCATTACCTTATCTTTCTGTATTGCTAGTGATGCTTTCTCAGCACCTGGCTGCTGACTCTACCTTTCTTCTTCCCTGAGATCTTTCTGTCCCCAGAAGTCCTGTCCAACCCCTTGTTACCTAGCTATTAGCTATTCAGCTTTTTATTAAACCAATCACAGTGACACATCTTCACACAGTGTAAAGGAACATTCCACAGCAGTCCACTCCTGGGTTCCCAGGAAATGAATATGAGTCACCTTTTGCAGAGGCTTAAAAAGGCAAAATCCACAATGCACAGCATTTCCAATGAGGTCCAATAAGGGGCAAGAGTACATAATGACGTACTTCTAACATACACACTTCCCACCCACATGTCACCAAGCATGTCTGGTGCCGATGGGTCAAACAAAATTGCTTGACTGAGTGAAAACATGTGGCTCATTATCTTCCATAAGCAATAACCTCCAGCATTTCAGGAAGTATCTGTCCTTGGGCAAGGGACTTACAGATCAGAGGCATTCCTGTTTCATGGATCTCTTAGGCATAGCAATTAAAACTTAAAACATAACGTTAGCTCTCACACTCTTTCATATGTAGCTAAGGTATAAAAATGATCAGATATTATCTGTTTCTTCTCCCATTGTTGGTTTTTTTTTGTTGTGGCTGTCTTAAGTCACATCCTTCAGAGCCCCTATGCTTTGAATTCGGTCAGCATCGTATCTAAAACCTCTTTGCCTAACCAAAGTTGACAATAATTTTCTTCAGCTTTCTTCTTTATGGTTTATAGTTTAGATTTGACATTTAGGTTTATGATCCATTTTGAATTAAATATTGCACATTACATAGCACGTAAGTTGAAACTTCTTTCGAAATCCAAGCATACAATTGTTCCAGGGTCATTAAGTCTCCTTCCTCCATTGAATTCCCCAGTATCTTTCTCAAAACTTGCTCATGCCCATATGTATGGGGGTGGTTTGGATTTTATGCTTTGTTCTGTTGATCCTTGTCTATCACTTCACACTGCTGTCACGGCGTTAATGAGCACGGGAGTCTTGGAATCAGCTAGTATAGGCTCTGCAGGCCTAGTCTTCTTGCAGAAGTGCTTCATGTGTACTCAGAGTCTGCCTTTCCATGTGACTTTTAGAATTATCTTGCAAATCTATATAAAATTCCTAATGCAAACATGAGTGGAATTAAGTTAAATCTAAATCACCTTCAAAACAATTGTTCTTAAAATATTTAATACTAAGCCAGGTAGTGATGGTGAATGCTTTTAATCCTAGCACTTGGGAGGTAGCGGCAGGTGGATCTCTGTGAGTTGGAGGCCAGCCAAAGCAAGTTCCAGAACAGACAGGACTGTTCATACATATATACTTCTCATACATAGAGAAACCTTATTTTGATAGACCAAAAAATGTATACTCTATCTCTTGAACAAGATTCATCCTTGAACTCATCACTGTCTTAATATCCTCTAATTTTTCTCAGTAATGCCTATCTATAATATCCAGTATATAGATCTTCTCCATTGATTTTTCCCTTTTATTCCAGTGTTTATGATCTTGTCTCATGTTTTAAATTTTAATCTATTGCATGCCATTAGTGAGTAAAAACCACTGATTTGTGTACATATGTGGTTTATTTGGCGTTACTGAGAAGCTCCCTCATTGGCTCTTAGCATCCTCTAAGGATCATCTGAAGGTCTACACTGGCAAGCACAGCGACTGTGGACAGGACAGTTTCCTTTCTTCCTTTCCAACCAGATAGATACCTTTCAATCCCTCCTGGCTTACTGTTCTGACCAGAACCCCCAACAGAGGCTAGAATGAGAGTAGAAGGTCCCTCCATCCTCCCTTTACTTGTTCTTATTTCTATAATTACAGATTTTTATCTTATTTTATGCGTATGAATATGTTTCCAGAATACATGTATGTGCACCATGTGCATGCCTGGGATCCCCTGAGCTGGAACTGGGGATGGTTGTGAGCCACCATGTGTGTCCTGGGAACCAAACCTGGCTCCTCTTTAAGAATAGTCAGTGCTCTTGACAGGTGCTTCAAGCTAAACTCTAGGCTCCCCTTCCTTGTTCTTGATTTTGGAACAAAAGTATTTAAATTCCCTGCTAGGGAAAATGGCAGCTGAGCAAGCTGAACTGGTACGTATTTTCTCTGTTACTAATATGTCAATTTTTTTTCCTATAAAGAGCTGTTAAATGTTGTCATTGTTTTTTTTTTAGCATCTCAATATTTATTTCTATTTTATTAGTTTGTTCATAAATTGAATTACATTGATTGGTCTCACATGTCAATTCAACCTTAGATTCCTGGAGGAGTGATGATAGATTTTTTTTATTTATAGTTAATTTTTTTTAAAGTGAAGAAAATGCATTCAATAACCACATGAAAGTATTCGAAATATTATTAGACACTAAGAAGACTCAAGAAGGCCGGGCGGTGGTGGCACACGCCTTTAATCCCAGCACTCGGGAGGCAGAGGCAGGCGGATCTCTGTGAGTTCGAGACCAGCCTGGTCTACAAGAGCTAGTTCCAGGACAGGCTCCAAAGCTGCAGAGAAACCCTGTCTCGAAAAACCAAAAAAAAAAAAAAAAAAAAAAAGAAGACTCAAGAAGGGCAGATTAGCAAGAAGACATCCACTGCCTGCCTGTTTAATTGGGCCAGAAAGATGGCTCAACAGGTAACATGTATGCCATCACCTGAAGACCTGAATTTGATCTTTGGAACCATGTGGTATAAGGAGAGAACTGACTTTTGCAAGTTGTCCTCTGTGCCCCCACACCTGGGCTGTGGCATGCTCCCCACACAAAGCAAATAGCTATAAGAAAATTAAACATATTTAGTTACAACTTAATAAAGATATTCAGAATAAGCAGGATCAATATATGAAAATTCCCTATAATTTATATAAGAAAACCATAAACATTAAATAGAAAAATGACAAACAATATGAACAGGAAATTTATAAACAGAAAGGATGAATACACGTCGACGATACACATTTTTAAAAGACAACATTTCATATAAAGAAAGTTAAAATAAACTCAGCTTTTTAAACTGAAATACCAACATCAAATAATAACAGTATTGTGTGCTGGAAAGAATGCTTAAGGAAACAGAATCTCAGATTGTCTTACAGCGATGAAACCTGACACAAGCTTTTCAAGGTGAAGCTAGGCACTATGTACAACAAGAACGCCAGAAGCAAACAGATCCTTTGACCCCTGCATTTGCCCTCCGTGGCGTTTATCCAAACGAAATAACCAGAAAACATAAGCAGATAGACGTAATGAAAGTTCAGAATATTGTAACATATAAATAAAATCTGAGGCATGTACTAATGCCCCAAACTTAGGGCTGCTAAAAAGAATTAGTGTGGTTTAGAGCAAGTTCCAGGACAGCCAGAACTACACAGAGAAACCCCATCTTAAAAAAAAAAAAGTTTATTTCAGTAAAGTTAATATTACCAAATAATATATAATGCTTTAAAACTATTTTGCACAGTCCAAGGCCATTAGGAAATACAGAGATTCTGTCCTGATTAGAAGTAAATTAAGTAAAATTTGATTTTTAAAAGATATCGCTAGCCAATCAAAAATGATTTTTTTTCTATTCTTTCTTATATTTTTCTAGGTCTTCCTGCTTTGAAGTTCTTTTGTCATGAAATGCACAACTTTAGAAAGTATTAATAAACGTTCTGAGAGACAGTACGTATCTCTTCTGTCCTCCATATACACCAGGCTGGAAGGGGGGGGGGGATGTAGGCGAGTGGAGGAGGGGGCTCCGGGTAGTTCCCTTTCCCACAAAGCTGAAACAGTCTCAGGGAAACGTTAATAAGCATGACTGCGGATAATGTTCCCTCCTCCACCACCTCAGCCTCACTCCACCCTCTTAATGTTGCTTTGTCACGCATCATTTCAAAGGCCATGAAATCTGGCTCTGGGTTTGCTTGAAGGGAGCTGGAGTGGAGTTTCTTGCTTCCAGCGAAATTAGTTTAACCCTGCCACGAGGAAAATGAAGAGAGACACATAGGCAGGAAGATGGAAGCAGCGAAAAAAGTCAAGGTCAGAACTCCAAATTTTCTTCGAGCAGGACCTGAAGGGAGGGATGAGACAGGACAATGGCACTGATGGATGGCGGTGGTGTGGAAGGCCTTTGATCAGACATAGAGGTGTCATCACCAGGGTCAGAGGATCTTCTCCCACCATCCAAAGGGGTTCCAGCTACATCTGGTTTGGGTCCACCAGGATCCACGAGACTGACTCTGAAACTAATAAACTACAATTCCCTGAAGAAAAAAAATTGCAGGCATTTTGACAATTCTGAATTATGTCACTGTTAAGGCTTGGTGACCTTTGCCATTCATCTTCTTTTATGGGCGAGTTTGTCAGAGTTTTCTGTAATTATAATTCCATTCCATAGCATACAGTTCTTTTTTTCTTAGAGAAAAGCAATGCATTCTCCTCCACCCCTCTTTTATATGATGCTGATTTTTGTTGGAGGAATTAATATAGTTTTAAAATAAAAGATTAAGTGTTCAAATCTAGCGTCCTCCCAACTTCAGTGAACGCCCTTAAGGGCATTTTCTTAGAAAAAGCAATCCTGTGCATTTACTGGCGGGGAACCATCAGCCACACCCTTGCTTTGCTGGACTAAGCCTTGAAGTTCCAGAATAGGCGCAAAGCACGGCAAGTGTCCATCTTTGGTCACTGTCTGAGCACGGTGGCTCTCTGCCTGTGCACAGGGCTCCTGCCACAGGCTCAGCTCTGACGTGAAACACCCGGCCTTCCCACAGAGTTCGGATTTCAAAGGCTCGGCTAGGTGATTATATCTTGGTTATGCATCTCTACCATTTGGTTTCTGATCCTGATGGAGTCAGGCAACATTAGTGGCGCATGCCTGTCATGCTTAAGGGAATGGAAAAGGAAGACGTGAAGTTCAAGGCCAGGCTGGGCTATAGAGTGTGAACTCATCTCAAAAACAGACACATAAAAACAAAATCCCACAAGGACTAACAATATTTCCTATTGTAAGAACAAAATATGTGACCTCTAGTTGTAATTGTTTGTATTTTAAAGCAATTCCGTAATAGAGGCTGTCTCAAAGTGGCGTAGGAAAGAATCTGCTATGTCCATATGCATTTCTGCTGAGCATATCATTGGTCCTTTTATGGCACACCCAATACAATATACAAAAACAAAACTATATCAGGGCATATTTTTATGAGATTTCTGCCTGTGGAAATAAAGAGAGAAATTAATAGAGAAAAAACAAATGCCCCTGTACAAAGAATCAAGAATTAGAAGGCATTACACTTGTTAATATCAACTGGTAGACCCAGAAGACATGTGACAATCTGATCGGCATTTATTTAAATCCAGAACTCTGGAGTCAGCTGGACTTCCAGTCCATTATTAAGGGTAGAATGAAGATAGTTCTAGAAACTCCGGGTGCTAAAAAATGTTCTAAATGATATTCCAGGAAGCTCTCTAAGAGTTTCTTCCATTAAAGAATGGAAAAAGATGCAGATCTTCAGTGGAAGAATGGAGCAGGGCATCCCCACAGAGCCACACTTTAGCAGCTCAGGAGAAAGAGCTCCCATGGAGGAAGTTAACTGAACATTTGATACCTGAGAAAGTGCTAAGGGAAGAATCTGGGTTTCAATTACTGAAGAACAGGAAGGAAGGAAGGGAAGGAGGGAGGGAGGGAAGGAGGAAGGGAGGGAGGGAGGGAGGTGAAGGAGGGAGGGAGGAAGCTGATTTTCCATCCTGGAAGCCATCAACTGTAAATAGCTCCTCAGCTGGGAGTGGGGCTCACGAACCCCTCCTCCACCCTCAGCACTGGAATGTTGACTGGCTGGATCTGTGTAGGCAATCACACATGAGTTCATGCGTGCAGCAACCCTATCATGTCGAGAAGACACGGTGTCACTATGGCCCTCCCCAGCAATTTTCAATAATTACATGTTTTTTACAAAGTTAAATGAGGTACACTGCAGACAGTAACTATGACCAAATGAAGAAGTAGCTATATCAGAGGACTGAAGTAAGAAGGCCTTTGTGCCAATGGAAGAAACTCAAATCTTACCCTTTGGAGTAAAGAATTAATAGATAAGGCAAAGGGAGAAAGTGGGAGGGGACAACCTCAGGAAGGGGGCCAAGCATTGCGGATCAGTAGGAAAGAAGACTTGATATGCAGCCATGAGGACCGAAGCTGGAATCCCAGCATGCATAAAAGACAGAGTATGGCTGCGTGTGCCTGTAACTCCAGCGTGGGGCAGAGAAGACAGGTAGACCCCTGGAGCTCACTGGCTAGTAAAGCCTGGCTGACACTATGCCTCTGTGTCAGTGAAAAACTGCCTCAAGCCAGGAAGATGGGTGGTGGGCTCTTGCTTGTACAGGCATCAGGGACACATGCCCCTGTACACTCTTGTGTGTGCTCCACAGACCTACACTACACTACACACACATCCCCACTCACCCCCCCATATACACATACATTCGTGAAAGCAGTAAACAGGCAATGCATAGATGCAGAGGTAATAGAAAAACAAGAGAACAAAAGGAGTTGAGAGTGATTGCCCCTGGATGTTTGCCATGACAACCACTGATTTACAATAGACCTCTGGAAACACTTAACTTATTTAAATAATGTGCATCAGTATACTACCTAGAAGGATTTAGACAATGGGAAAAGGAGAGGCTGGGGCATTAAAAGAAAAACTGTCCCCTGGTTTTTGAATCCACAGTTTTGGTCTCAGCACTTCTTTTGTCAAATAACGGTCCCAAGTACCGCCATGCCTTCGCTATATGGGGACACTGCACACAGTGTCCTCCCATAGCTTATCATTTGGTACAGGTAACACAGTCTGGGTTACCATAAAAACTGGAACACTGTGCGCATCGTGGGAAGTGAACGAAATGTTGTGAATAATTTACAGGAACCCATGGGACTAACGGAGGCTGCGAGGGAGGTTGTGGAGATGCTTCTCTGTGAGGCAGGGGGACAGATCAGGGTGCTCCCAGATCTCCGGTGGCTTAGTTTTCCACAGCTCAGAGCACGTTGACGATGCATTAAGCTGTGACAGCTGGCTGCAAATAAATCGTGGAGTCTGCTTCTGCCAGCATGGGGCTTTCTGGGACTTCAAATGTTTTTTCCATGGACTTTGGCCCTCTGTGTTGAGAAAAGTAAGTCTGTAGAAAGATTGTGGCAATGCTGAGCTATTGTGTTTTCATAAATAAATAAAAAATGTATTTATGTCTCTTAAAGTTTTTACCTTCTGAATTTTCCTATATCCCACGAGAGACTTCACCATTCTAATTAACCTATTTCCAAAAAGGGGTTTCCACCTCATAGACAGCACAGCACTAGAAAAGCTAGTTTGTCTTCCTTCTTTACCTTAAACTATTCCATTTTCCACCCTCTTAAAAAAATTAAAAAGTTGATGAATATGGAGAAGAGGTAAACACAACTGGTTCCTTGAATTATTTTATATTTTTGGTGACTGCTTAAACAGTTTTGTTCGTGTAACAGATAGGCCCTGTCTATTTACAAACATCATAAAGTTCAGATGAGTTGGAAAGCTTGTGGAGGAGGCCCGCTTTTGCTTTGGCCTTCTTCATTCTCTCTTTTCTATTTAGTTCCATTAGGATAAAATGGCCGAATATATCGAAGGTTCAAATAACCTATTTTGTTTATCCTGAATTAAAGTCCCCTTACAGACATTTAGTCCCTAGATAAGTATAAAAAGGTCTGAGAGCTATCAGTGACAAGTGCTCTGGGTCCTTGATTTTGTTTCCACCTAACGGAGTCAGCTGTCCTTCCTGGTCTTTCCTCCAGTCTGAACTTTGGATTGTGAGCAAATTTTGTTCTCACTTTCCTGTGAATTGAAACGTGCAGCCCTGGCAGAAGGAACATTAAGACTCAGGTGGTAAGCAAAACTTAAAGATAGGAAGTAAATAATTCAAGCTTCTCTGGAAGTTCCTGAAACTAACAAGACTCGCAAGGCCCTGCCTCGAAGTTATATAAGCATTAATAATTGCTGGGCACAGGAAGCCCTCAGACCTGTCCACAGGTACTTCTAGGGATGTAGTTTTTTTTTTAAGTCATTTCCCATGCTGTAAGTAACCCCCAAAATCTCACTGCTACACTTATCTAGACATAGGGGTAAAATATTGCTCTGTTGTAATTGGGGTGATCAGATGCTTGCTCATAGTTTCCCAGAGAAAGGCACACAACAATACCCTCAAGAAGTTTCTCATGATTCCATTGCGAAGCTCTTCACTGACCCTTTGGGATCTGCCCCAAACTTACTTCTAAATTATATGTTCAGTAGGACATTTGATATTGTAAATTATCGAACAGTTCAATACATCCAAAGGATTTGGGGGGGTTGTTTGTTTGTTTGTTTGTTGTTGTTTTTTAATAGAAATCATCAGACTTTATGCAATATAAACAACAGATTGATTTAGTATGAAGTCTCTTGAAGCAAAGAACTCACTAAACAATACTGTCCTTCAGGGCTAAGGTCTATGATTTCCTCTTCTTACTCATATCTACTTGGAAATAATGGCAGTTTGAAACTCTTGTCTGTTGTCCCAAAATACAATGTAGAACAAGAAAGCTACTATCAACCACTAACCCGGTCCTGGAGCCCCTAACCCGATGCCATGGCCTTTCCTAAGATA
>JAQHUG010000061.1:3847896-3871673 GCA_028555095.1 Dicrostonyx torquatus | reverse complement strand
ATCACAGCAGAAGCATGGTGGCATGCAGGCAGACATGGTGCTGGAGGAACTGAGCGTTCCACATGTGATCCACAGGCAGCAGGAAGAAAGACACACTAGGCCTGGTTTGAGCATTTAAAACCCCAGAGCCCACCCACAGTGACACACTTCCTCCAACATGGTCATACCTACTCCAACAAGGACACACCTCCCAATCCCCCTCAATTAGTGCCACTCCCCAATGACCAAGCCTTCAAATATATGACTCTTTGGGGGCTGTTCGTATTCAAACCACTACAAGCATCAAGTTGACAAGGGTGGAACTGTGATAAGACAAGTTGACTAGATTAGGAAACCCCTAGAAGCCAGGCAACGAGGCTCAAGTTGTGGCTCATACATGCCATTCTCCAATGAGGAAGAGGGAAGAGATTGCAGGAAGTTCAAGGCCAGCATGGTTTACCTTGTGAGTTCTGGGTCAACTAGGGCTAGGAAGGTCCAACTGGAAAAAACTGAAACCAAAAAACATTTTTTAAAATGTAATCTAAGAGACAGGTCTCTAAAGATTTCTATGAAGGATTGTTCAGGGGATTAACTACAAAGGAAGTACCCACCCTGGAGTGGGTGGCACTGTTTCATGGATTGGGGGTTGGGTTAGCTACATTTTTATTAATACGGTTAAACATTACAGCCAAAGCGACTTCTAGAAGCAAAGATTTAGTTGGGGCTTACCATTCCAGAGTTGAAAGCTGAGAGCTGAGGGCTCATGTCTCAAAGAACAAACAGGATGGAGAGAGCGAGCGAGCTAGGAATGGGAATGGTGCAAGGCTTTGAAACCTCAAAGTCCACCCCAAATGAAACTGGAGGTATGCCATCAGGGAGGATTGTGGGACTCTGGTCTCTTGCTCCTCCCTTTGACTTCCTGGATCCCACAAAGTCAGCTGCTCACTCAGCTTCATGTTCCTCACCTCTGTAGACTGCCTCATTACCAACCAACTAGACCTGAGATGCTCAAAACTGTGAACCCCAACAAATGTGTTAATAGCAGGCCAGTTCAGATATTTTGACATAGTAACAGAAAGCTGGCTAACAAGCCGTTCAACCAAATAAGATTTAAATATAATTTGAATTATATTTAAATGTAAATGAGCATCAGAATATAATAATAAGTTATCTGTCACCTGCCATTCATTCAATCATTGTTTCTTGAGCACCTACTTATGTAAGATCCTTGTAGAGTCTGGGATATGCCAGATTCCTGCCATCCCAAAGCATGTATTTTATTGGACAGAGACATATAGTAAAAATAAATGAATAATGATTAGACTTAGGAAATATGTGCAATGAGAAAGGAGACAGACAGAAAGGGGAAGAAGGCTGAGGATGGTCAATGTGAAATGTTTAGAGACATGATAGTAGCAACTAGAAGACTGGTTCTTAACCTTTGGGTCAAGACCCCTTGGGGTCAAACAACCCTTTCCATAGTTTCTTATAAAACCATCAGAAAACACAGATATTAGCATTATGACTTATAACAGTAGCAAAATTACAGTTAAAAGGTAGCAGTAAAAATAATTTTATGGTCGGGTCACCAGGACATGAGGAACTATATTAAAGGGTCACAGCATTAGAAAGGTTGGGAACCACTGAATCAGAAGAAAACATTGAAAGTGAAGCAACTCTCTGAAGAGAGATAAAAGATGAAGCTGGTGAATTTCTATGGAAAGAGTGACCCTGACAGAACATTCCATGCGTGGACCCTAGGAAGGAGAAGAGAGTCAGGAATGCCCGCGGGCAGAGAGAGGGGGCAGTAACTACTAAACAGAGGTACTAACCAATTCTGAATTTTAAGGAGTAAGAGTTGCTGGAATACAAGGCAGGGAAGTTCCCTTGGCAAAGGAAGCTGTGTGTAGAGTTTTCTAATAAGAACTTACTAATATTTTTTCATGCTCACATTTAACTAGGAAGCTTTCATTTGTATTTGGTCAGTGTAATAACATGAGTCCAGTCCAAGGGGAACAAGGATAGCGTCAGCTCTCTGTCCACGACCCTAACTCTCTGGCCAGTGGTCACTCTCTTGCCCAACTGTCTTCCTTCATCCTTGGGAATGACATTTCAGAGCTTAATCTCATACTATGCCATTGATGGGTTCTAATTCTCCCATGCTGTGGTTCGAAGTTCATGAGTGCACGTGAGGAGTCTTGAGACACTGCCAGAGGCTGAACTTGCCTCTGCACAGCACATTCAGCAGTTGATCAGGGCAGCCTCTGAAGGAGGGACATGCATGAGGCTCTGGTGTGGAGGAGTATGGGCACAGGACATCCCGCTTAGACACCAGCTAAAATCCATGCCAGTAATTGCTTGCGTAGACCGTCCTGGCAGTATAAAGAGCAATGTTATACAGAAAACCCCCAAGGTGAATCTACCTTGTCATTTGCATAGGAAAGGTATTAGCCCCACATCTGTATTTATTTTAAAGCTTTGACTTTTAAATTCGTTTCATTCCTTGTTCTACAGGCCATGCTTGGCAATGGACGGGGTTTGGGTTCTCTAGAACTACTGATGTCTCCGAATAAGCCTCCATTATCAAGATTGTCCACATTTCCCTGATTAAAGTGGTAAGCTTTCTGCCCTGACGTCAATGCTGCTTCAGTGACCATAAATTTCCGATCGTGGAGTTATCGTCCCACCTGGATGGCAGATGCTGGAGTCTTGTTTTAAAAAACTAGTGTTTGGATGACCCCAAGGACCTGCACACCTGCAGTTCCTTCTGTCAGAAGCATCGAATACACTGGTGACAGTGATTTCACAGATTTCAAGTGATTTATCACCAGATTTGGTGATATATTGTGCCCGATCACTGTAGTAATGAACTGTCGCCACTGTAGCAGGCCATTGGAGTACCAAGGCGAAGAAGTGTCTGTGATGCAGGAAATTTACACACAAACTCAAGTGAAAGAAGGCTGCCCCGGAGAAGAGGGTGTGTGGGTTCTGATGGTTAGGGCTGTAGGAGGCTGTTTGGCTCCCCATAGCTGAATGGAAATTGTGCCCAGGGGTCACAGCCAAAACCCATCAGAAACCGCATATTAGAGCTGGAAGTGTCCTGTCTGTGCTCCCTGTGGAGTCGGGGCGTCTTCATTTCATACATCATTTATTCCCCAGCGGAGGGATTTCACAAAGGCTTGGTCTGGAATCGTTATCAAGCTGCCTGTGACTCGAAAATGCGTGGGCTCCCCATTCAGAGGACAATCCCTCAGCCACTCTCTTCCTTTCAGTACAGAAAACTTGCTTGTTAAAGTGTCTATCAAACTCATGTTTGCATTGTGCAGGAGGTTCGTGCATTAGCCATGCTAAGAACTGGGTTATTTCATTTGGTGGGGTTGTAGTAATAACGTTCAGTAGAGAATTTGCTGGTCTTTTTGTTGTTGTTGTTGTAATGTATAAACACACGTTGGTACCCGGCAAAGCAAAGAAGCAATCCATTTGATGTTCCTGTCAGTGAATAGCTTCCGAATCGCTCTCAGGGGCTTTGATGAATGACCCAACCCCACCCCGTCTGTAGACTACTTCTCAAAAATGTGCTTATCAACAACATGAAAACACATTGTAGGATTTTATGGTTAATATCACTAATGGAGTGAGAGATTCACAGGATACTCACGGAATTACGAGTGTTTGCTAGCTACGTCAGAGGACAAGTTCAAATGATTTATCTACGGACTTGTAGCTAGAGTTTCACTGTGTAAATCTACACTGACTTTGAACTCGTGGTATGCCTGCCTGCTTTCACCTCCAGAGCGCTAGAATTAGATGTGTGCCACCACGCCTGCCAAGCAAAACCGACTGCTTATTCTCGTTAATTCTGAACCAGCAATTTACCAGTTGGTTCTTTCAAGAGGAAAGGAATTTCGACCAAGTTAAGAATACCAGAGAAGTTGGGGCGTGAAAGTTATAGTTCTCAAGCGCTGAGGAACATCCCGAATTCTGACACCTGTTATTGTCTTCGTGTAGTTCAGTTTAAACATTCTCCTTGTTTAAGGAGCACCCACAGGTGCCAGTTTAGGTGCAGACGATATGAAAAGGCAGATTTTGGGACCTCCCATCAAGGCCTTAAGAGACATATTTTTAGAATGTACTGCTTCAACAAGTCCCTCCAGAGACTCTTTTCCTGATGCTAGACACATTTCATTTCCTAAACCTTGGAGCACTGGCACACAGAGGCAGGGCATAATAGCCCCGCTGTCGCCCTCTGCCTCTGAGTTCACCAAAGACAGGGCAAGGCAGTAGGGGCCTGGGACACCACCCACTGTAGGTCTGTTCCTTTTGTCCTTGAGCCAGCGTGCTGTTATGGAGACAAGGGTAATGGCTGTTCCGCTTGTGTCGGAATCCCTCCCCTCCCCATCCTTTGTTGTCTGTCAACTCAAACTCCTACCAGGACATGTTGGGAGAAAAGCTGTCACCGTGAAAGGCTTCAGCTGCTTCGAGGCGAGTTGTTCTGCCAGCTCCTCTGGCCTGGGCACTGGCATTAAGACCATGCTTCCATTTAGCGGAGAATGAAAGGGTGGAATGAATAGACTTAAGCCCTTTTACACCTCCTTTTCAAGGACTCCCCACCTCTAGGCACCCCCAAAATGGCCTCCTCAGGTTTTCCTTGCCTCCTTTTCTGAGAGCAAGACAATGGAGTTGCGAAGAAACAGGCTGCTCAAATGGGAAAGGCTTTTACTAGTCGATTGTCTATACAAGCCCAGAATGCTGCTTAACAGCAGAGTAGGGAAGTCCCTCTTTTCATCATATTAATTATGGAGGGTTGGCCCCAGTTTCCTTATTCTGACTCTGTCTGAATTACTGTAGACATTGACAGGCAGTCTTCATTTCCATCCCACAAGTCTCATGTTTAAGGAACTAGACGGGGAAGGTGAAGCAGTACAAACTACACCTACAAGGTAGAGACTGTTTACCCAACCAGAACTTTCCAGCGGTCAAGGCAAAGAGTACAGGAATGCAAGGGTTTGCATGCGGAAAGAAAGGAGAAGTTCCCCCTCCCTTCTGAATATTTGAATCTGCCCACTTCCTTCTCTTCTGTTCGGTGAGCTTCTGATCTTCAGTTTACCTCTTCTCCTTCCACAGGCCACACAACACTCATGTCCTCCGGGCCCCAAACCAGTTCCCTCTCAGTCAGGTCATTTGGGAACAAGATGTGGGTCATCTTTCGACACAGCTTTTGGTGCAGCTTACGGGAGAGATAGAGGGGAGTAACTAGGGAGAAGGACATGATGTGAAGCCCAGGACAAAGAAGTAACGTTGGTTTGGGGAACCCTGCTCCCCTGGGCTGGACCCGTGCCCTTGATACAGAGGCGGTTCCTTCAGCTCTCTGCCCTGTGTCACTGTCTGTTGACTGTTGTGTCTTTCCTCCGATGCTCATGGCTAGTACCAAGCGTTTGTTGGGAGCCATCCACTGTTGAAGAAGAAAAAAACAGCATTTTTGTTGTCGTTTCTGCTTATTTTTTTGAGGTAGTATCTCACTATGTAGCCCGGTCTAGCCTGAAACCCACGATGCAGACCAGGCTGCCTTTGAACTTAGAGAGCTCTGCCTGCCTTTGCCTCCCAGGCCCCTGTCGCTGAGGTTGAACTCATGAATCGCCGCTGAGCTGATGAACTCATGCTTAAACTCACACTTGCCCAGTACAAAATGACACTCGTCTGTCCAACTTCGTGAGATTTTTCCAAGCACATTTCTCCTTCCGCTGGCCTGCAAGCATCCTGGAGAAGTGTGTGGTCTACCTTTGCGTCTCTCTGCCTGTGGAATAAGCAGCTCCTTATGGGATGGCGCCTTTTATCTTCAGAGCTGTGGTGCCTGGCACACAGTGGGGAAATGGTAAGTGCATCCCTCATGCGTTGAAGTCATCTTCTCCCCTCCTCTTTCTCACCCTTTTATTTTGCCTGATTTTCTACGAATTGACCCAGAATATTTCCTTTATCTAAATTGTGGCCCACTGGGATAATGATGCCTACCACCAAGCCTCTTCGGGTTTAGAGAGATAAGATAAGAATATTAAGCAGGCCACCTGCGAGTGTGCTGAGCACTTGGTAGCCGCACACACATAGTAGCATTTGTGCTGTTTTGTATATTGGATGCTCATAAACTTTCTCCCTGACCCAGAAACAGAATCCCAGACTTGGCTGTCCTGAAGCCATTTACTTAATGAATGAATTGACACTCCTTTCCTCGTGCATGAAAGGCAAGGATTGCATGAGTCTCTCTGCTGTCTCTTCCAGGTCTGGGCACTTTTGGAGGATTAGCCCTAGCCCTAGCATGGGGCAGGAGTGGAGGCAGGGGCAGGTAACCATCGGGCTGGGAAGCAGCGATAATAAAGGTCCACCCTCCCTACAGACCTGAAGGAGTAAAACCCTCAAAGGACTATTTCGGATAGTACTCCTGGATGTCAACTGTGACTCCAGCCATGGTGACAAGGACTGACAGAAAAACTGCTCTCCTTATTAAGAATCCAACCTGAGAAACATAGCGAAAGACAGACCGGTGCACCAAGAATCCAATCATTTCTTGTTCTCGCCAAATCTCTTCCTCCTCCACTTGACACCATTTAACGGCAACATATTAGAACCTATTTTTCACTTATTTATAGATGCTTTCCCTCCGTTCACTAGTATTTTGGCACACGATAACAAACATGTTCTTTCTTGGTATGAATACGTTGAGACCAATCATCCAAAACATACCCAAAGAGACATGAAGGCAGAGGACATCATCATAGCTCAGATTAATATTTTGTGACTCACTTTAAAAGGGAACTTATTTTCAGGAAGGTTTATCAAACTATAAACACATGCAGAAAATGTCTAATTGGAAAAGCCTGAGCCTGCAGTAAAACAAGGGAATGATTGTTGTAAGCATATTTTAAGAAGGACTTATCGGTGAATGTGTAAGCAGACCTTGCCAGATCCATAAAGAACTAAAGACACTGAGAATTCCAGCGACAGGTTTCTTACAAGGCAGTAAATACACCTTTTTTTTTCTTCATTTGCTTTAAATGTTGTCTCATTTTTTCCCCAGGACATTGAAAACAATGAAAGGATTGATTAAAATAAACTTGCCATTTTCTATAGGCCAACAAGGAAATTTCAGGTTCCCGCCAATGTTTTGACACTCAGAAGACCCTGATCATAGACGGTAGGATGAGTCTACTCTTTTGGGTTTAAGTTCTTGACAGGTGTGCACATTACGTTTCCACGTGCTCAAACTCATTGAACTGCCATATGCACACATGTACACATGGAGATGGGCATGTGACCTGATGTGTGTCTGCTGCTGTGGCTTTGTCCTTTGACCACCCTAGTACACTTGATCATCCTTCCTGTTTTGGTGCCAGGGACAAACAGAACACCCACACTCTTAGGCTCAACCAACTTCTTTCAAGCTGTGGTGATTTAAATTCTCCATGGAGCCACTGAAGAATTAAAGTTCCTGTGTCCATCCGCATTAGAGAGGAAACTAGGGGGATTCTGTATTGGCTGTTCCTTTCCACTGACTTCCCTTAAGACCACACTAAAGGCCCTTGCCTTATCTCTCTGTAAGCACTCTCTATCTCAGCTCCTCCTTCCTTTCCTCCCTGGGCTCCATTTGTTGCCTAGCGCTGCATCCTCTAAACTGCCCTGGGATAAAGATGAAGCAATATGGAAGAATGACAAGCGTGGGTTATAGCTGCCCTGTGGTGACCTCAGGAAGCAAACATCACATTACCCAAAGCTCTATCACCAGGGAGAAAACTGACTGCAAATAGAGACTCATCTTTTTTCCAAGCTGGCAAAGTCATTTTCCTGTGGTCATTTGTGTGAATGGATTTAGAAACGAAAGTTGACTTATACGTGCCAGGATTCTCCCTCTGCTTCTTATTTCTTTCGGGAGAAGGGCTCTCCTCAAGAGTAAGTGGTTGTATCTAACACTTGGGAGCTTCCGCCTCTAACTAACTTATCTCAAGAATGCTCAGTGAGAAGACAAAGAAACAGTACTAGGGCTGGAAGACTGAAACCAACTTAAGGAAAATGATCAAGTCCCCAGGAGGCCATTAATAGTTTATTGGGTATGGAAGCTGCGTAGCAAAGTGAAGGAAGAGGGCTAGTAACCTTTAACACTAAGAAAAATCACTATTATTGCAAGCAGTGTAGCATGAAGCACAAACAGAGTACTCTGGGGGCAACAAAACGTCACACGTAGCCCACCAGAGCAATTAATAAAACGAAAGCCTTGCTCCTTGCAGATGGATATGCAGGAGGATAATGGTGCGGGGCTGAGCTGAGCTGTCATGCATCACATACTACATCTGTTATGGAAATCAGGGGAAGTGGGGGCCTTTTGTTCCTGCGAGAGCCCTCCCAACGGGGATTTGGCTGGAGTAGATTTTCTTGTTATTAAACATGATTTCTAGCTAGTACCGAGCAGATGCTTCTGAGGCATTTGGAACTAATAACCAACCTTCAAATGTATGCCACCCCTTAAAGAGGCTGCGACTGGAGGAGAGACCAATTTTGGCTCGAAGATAATGTGTTCAGTTCAGTTTCTACTTTGCACATGAATGACACTGATGCCAGATGAGCCTTCTGGCTGGGAGGGGGCAGGTGCTGTAGACAGTAACACAATGGCACTGGTCCTGAAGAAGAAGCAACGCTACCATTTCTCTTACCTTGGCTGAGAAGCTTCTCAGGCATCCTTTTGAGCTACGGAGTGCAGTCAGCAGTGTGGTGGGCTGCAGCTGAACACAATTGGAGAGTCAAGGGAGGGGACACATGCAAATTCATGCTGACTGCGACAAGTACCCCATCCCAGACCCTTCCCAGGCTCTGACCTCTGGGTTATGACTTGTCGAATAATTCATGAGCCTGTAAGTTACCACCTAATTCACTAAAAAAAGGCATGTCTTGCTAAATCACCAAATCAAACCTCTCAACATCATACCACTGGAGACTTGAAGACTTTTTAAGCAGTAGTAGTGGTATTTTGTCCAGTCACCACTTTTTAATTTAATTTCGAAAGAAAGGAAGGAAAAAAGAAAGAAAGAAAGAAAGAAAGAAAGAAAGAAAGAAGAAAGAAAGAAAGAAAAAAAGGATGACAAAAAGAATAGCTAACCAACATCCATTGTATTCTGTTATCTAGATGTCAGGGATTCAAACGGGATTCCTCACAGTTACAAGTCATGAAGGTAAAGACATCTGGAATGTTAAATGCCTGAAATTTTCTACAACACTAAGGCAGGCTACAGAGAGCGAAGAAGTTGTCCAGGCCCTTCGTGTGCACTTATTTACCGTTCCAACACAGGCAAAAGCATGGAAAGGGGGGTTGTGGAAAACAACAGAAAACCACACAGGGCCTCTGTTTTGTCATTAATTTACTTCCAAATCTCATTCCAGGATCTGTTCTGCGGCTCTGACTTTTACCTCCCTAGAAATGAGATAGTCCTTCAGGGACGGAAGCCGGTGCCACTCTGACCTAGCCTACAACAGAAAAGAGCACATTAGGCAGTTCTGAACACAGACACACATTTAGATGGTGTTATTTTATTTCTTCCTAGCGTTTAGAGGCTGCAATCTTGAACTTGTTCACTCAACTCTGTTACAGCTTGAAGCAGGGGGTTCTTGCTATGTGCCTTGGAGTTCCTCAGCCCAGGCCATCACATAGATTTCTTTTATGTGAACTAGCCCACAACCAGTTGCTTCAATCTATTGAACTTTTAACTACTAGGTAAGGTTTCCTCTGTGAAACAAATTCAGTTCAATACATAAATTATAAACCCAGAACACATCATATTGTTTGGTCAACTGATTAAATCAGTGCACGAGCCACATGCCTATCCATTCATAGTTAAACCATTCGGAGGAAAGCTGTCCTATGCTGCTGCAAAAATGACGCTTGCGCAAGCTGGCACCAGAGTATCAATAGTTCACCTTAGTGAATTATATTCAACTAGACTTCGGTTCACACGCTCAAGGAATTGTTGCTAGCTCTCTCACTATTCTGTAGAGAGAGGAGCAGATGAATATTCCTTACTTCACATTTCCAAAGGGGGATTCATAGGAAGGCACAAAGGTAGAAGAGGGTGACCCTGAAGGGACTGTTTGGGATTTCAGAATCAGGAACAAAAGATCCATTTAAACAGAAAATGAACCAAACCCTAACAGTGACAAGCCTTACTAACTGTTGTCTCGGGTCAACAGTGAAGTGCTTCCTAAGCATGCCTGCGGTCATGTGTTCGATCCTCAGCACTATAATAATGAGAAGGAACACACACACACACACACACAGAACAGCTAAAATATTGCTTTATGCCAATGTTACTACAAGGAGATTGGGCACATTGAATGTTTGGAATTGAATTTTCCCCTCTCAGATTACAGTTCAAATTCTTGTAAAAATATCTAAGCAAAATGAGCAGCTTGAAGCTGGTGCTACCTTCCTGTGGCTGCTAAGTTTTTGCCAAGTTTTTGGCAGGTGTTAAGGGATACTGTATATAAAAAAAAATCTTTTAAGTGAGATATGAACTTGGACATCTAAGACACTGGTGATCCATAAACACGGGGTGGGTAGATCTTTTATTATTATTATTATTTTGCACAAACTGTGTTGTTAACCCTAATGCCCTGGCCAGTTTCCAGAAAAAAGGATTACAATTTGCCTTGCTAAAAAACCCTTCCCTGCTGCTCTAATTAGATATGAGCCCCTCCCCCCCCTCCAGTCTGGGAAGCTGCCCTGCCTGGCCAGCCAGCTGCTATCGCTCACTCTAGGAGGGGAGGACGGCTCTTCCAACACCAAGAGACAAAGCAAGAACAGAACGGTCGGATTTTAAAACAATACGCGAACTTCAACCTCAACAACTGAGCGCTAATATTTTTAAAATGAAATATTAGAGTGAGAAGGAGCCTTTAACATTATCCCTTTAAGCTGGATCACAGAGAGGCCACATCCACAGGAAACCAGAACTCCAAACTAATTTAGCCAACGCTACTTCAAAACAATTCACCTAATTCTGGAGGGGAAAAGTCAATATGTGTGTGTGTGTGTGTGTGTGTGTGTGTGTGTGTGTGTGTGTCTGTTTATTCAATTTTTTATTTACTATCCATGGTAAGAAACAACATACTGCTAATTGTTTGTTGAATGCTAGTAAATAATTTCAAATTCCCTTGTAATACACTTTGATCAGTAAGCATTTATTTAGCTGAAGGAAAACCATTAAAGTCAAGGACTGGGAAAGCAGTAGGGGAAAAAAATGAAAGGGGAAGCAGCATTCTACACTTTGCAAGTGGATTCCGTGAAGGAGGAGGAAATATTCAGCATGTGTTGCTGGGACGGTTTGTGGCTTGCAAAGGCTATATTCCATATGGTGCTGCCAGGCTGCCGTCCTAGAGCCCTACCATAAGGTGAGGGCTGGCTCGACAGAGGCATTGCCCATCTGCATTTGAGTGCTGCCACCCACAGATCAGATCCACCCCATCTGGATGTAGCTCAAAAGCTGGCCATTCCTCCTGGAGTCCACCAACCCTATCCTGTGCTTTCTGTGTGTGGCCACTCTGGGATGACCCGCCACCCCACTACAAAGAGAAAGCCCATTTTAGATGTTTTTCTCTCTTCCTAAACGTCTGTGGGTTCCTTTCATTAGTAAGAACTTCATAACCCACATATTTCTCACTTATTTCTTTAGACCCATTTTCTCCCTTTCGTTCTTTTTTTAAGTATTTATTCAATTTTGTGTGTATGAGTACTTTGTCTACATGTGTGTATGTGCAACATGTCCATGCTTGGTGCCTTCAGAGGTGAGAAGAGAACACTGAATAGCCGGGCGGTGGTGGCACACGCCTTTAATCCCAGCACTTGGGAGGCAGAGGCAGGCGGATCTTTGTGAGTTCGGGACCAGCCTGGTCTACAAGAGCTAGTTCCAGGACAGGCTCCAAAGCTACAGAAAAACCCTCTCTCAAAAAACCAAAAAAAAAAAAAAAGGAAAAAAAAGAGGACACTGAATCCTATAGAACTGGAGTAACAGATGGTTGTAAACTACTCCATTCAACTGTCTCTCCAGACTCACCCTTCATTCTTAGTTCACGTGAAGCCAGAATGTGAAAGTGGCCATATCTGCCATTTGAGGATGGCACACCCATACAAAACATTATAAGAATCTAGTTTGCTTAAACCAACGGAGCTATGCATGGGAAACCTATCATGAGTGCTTTGTGTTCAGGAAGGCTATTATTAAGTCACAGAAACGGGCCTGATGTATAATGGTAGCAAGGAGCTGGGGTTATGGAAAACTGGCACCTTCAACTCAACACCTATTTTGTTCGTAAATTATGGCAACTAATATGAGAATGTGAGAAGTTTTATCAAGGTCAAGCTAAACAAGTATGGCCCCTGGCTTGTGTGTGCATGTCCTCAGAGGAATGTTTAGAATGTTGCACTCATAGAAAATTAGATCAATAAAAGGCCAGGCCACAGAACAGTGTGAGCTGCTCCAAGACAGCAGGTTGATTTTCCTGTCATCCAACACGAGCAGGAAGGCTGTCCCCAAGCAGAAGTCCTATGAAGGAGATCGATGAATCACGTGAAGGACAAATTCAATTATCTGAGTCCATGGGCATCTAACACTATGAAGGACCTCTTCAAATAACAGTTTTCGCCTTCCTGGAAGACACTTGTAAAAGTATCTAATGAAAGCAGAAATCGGTGAATGAGAATAATAGAACTGAAAAAAAAAATAAATGAGCAATGCAGTTCAAATGAAAGACTAAAAGTCAAGAGGAATGAATGCCTGTGGTTGGCTGTCTGAGCGAACTCTCCAGTTCTTGTGTGCACCCAGAGCAGGTCTGTGGATGCATCACTCAGCTTTCTTCTGGAAAATGATGCAGTTAATCTCTATCAATCTAGCTATAGGCACAGAGTATGTCGGTAGTGGGCTCGTTCTTAAAATGAATTCAAGTACTGTAAAACCATTAAACAGAAGGGATAAACATGAGGCCAATGGCCTGGAAGGGAGGCCTGCAGGGAAGAATTTCTACAGTATTGTAACTCCAAGCATCGTTTGAAACCTGTGGACAAAATTGTATCCTTTTGTTTGTGTTACTTACAATCAAAATTTAATCAAACAGACATTCATGAAATTCTAATTATTTTTATACAAAATAGCTGTTTCCCAAAACTTTATCATTAATGACAATAATAATTTAGATTCCCATTGCGCACTGAAAACAACATTCTAAATATTTTTGAAAAAGCAACTACATCTACATGCATGTAGTACATATGTGTGTAATTCCTTTGGAGGCCAGAGACGGCATGGACTGCCCTGGAAGTAGAGCTACAGTCCATCCTGAGTGGCTCCGTTTGGGTGCTGAGAACTGAGCGCAGGTCTCTGGAAGAGCAGAAAGCACGCCTAACCACTGAGCCATGTCCCCAGTCCCTGAAACCACCATTCTTTCTTCAAAAAGTGAATAAGCAGGCTATTTGTTAAATTCCATGACATGAAAAACCTCAGTTACAAACTAACTTAGAACGAGGAATACCCTGTATAAATTATGATTGTCTATAATGAGCATTCACCTGGTAATAAAGTTTATTTTTGGTCCCAGTGACACTGGTTCAAACCCTCAATATTATAACATCCTCAAGTTGTGTTGGTTAGCTGGCTGCTTCTCTTCAGGAGACAATGCTTTTGATGTCCCGAGACCCCCTTGCTTCAGCAAGTCACAGCAGCTCCAGTTGCTGTGGAAAGAAGAAAAGACACCTCGGGCTCCCCAGAGCATGCCACATCTGTCCATTTCTGGAGCCTAGAGTGACTAAAAGTGCCCTCTGTGGCTGTCCATGCGTGATTGCTTGATCTTCTACTATAAACCCTGGTGAAATTGCTTACCTGGACCCACTAATATTTAAGTAAATAAAGCTTTTTTTCTGGTTTTGAGTTTTTTTTGTTTATTTGTTTTTGTCAAATAATGGATATATTTAATGCATAGAATGAAAAGTGCATTTTGTAGATTTTCTTAGTAATTGAGGGTCTGCTAAGCTATGCAGGATTAACAAAGAAATCCTAAGTCTGTGTGACTAAAAATCGAAGATTGATTTCTTGGTCACATGCTCTGTTTGTGCTGGAAGTCATGTGCTCTGTTTATGTTGGGGGGTCAGTCGTGACTTTAGGGGGTGTGGGTCAGTATGGAGAAACTAATTGAGGGGCTCTTCTCTAGAATAGCCAGAAGTGGACAAATTGCCGTACATATTGTTAGTTGAAAATAGAAGAAAAGATTCTGGAGAATGCATAGCGACTCAATGCTTACCACTGGAGGAAGCGTGTACCATATAAATTCACAACGCCTTGACCAAAGCAAGTCATGAGTGAAGGGACTCTAGCCTGCCTGAGCACGGCAGGCATAGCTTTGACAGGCATTGCCCTTCTCCCCATTCCCTCTCTCTGCCTTGCTAAAAACTGTTAGATTGCATCCCTAAAGCTAGCCACCAAGGTCTGGTCTCTTATTTGACCACTTGAGGCTGACTACCAAGGTTCAGCTATCAAAGTATTGAAGTTCAGCAATCAAAAGCCCTTTTGGCTACCTTGATTAACATGCCCAATCAAAATTGAGCACCTCATCCTAACACAGGGTTTTCCCTTACCTTTTTCTTATGGTCCATGTCTATCTCTTCTCTAGTCAGAGTCATTCTTTTGTCCCCATCCCCACCACAGGACAAATACTTCTTCCCTTCTCCCTCATCTTCTGTCTCTTGTCTTTGTCTCTTATTCCCTGCCCTTTGTCCCTCTGGGGCAAATACATCTCTGATTCTGTTCCTTTCCGTACAGTCAGCTCTAACTCAAAGAGAGCAGTGCTATACCATCCTACCATACGCCCAGAAGGCAAAGTGCTAGAAATAGTTACTATGGACCAATGATTATCATATTCCTTTTTATAATGCATTACTACTACTACTATGATTATTATTATTAGTTATGTGTATGTATGCTGGAGGAAGTGGTGTTCACACAGGAACCCCCTGGAACTGGAGTTGCAACTGGCTATGAGCTGCTTGATGTGTGCTGGGAACTGAACTTGTGTCTTCAGGAAGAACAGTATGTGGTCTCCATACTCATGCCAACAGTATGAGCTCTCCAGCCCCCTGCTATCATATTTCAAAACAGCCTTCTGCAAAATTAGAGTCTCTACCTCCAGAGATTCCACATAGAAGTTCAAAGTCTACCCTTTCTGTTCCCTCCCCCTCTCAATGTTTAAACAGACGAAACAAAAACAAACAAACAAAACTTTAAAATTAGTTGGATCCAGTAATTCAACTTAATTTGTGGTGGTGATCTTGTGATAACTGTCTCTTTTGTTGATTTGTGACAGGGTTTCACTTTGTAGGCCTGGTTTGCCTGGAGCTCATGACGTAGGCCAGGCTGGCCTTGAAATCACAGTGCTCTGGCTGCCTCTGCCTCCCGAGTTCTGAGATCAAGGGTGTGCACCACCATACTTGCTACTGCTAGTGGCTAAGAAGACTGAGCAACCTTTGGTACTGTGTAAATTTAGGAAAGCAAGAAAGGTAGATTCTGGACTGGACCTCTAAGGAAAGGACTTAGACAAGAAGTGGATGAGAAGGGATGGATAGACAGACGGCTCTTCTACAGGACCTGGGTTCGGTTTGCAGCACCCACTTGGCAGCTCACAACCATCTGTAACTCTAGTCTCAGGGAATCTGATACCCTCTTCTGACCTCTGAGACACATATATGGTGCAAGGCCATAAACGCAGGCAAAACACCCATACATAAGAAATAAAAACAAAAAATAAGAAAAAAATATAAGGAAGTGAGTGAGGGGGAAAATCTGATGAAATCCCACACATGGGGACACATAGACAAGAGTGGGCATCCCAAAGAGTGTGCAGAATAGAGGGGGGAGTGGCTTTGCCTTGCCAACAGGTCTGCAGTGCAGTAATCTTTGACATAAGCTTGACTGGCAATTAGGAAGCAGGTCATAACAGGCCATGATAAAAAAAAATGTGCTCTTTGTACAATACAAAGGTCATTAAAAGTTTTGGGAGACAGGTTGCTGATTGCAATGGAAGAAGATAAATCTGTTTGTGGAGTGTTTGATGGATCTGGAGAGGAAAGCCCAGTAGAGGGAAACTAATTAGTGCAGTACTGCAATCATCGCGGCCCAGGCAAGAATGATGACAGCAGGACCGCGGGAGGAAACTTGCCTGGGAGAGACTTCTGAGGGTGGGATGGAGGATGGGAAAGATGGGAAAGGCATGCTAAACAGGGCCTTGCCTACTTATTCTTCTTAACACTCACACAACCATCAGCAATCTGTGTGTGTGTAAGGAGGAAAAGAGAGAAAGAAGGAGGGGAGGCTCTTATCTGACTCACTGTTTTGTTTTTAAATGTCTCAGAGGTTCCTGTAAACTCTCTTTCCCGTCTGGTCGTGTAACTAACCAGGCTCTAGGTACTAGTGAGGTGGATTGGATATGCAATAGACAGAGCCGTGCTATCGGGCCAGGCATCTACTATTTCGAGGGTCAACCGTAAGATTTACTTATTAACTGTTTTATGGCGAAATTTGTAGTACCCCTTTGAGATTCTGATTCTTTAAAAAAAAAAAATCTTCTTCATGAGTTTCTCCATTCAAATTACTATCAAAAGAAACTGGATTTGGCTTTGACTGACTGGGGACCATCAATGCCTCCCTTTACTATGCAGGTCACTCCTAAGAAGTTTTTTTTCTCCCCAGTCTGTCAGTCAAATGAATCAGAGTCTAGGCCTCCAGCTTGTCATCAGTTTTCTCGGCGAATGCATTTGCAGAAACACACTGTTAATATTTGCAAATGTTTCTATCTAAGCCACTCAAGAGTCTTTCTCAGGGCGTTCGTTGACTTAAGGACTTGGAGTAAGCCATAAGCAGCTGTGATTTGCCCAGATGGTCAAAGAGCAGCAATGATCTCCTCTTTCCGTACTCCTTTACCTGAGGCTGGCACCGTTGCTGGAACAGTACTGTTCTCACGGAGGCCTCAGATCTGTCCTCTATGTCCTCTCCTTCTCTCTTTCCTCCAGCCGGGCCTACAGCCCGCTCCGGCACTATGCAATGCAGCATGACATCTGCATTGGAGAACTTGAAGCTTGGGCAATGTAGCCACTTCACAGCAGGGATGGGCAGGCGTCATGATTTCCAGACCATCTTAGCTTGGCTAAAGTGGCTGTGGCATGTGTGTGAGAAGTAGAACCCTTGCAGAGGGAGGGTGTTTCACAGAATCCAGCCACTAAAACGGGAAGGGTTCGAGTTCAGGTGTCATGCCTGCCTAGAGTGACTTCAAGTCCAGCCGGTGAAACATTGTGAGACTGTCTCAAACTTGAAAAGGAAAAAAGAGGACTGGGGCCAAAGCTAAGAACATTTGCCTAATAGGCATGACACCCTGGGTTCAATCAAAACAGAATTCCACCTTTTTGTTTTGGGATTACATGGTTAATCCCACTTCCAATTCTGAAAGTCATTACTCAAGCATTGGCCACAAACTGAACTAAAGGAAGGTATCACGCTAATGTGAAAATACTTATCACAGGCATCATTCAGGTTAAGTAAATTATTACTGTCCAGGGTTTCGGGTTACATTTGGCCTGTCTCCAGAGACTGCTCTCTGAACTATCCACTCATTCATGGGTTCATTTCCTTATAATCTGTCAAAACACAATGCAATTTTAATAAAACAGGGTTGGGTAATCATAATAATAGATAGATGGACCACTGAAGTAGAAAATAGATTGCAAGATGGCATCCGTATCTATGGAGATTTGACATATGATGGTAAGGAAAGAATGTAGTTCTATAAATAGGATTTGGAAACTCTAATACATTTAGGGTATAAATAAATTGTGATCTCATATCAAACAATGTACAAAGATAATTTTTGAATGATTAAAAACTTCAATACAAGCCAGGCTTGGTGGTGTGACTTTATATAAGCTATTCAATAGGCAAAAACAAGAAGGTCAGAAGTTCAAACTCTTTCTGTTCTGGAGAGTGAGTTCAAGACCAGTATGAACAGTCTAGACTGTCACTCAAAATGAAATGTGAAAGCAAAATTTAAAACCCTGGGCTTAGTAATTGCCACCACTGGGGTGGGGTGGTGTGGGGTAGGTAAGCTAAGTGGAAAGAGATTCAAGCCTCCAAAAAGCAGTAGAAATAATGTAAAATTATCATTTTGTAGAATGTAGAATGAAACTTTAATGTTATTTGCATGTTATTATTCAAGTATGAAGAATAAAGCTTAAGGTTGGAAAAATGGCCATAAGCACGAGGACTTAAGTTCAGATCCCAGGAAGTGCCGTTAAGTCCGGCAGAGTAGCACACTTCTGTAAACCCAGAGCTCCTATAGTGGGATGGGCAAGGAGACAGGAGAATTCCCAAAAGCTGGAAGGCTAGTGAGCCTAGAGTACAGAGAATGAACAGAGATCCCACCTGAAAATGTAAAAAAAAAAAAAAACGAAAATCAAGGCACATCCAAGATTGTCCTCTGACCTACAGAAAGTCATGGTAGCAAACATGTGTACATACACACACGGATATACACACACACAATTACATGCACACATGCAAATTAAAGTTAATATTTGCTAATACAGAAAACTATATAAAGTAAAAAAAATCCTGATTATATATATATTTCCTTTATGTAATGTGTGAGTATATACATGCATGCATGTCTCTGGGTAAACTACTTATACTCATTTGTGCTCATAAGACTTACATGCATACATGTATCTATACACACGTGTGTATGCAGGATAAAGATAAAGAATTCTCATTGTTAACAAGAAACTGGTAAGAAAAGGATTTGTGGGTTAATGGGATATAATTAGTTTTCTCTTGTCTGTTGTCTAGACTATATTTTGTCTCTTAAAAATTAAACAAGCATTACTGCTTTTTAAAATAAAAATATTTTTACCATCCTTTCAAATAACAAATATTTTAATTATTTGATTCTAATGAAGTAAGGCAACTGCAATATTAGTTACTTCCAAAAGTCCTTCCTGTCTGTCAGCATGTGACACATCTGTCTATTATTGCCACATGGGGCAAGCTACACGAGATGTGCTGCAGTCCTCAGCTGTGCCAGCTCAAATGTCCTGTTTTCCGCAGATTCTGCAGTCCAAACTGGAGTGACATCTTCGGATGCCCTTCGTTTCTAACTGGCATCACAGAGTGATTTACACTTAGTGTTTTTATAGTTCCTCTTTCAGGGTTTGCTTTACTGTTCTGTAGATGTCATGAGGATAGGGACTGGGTCTGTCTTATTCCAAACTGAGAGCTCATCACTAAACCCAATTCCAGGCAAGCAGTTGACAAGTTGATAATAAAATAGTAAATATTGAATAAATGAATGAACGAGTGAATTACATAAATGATGGAATTGTGTGCATGAATGAGGAAACAAGTTACTGAAGACAGAAACCACTTATTATAATGTATATATGCTAAGTAGAGAATATAAACACAAATACCATTTACATGCAAAACACAGGTACCCAGAGAAGAAGTGAGCACTGAATGATCAGCATCTCCTGATTTTTCCAGTCTTTCAATAAGAACCACGCCAAAAAGTGCTGAGTGACAGAGGTCAGATCTGTTATTTTTCCAAGGCTCCCTGAATTTTCCAGCTACAGTTCAGGTCAGGACTGGCAAGATAATAGGGTACCCGGGAGAGTTTTGTAAGTGAGGGTTCTATACGGAAACCTACTGGTGAACAATGCAGCGCTCAGACTCTGGAAAGAGCTTAATGCAGGGCCAGCCCGAGGGAGCAGAAAATCAATGGCTTCAACAGCCAATGAGACCTGCTTCTCTAAAGCGAATGTTGGCAAAGGGGGAACCCTCGGGACACAAGTTGGCACCACCTCCATCAATTTCCTCTGGCTCCACTTGGTAGCAGATAACAGCAGGGCCTGAGGTGAGGAGGGCTTGCCTGAGCCAGTGAGACGACACCAGGGAAGCCCAGCTGGCTTGTAGACATGATTCCTTACCGCTTGGCTCCCTCACTCAGCCATTGGAAACCCACCGGGCATCTACCAGGCAAGAACCTGACCCTGGGAACATTAATTATAGACTTGGATTGAAATTAGAGCTCAAGCCTTGATCCTTCCCTCCATCAGCCATTGTACTCTGCCACGTAATGGGAAAAAAATTAAAAAGATTTTCATAATTATGGCCCCACCGCTTAGGCAGATGCCTCGAAGATGGTGGGAGGAACTCTGGGCGGGCACGGTATTCCGTCCGATCGGTTAAGGACACACAGAAGTTTTCAACCTCTCTTTCCCAAATGGTCTGTGTTCCTCCCAACAAAATAAAAATACCTTTTTCTGACAAAATCGATAGTCCCAAAGCTATCTGCTGTTTTTGAGTGACAGGTAGAGCAATGGCCTCAGAAGAGAACCCTGAACCTCCAGAGGCAAACACTCTCAGAGCCATCCAAAGGAAGCCATCCCCTTTCCCTTAGCAGTAAACCAGGGCTCCTTTTTCTAAAACAATGATATCGACTTACTCTTTAGCCATTGGTACAGTCTGATTATTTGAGTTTTTGTTTATTTTTCTTTATTTTTGGTCTGACTTTAATTATAGCATCAGTGTAAAATTACACAGTTGAGAGAAGCTGGTCGTCTCATTGTGGTTGCTTCTAGAGGTAAAAACATCTCCACAAACACGCCTGTCTCATCCCTCTGAGACCCATTTTTGACCCCAGTTTTAAGTGTAATGCACATTCAGTTTTCATTTGGTTTGTAGATTTTATTGTTTATGGGTTGATACATTGATTGTAATATATGCCAAAGGTAATCTAAAACTAAAGAGAATTAACTCAGGATTAATTTGAATTGATGTTTATAATATTTAAAAGCAATATAGGGTAAAAAAAAATTAACTTAATACAAAAGAAGAAACCTCTATTCTTTCACTTTCTAGTGGCTAATGGTTAAGGCCTGCCTATAAGCCAGCATTTCTCGTTTTGCTATTTAAGGAGTGAACACTTTTGCTACCCATGTAATTTCAGTGCAGGCTGTGCCAGTGTACCCACTAGACTCTTCTGATTTAGCATGGTTATTTCTGGAGTGAAACTCAGAGAAAGTCGACCAGGTCTCAGTCCCAGACACATAGGCATCTCCCTAAACCTGAAATTCATTGGGCTAAACTTCTGCCCCTGGTCTTTGCTGTTGACACGGAAATTTGAGCTCTGCTGGGATTAAAGGGAGGGATTGAAGTGTGTGTGTGCGTGTGCGTGTGTGTGTGTGTGTGTGTGTTTATGTGAGTGTGCATGTGTGACTCCAGTCATTTCTCATTCTCTCATAATTGCCCATATCAGTATTTCTCAAATACAAAACATTCATGACTTTTTAAGGCCAAGAAAAAAGGCAGAATAATGCAAGCTACAAATATTGGGATCTCAAAAGTTCCAGGTTCAAGTACATGTTTGCTACATAAATATTCACAATGTATTTCTCTTTGAGGGTTAATTTCTAAAACCTAATTTAAATTATCCAAATAATGCACATAAAGTCTTTGACACATTAGTCAGTGACTGTCATTTTGAATACATTGTTGTTATTGAATTAAAACATAACCCTAAATAGAAACAATGGTTTCTAATAATGAACAATCAATAAACCTTTCTCCTTTTCTCATGATCACATTTGGCCAGATGGTCTTGATAGCCAATACTTGACATAAAGTGAAAGCATCCATAATTTTTTTAAAATATTCAGTCAACAATCCAGTTATGGCTGACTGGCTATGGCTAGTTGAAATGCTTTTCTCAATTGTATAATCCTATGACTTCATGTTATAGAATTAGGAAAAATTGTGATTTATTCTCGTGATGAAATCAGCAAGTCTTACTGTATCCTCAGTGACTCCAAGCCTTGCCTGTAAGGTCCCCTGTCAATCTCCAGGCAGTTGTCCATCCCTACGAATGCCCTCCAGCTTGCATTCACTTATTCACACCTGCTTTTGTGTATCTCCCAGCAAAATATTTATACTTTGTGAGAGAAAGGAACCTTAAATTACCTGATTATAAGTAGTTACAACATTTCTTTCAAGCGAGGTCATCTATAAGTATAGCTGTACAATTGTTGTTTCAAAGGTCATAGGTTTACCTTTTAGTGTGTGATATGGACATGTTCATTGAGGCAGGCATTATTATTATAAACACAAACTTTTAAAAGTACCCATTTCCACTATACAAATGTAACTGCAATTAACCATGGTTAACAGTAACCATGGGTTTTAGTCACTACACAACTTATGTACACAGTCACTGTGGTGGCTGGTGTTAATTGTCAACTTGCCAGAATGTAGAATAACCTGAGAGATGGGCCTCTAGGTATGTCCATGGGGAGGGGTTATCTTAATTGTATTAGTTTAGGGGGGAAGAGCTACCCATTATAGGTGACATCATTACCTTGCTGGGATCCTGGGCTATGTAAGTAAAGAAAGGTAGTTGAGCGTTCACTCATCTTTACTACTTGATTGGCTTATGGGTACAAAGTGACCAGTCGCTTAAAGCTCCTGTAAGTGGAGGAGTTAGAGAGAGGAAAGGGGAAGGGGGAAATGATATGATTATATTTTAATTAAATACAGAGTAGCTTTCTAAATATGATGCAAAAGTTTAGTGCAAACTTCCATGCTCTTTTTTTGTTCACATAAACTCTGCTTTAATAATCTATATTTATATTAATATGGTATTTTTCTTTATGCTTTCATAATAATAGATTGACAATTACATTTTGCATTGTATTTAATCTGCTTAAATGCTAACAACTGCTACTGTATAGCAACACCTCTGAATTCAGCTTCTCATTTTATTTTAGATCTTAAAGTACATATTTAAGCCTTATTTTTGAAGGAAATATATAGGTGTATATATGATTATGAATATCTGAGTTTTCATTTTTATTGCTCTGTACATAAAAGACAAATACATTGAGAATGCAATTCTTATCCTAGGAATGAACCTTGAACCTCACGTCTGCTTTAATGACTCTACCACTGAGCTATATCCCTGTAGTGACTTTTGTTGTTAATTTATTTTACTTTTATTTGTGTTTGTGAGTGTGAGTGTGTGTGTGTGTCTGTGTGTGTGATATGTGTGCTGGTTCCACAGAGGCCAGAAGAGGGCATCAGATCCTGTGGAGTTAGAGTTACAGGAATTATGAGCATTCCAATGTGGTTTCACAGAATTATACTTAGGTCCTCTCAAAAATCAGCAACACTCTTAATTCCTAAGCCATGTCTCTAGGTCCATGGTATGCAATTGTTTTTCCTTCATACCCTATGTTTTAATTGTGCTTTTTTTTCTTCAGTGGAGTGCCACTGGGTATATCAACCACAGTCCAAGGCAGGCCCCACTTCCACGATTAGTAATTGTCTTACCTAGGGATTCCATTGCAGTGAAGAAACATCAAGACCATGGCAACTCTTATAAAGGAAAACAGTTAATTGGGGTGGCTTGCTTACAGTTCAGAGATTTAGTCCATTATCACCATGACAGGAAGCAAAGCAGCATGCAGGCAGATATGGTACTAGAGAAGGAACTCAGAGTACTGATGTCTTTGTCCTGGAGACAACAAGAAGTGGTCTGAGACACTAGGTTGTATCTTGAGCATCTATAAAATCTCAAAGACTGCCTCCACAGGGAAACACTTCTTCCAGCAAGGCCACACCTGCTACACAGAACCACACTTTCTAATAGTGACATTCTCTCTGAGGGCCATTTTCTTTCAAACCACT
>JAQHUG010000061.1:3832054-3846531 GCA_028555095.1 Dicrostonyx torquatus | reverse complement strand
CCTCTGGAAGAGCAGCCAGTGCTCTTAACCTCTGAGCCATCTCTCCAGCCCACAAGAACAATTTCTAAACACATTAAAGCTCTTCCCCTTTGAAACTTCTTGAGCTGGCCCACCACAATTCAAATCACTCAAGACTACTGTCTTCCATGCTCCTACTAGTATTGTCCTTTAAGCAGTACTTAAACATTTGACTCTTTTTCTAATCCACAGTCCCAAGGTCCATATTCCTTCAAACAAAATCGTGGTCAGGCCTATCACAATACCCCAGTCCCTGGTACCAACTTCTATCTTATTCTATTGTGAAGACACACCATGACCACAGCAACTCTTATGAAGGAAAACGGTTAATTGTGGTGACTCATTTACACTTCAGAAAGAAGCAAAGCAGCATGCAGGCAGACATGATGCTGAAGAAGGAGCTGAGGATTCTTACCTCTTGATCCTATAGGTAACAGGAAGTAGTCTGAGACACTGGGTAGTATTTTGAACAAATATAAGACCTCAAAGTCTGTCTTCACAGTGATATACTTCCTCCAACAAGGTCATGCCTACTCCAACATAACCACACCTCTTAATAGTGCCACTCCCTTTGGGGGCCATTTTCTTCCAAAACATTATAGTAGTACAACAAAAAGTGAACTTTAGGAGTTTTCATTTGTTTGTTTTTGTGGGCTTTTAGTTTAGTTTCATTTTGGTTGGACATTGCTTTGTTTTTCTGGGTTTGATTGTTGGTTTTGCTTGTCTGTTTTTGTTTTTTAGGTAGAGTCTCACTTTATACCTCTGGATGGCCTGGAACTCACTAGGTAGACAGGCTGGCCTTGAATTTACTGAGATCTACCAGCCTCTGCCTCCTGAGCACTGTGACTAAAGGTGTGTGCCACCATTCCCAGATTATAATTCTTGACTTACCATCTTCTCCCTCAAAGCTTTTTATGAGTTACTCTGGTATTATTATCATTATAATATTTTGTTATGCATGTTGAGAGGGTATAAACTTCATTTCATTTTAAATAAACTATCATCTTTAGGTTATTGAATCTTTCCCTCACATTTTTTTTCTTTTTGTAGCTGTGACTGAATCTCAAATTCCAAGATATCCACCTGCCTCTGCCTCCTGAGTTCTGGTATTAGAGGTTATCATTCAAGAGAAAGGTTTTTTAATCAACATTTTCCAGAATATGAAAATTTTAGGCAATGTGGACTTTTTTATGTTTTTAGGGGATGGTTTGCAAATTATTATAACATTATTCTATTTTTAGAAATAATAATGCAACCATATCATTTTCCTCTTCCCTGCCTCTCTCCCACCCCTCCCATGAAACCTTACCCTTACTCTCAAACTCAAGGCCTCTTGTTCTTTAATTGTTGTTAGATATACACCTAAATATATAAAAATAACCTGCTCAATCTGTATAATATTACATGACAATTTGGCATTGAATAATTCAATTGGAGGGCTCTTCCCTGGGGAAGATTATTATCCAACTCTCAACATTCCCAAGTTGCGCATATTTTTTTGTCCCCACAAGCTTTTCCTCTTCCATGCTAGCTCACCCATTGGTTGTCACTGTTCCTCAAACCTGCTTAGGCAGCAATGTTGATGAGTCTTTATGGGTATGAGACTGCATCTGCTAGAAATGCCAACGTGTACATTCTTAAGGAAGGTTTTCTTTTGTGATATATTTATATGCTGGTTTTCTACCCTTCCTCTTCTACATTATACATTCAGTTTGTTTCCTACTTTATGCCTTGAAAAATTTATCTTTCTGTCTCAACAATTCTGTATTCTGTCAATTATGTTTTAACTAAACGCTGATTGGCCAGTAGCCAGGCAGGAAGTATAGGCAGGACAACCACACAGGAAGTAGAGGCAGGGTAATGAGAACAGGAGTATTCTGGAAAGAAGGAAGCTCTTCCTGAAGTCCTGTCCAGACACCGAAGAAGGAAGATGTGACCTGCCCCACCAAAAAAGGTACTGAGCCATGTGACTAACATAGATAATAATGGGTTAATATAAGTTATAAGAGCTAATATGAAGCCTGAACTAATGGACTGATCAGTTTATAGCTAATGCAGGTTCTCTGTGTGATTTTCTTTGGGACCTTACCGGCTGTGGGAACTGGGCAGGACAGAAACCCCAACAAGCAGGCCCTCATGTTACAAACTAGCTCTTATATGTGAATTAATCCATATTTCTATTAATCTATGTTCTACCACATAGTGTTACCTCTCTTTCATCTTGTACCTCCTGCCTCCTTTCTGTGTCTGGCTGGTGACTTTCAAGTGCCCAGACCTTCCTTTTCTTCCTCTCTTGCCCCGAAAAACCTGCCTGTACATTCTGCGTAGCTATTGGTCATTCAATTTTTTATTACACCAGTCACAGCAATACACCTCCAGTGAACAAACAACCAACCTAGTGTATTTAGTGTGTGTGTGTGTGTGTGTGTGTGTGTGTGTGTGTGTTGGATCATCTCTAGCATTGCTGGTTCTAGATCCTTCACTGGCCCTTTTTGGTTCCCCTCAATCATTCCCATCTTGCTGTGAATGTGCTTTCGTTCAGATCTGTTACTCAATTTCCTGCCAGAACATCTGCTCCTTTCCTGTTAATAATTTTCTCTTATTTTTTCTCATATCTTTTTTCTTATCATTCTATGAAAGTTTGTCAGATTTGTCTTGCTGCTTTTCTTTTACTTTTACTCTTTTTTGTTTATCTGTTGAAAGATAAGACCCTACTCTACAGCTCAAACTGGCCTGGAACTCCCTGTGCAATCTGGGCTGGCTGCAATCCTCCGGCACCCACCTCCTAAATACCTCCTTTGTCATTGGTAGATTTTGTTCTCTCTCTTTCCACAGGCTCCTGTTCTCTCCCTGTTTCTCCTGGACCCAGGTAAAGGTGGAACAGTTCCATGGTCGCCTGCAGACCCTCTCCACTCTTCTTTCTCTCTGACTCCACAGCCTTTTCTGGTTGTCAATATACAGAAACAGACTGATAGAGAACATGATTCGTCGTGGAAAGCATCCACTGATGAGCAGCACGGGCTGCCCAGCTCTTCACTATTACAAGCCATGGGTATTGCAGGAACAGAACCTCATTAGGTATGAAACACTTGCCTGCTCTCTCCAGTGGCTCCCTCTCTCACGACACACACTGTGACACACCAAGAAATATTGTGCCAGAATGGCTAAGAGTTCAGGTGTTATGCCACTGGTGATGAAACTCTGTTCCAAGAAACTCAGAGAAAAGTGAAAAATATCCTAATTTTGAAAATTTATTTAACATGTCTAATGGGCCCAACATGGCCTGAGAAAGCTCATCCACTTACATTAGCTTAACCTTAGACAAAAATCATCTAACATGGAGCCCACTTTATAAGTTGAGTATTCATGCAACTCGCTGCTGGATGTAGAGAAGTGAGAGCAACTGGTTAGAAGGCAAGCTTTCGCACCACTGGAGAGTTTAAAAATCAGAAACCTTGCTAACTCCAGCCAGGCACCACCTGCACAGGTGTCTTGGATAAAATGGCAGAGTCTCCAGCACCAACTGCATGAGTCAAATTAATTTCCCTGTGCTTCCATTGACCTCCATGAAACAGGGGGACAAACGGTAGAAACTGTTTTCTTAATTTTGTTTGTTTGCTGTGCAGATTACATGATGAGTGCGAATCTACCTGTGAATGCTGTTCCTGGCAAAGAATAAATTTTACAGAGCTGTTATTGATTATAAGACCACTAGCCATAGGCAGTCTGAACCTTATATGTTACACTCAATTAACCCAGACCTTAATGGTGAGTGTTTGCACATTCCAGTTTCTGCTTTTGTTTATGTGTTTGGATGTCCCACGCGACCGTCTCGCCAGCAAGAACGACGTGGCACAAGGATCCTTCTGCAGTAAGCTTTAATGCTTCTTGAGAGGGAGAAGCATAAGCTTCCAGAGCGGAGACCCAGAGGCGGGGAAACCCTTCCCTTAAATAGAGGCTTCTCCTTGCCTAGAACGTGTCAGCCCCTGGTTGGCTGCAACCCATCGCACGAGATGACGCCACGGGATAGGCGGGATGGGACGAGGTGGAAAAACCCCTCGCACATGAGCAATGCACCCGTTCATTACCCGGGAACACAGGATATGGGCGCTATCCTGCAATGGCGAATAGCAGGCGCGGCTCCCCACATTTGGAGTCTTCTTTGTCATCAGAGAAAGGTTTTGAGAAGCTTGGAAGGGATGTTCAGACCTTGGAATAAGTCAACCCTACCAATAACTCATGTACGGGAGTGGTACTTTTTTTCTTCACTAAAGGCATTTTGAGTCATTTGCTGACTTACTTGAAGTAAAACCTACAGCACAAGAAACCTAACAGCACAGTTTCTAACTTGGGAGGTGTCTCATTCTGGTAAAAAAGTAGAGTGTTTTGACAAAACCAAACTGATTCAAGCCCCATATGTGTAGTTTTCCACATCAAGAACCAGCCAGTTCTCTCCGGCTATCAACCGATAGCCTACAATTTAACTCAGTCCTGACACTAACTGCCAACAGTAAGTATAAGCCCTACAAATGAAGGGTTCTGTACCACAAAAATGCTCCTACTTCATACACCGATTGCAGATCTCAAGTAGTGACCATTCTGACCAACTGGAGAAGTATGTGTGTATATATATATATGGCGATATTGTGTGTGTGTTTTCTGTCTGGAATTGACTAATTTGCCAAAATGGCTCACAACTCAGAAAAAGTGGGCTTGTTTGCTTTTATTAATTTATTATAAAAGGTACAGCACAGTCATAACCAAATGGGTGAGAGGCATTTAGACGGGGTGTAGGGTGGAAGCCCATTAAGCTCCTTTGTCCTCTCCGGTGCGCCACCATTACAGCCCCTTGACTCACTCAGAGCTGCTCCAAAGGACATTTTTACAGGCCTTCCTCACACAGGTCCTATTCAACCGTTGGTGAAGGGTGATTAGGTAAATCTTGAGAACCCACCTCCTCCCTAACCTTCCCAGGGTTAGGAAGTTAGGCTGACAACTATTTCTTCACCAACCAGCCTCAGGCCACCTAAAGCCACTTCATTAGCATAAACTCAGATATAATTAGAAACGTTTTGTTATGAGTAAATAAGGGGTGCTTTTTTCACCTCTCCACTCCAAAGACTCTTTCCTAAAGGGTAACTACATTTGTCATGTAGGCGCGTGTGTGCACGTGGAGACCCGAGAACAACTTGCTGCTTCTCTCCTTCCACTCCGTGCATTCCAGGCATCAAACGCCATCTCAGCCACCCCCACTCACAAGCTCCCAAAGATTTTAGCCATTCTGGGTCTGAAACTGGGGACAGGCACTAAAAGCACACTTCCCATTCTGTCCCCAGGGCATATAGCACTCTGCTTCTGTGGAAGAACGATATCGCCGTGTGCTTTGGCCAACTCTGGACATCCTGGGTCCAAGCTTCAGATCCTACCAGTCAGCTTCCTTGAGTTTAACCGGGCTTAGGCTGTGGGGTACTTAGGGGAAATGATAAAGGCACAGACTATATTTGCCCTAGGCAAGACTAGAGCAAGTAAAAACCGCTGTTTTCCCTTTTATCTCCTTGAGTTTATACAAGCTATTTTTTAAAGCAGCTTAAAGAAAAGGAACACAGATGAAAAATGGCCTTTAAAGATAGCTATGACATCGCATGTTTTTTTAATCCAAGCCTTTCTTGTCCTGAGTTTATAACAATGCCTTTGATCATTTGAAGTTCCAATAAGAAAGTTTAAGTAGCAAAAGAAAAAATCAGGGGCCTGGGAGGTGACTTAGTGGTGAACAGTTGTTCTTACAGTGGACCCTGGTTCGAATCCCAGCACTCCCAGTACCATCGTAGAGACTTGTCACTGTTTATAACTCCAGTTCCAGGGAGTCTGGAGTGCTCTTCTCGCTCTACAGGCATCACACGGAAGGCAATTTGGTGCAATGTTAGAACATAAGTTAGTTTCATGAGTAAGGTGTCTACATTAATATTTATATTTGATTTTCAAAATTTGACTTCCAAATTTCATGCCCTCCTTCTTTGTACAGATTCAGAATGTAGTGTTTGACCTAAATCCCCAGAAGTCCTAACAAAGGGAATGTTCTGGACCCCAACAATTAATCTTTAAAGCTAAGTAATGGTATTATAGTTGTATCTGGAAGCATATTAACAATTTAAACAAGTCAGATAATTGGGTGGGCATCAATTATAAAGATTCAAAATTAGCCGGGCGGTGATGGCGCACGCCTTTAATCCCAGCACTCGGGAGGCAGAGGCAGGCGGATCTCTATGAGTTCGAGACCAGCCTGGTCTACAAGAGCTAGTTCCAGGACAGGCTCCAAAGCCACAGAGAAACCCTGTCTCGAAAAAAACCAAAAAAAAAAAAAAAAGATTCAAAATTAATATGGGAACAAATCATTCCTGCAGTATTATGACTTTCTACTGGGAATAGTGACCTGGATTCTCTCCGGGGGACTTAGCTTGTCACCACAACAAATGTTCACAAAGGACAACTCAGGAAGCAGCACTCAACTCACACAACTCAGGGTGTGTGCACTACCCGACACCCATTGTGTCGTACAACTTTCAGAGTCTCACGTGAGAACTATATTATCAAGTCAGGGAAAGAATTAATATTTCTTGACTGTATCTGCTGTAGGTGGAAGTTCAGTGACATCTCCAGAAAGAGCTTTGATTTTGGTGCTGTTTTTTTTTTAAGTCTCTGCAGAGAAGCAGGTGAGACAGCAGACACTGAATGCTGGCGTCTCCCTGTGAGTTTTCCCTGGAGTGCAAAATACAAATATTCTAAAATTGAAGAACAGAGAGGACCACACATGTCAATGAAAGCAACATCAGAGACGAAAATAAAACTAATTGTGTATGCAGAATTCTGTCTGGCAATGTGTGCTTTGTAAAGGGAACGCCAGGCACTTTCATGTATGAGACGCTGAAAGGCTGTTCATGTTTTCAGCCAATATGCGTGTGTCAACTATGCCACGTTTCCGCTCCACAACAGTGGCGGAGCGAGGTTTTTGGTTCTGAATTAACCCGTACAGGAAACAATTGTGCTTCTGAAGATGAAAGCCTGGCAGAGGTCCTGGGAACCAGCCAAACCCACTAATGTCTCTGACAGGAAGTGGTGGATGAGTTTTTTTAAAGATGCAAAAAATAGAGATGTAATCTTCAGGTGAGTAAACTGATCTTTTTAAAAGAAAATTTAAAATATACATAAGAATGTAAAACCTTGGGCATTTTAGCATCCAAGAATAAAGAATTTATTCCAGTGGCAATTATTACTTACCCAGTTGAAAAGCAAATATGAATGCCTCAATAATACCTTTAAGGTGATATTTTTAAATAAGATGCGGCTTCAACATACAGTTAGTTAGATACTACACATGACTTTAGAAAGCTTCTATCTTACATTTCTATATCAAATTTAAAAAAAAATTTTCCTTGGTAAATTTCATAAAATAGAAAGTTCAAATTTCTATGTCAGTACTTGGAAACTGTTATTTCTGAAATTTAGTCTCAATAATTTAGAGCACAAAACAATTTGTGTTTATGATCTCATTTTTTGTTCATGTTTGTCATTAAGACAAATTGTGACAATAAGCCCCTCCCCTGCCTTCTGAAAATAATCTGATCTTCGTTTTCTGTTGTGAAAATATATTATACATTTTTGTATATTATAATTTATATAAATTTACATTTAACATGATTTATTAATAAAATACAATATATTTTATATTTTTAGTAATTTCTTTTCTTCTTTTAAAAAAGAAAACAAACTGTTTCCTTTCATCTTATATACCAATCTCAGTAAAAATATGGAACACTTCATGAATTTGCGTGTCATTCTTGTGCAGGGACCATGCTAATCTTCTCTGTATCGTTTCAATTTTAGCATATGTGCTGCCAAAGCGAGCACCAATATATTTTACATTATATGCAAATGCATATTTACCATGACAGTGGTTTTAAAAGGCACAATTCAATGGTTCACGGACATTGCACAACCATGAGCCTTGCCTGCTTCTGAAACTTCCACATCATCTCAAGCAGAGACTAGGTACCGAGACACTTAAGTCTCCATCCCTTGGCAGTCTATGAATTTTACCATTCTAGGTACAAAATATAAATAAAGCCAAATGGTACTTGTGCTTTTACATCGATGTCAATTAGTTTGGTTGTTTCAAGAGTCACCATTTTGCAGTATTATCAGCATATACTGTTAAGGTGTTAACAATTTAAATGAACCACACAATTAAATACAATTATAAAGATTTAAAATTAATATGGAAAATAAATCATTTATATAGTAGTATGATTTTCAGGTGTGAATAATGATCTGGGATTTCTACAGAGGACTTAGTGCAACCACCACAACAAATGAAGACTGTACACACACACACACACACACACACACACACACACACACACACACACACACACACTTTCCAGTGCTAGGAATCAAACCCTGTACATTCTTAACATGTGATCTACTACTGAGCTGCATCCTCAGCCGTGGTACGTTTTTTAAGACCAGGTCTTCATGTGTAGTCCAGTCAGACCTCTGTCTTAAGATTCTCTTACCTCTATCTCCCAGACTCCTGGAGTTACAGGTATGTGCCACAAAATTCCATTCCAATGCTACTCAGAATTCCATTCATTTTTCAAGGTTGAGTAATCCCCCAGTTTATAGATGAGCTATATTATGTTTGTTCATTATCTAGTGATGGGCTTTTGAATCCTTATTATCTTCATCATCATCATCATCACCATCATCACCATCACCATCACTTATGCCCCGGCAATGCTTAAGCAAGCATGGGCAGCCCATTTATGGCGGTTCTCCAGTGGTTCCTATCCTGGCAGTCCTAGATTCCTGTGCTATTGTCATACCCAGGGTCCCACGTCTTCCTTTATGTTGTCTACCCAGCATTTTTTTGGGCCTTCTTCTTTGTCTTATCCCGTGCATTCCTCCAAGCAGTGCTATTTTCGGATATCTGCCGTCATTCATTCTCATAACATGGCCGAAGTATGTCAAGTGTCTTTGTCATATCTTGTTTACTTCCTTTTGTAGGTGGAGCTGTTTCTTAATGTAATCATTGCACAGTCTATCTTTTTGTGTGACACCGAGACTCCTCCTGAGACATGCCATCGCAAACACATTCTGCTGCTGTTCTAAGGAGTGTCTCGTTGTCCAGGTTTTGGAGGTGTAAAGAAGGCAGCTCAAGACAAGGGTCTCAGACACTTGTCATTGTGTTGCTGCTGTTGCTGTTGTTATGTCTCTTGCTGACCAAAGCTTTCCTAGTGCTGGAATGCAGCCCTCGCTATCCCCATCTGCCTCTTGACGACTGAAATAGCTCCCTCCTTTGAACTGAGGTGTCCCCCTCCCCATATTGACAACATGGTGAAGGAATTGGAGGCAGCTACAATAGGCTCAGAGGCCGAGGCGCTTCTCAGACTCTTCAGAGAGCTACGAGAGAGAGCACAAAGTGATTTCCATGGAATGGAAGCACTCAGTCAGAATTCCCATACCCAAGAAGGACAAGCTGGACTGCTCCAATTACAGGGGCATTAGTTTGCTGTGCCATGGCAGCAAGATCTACTCCTTTATCATCCTGCAAAGGATCAAGGACAGAACGGAGGAAATCCTAGCAGAGGTTCGGTACAGATTCAGAGCTACCAGGGACACAATTGATCAGATCTTGACTTTGAGGCAACTGGCAGGGAAATGCGAAGATTTTGGAAAAGACTTATATGTCTGTCACATCAACGTCAGGAAGGTATTTGGAGAAAAGGACTTTGGGAAATAATGAGGTTCTATAGGTACCAGAGAAAAATCATAAAAATACTAGAAAATGGACTGTAGAGATACCTTTGCGAAGTCTGCGGAAAACCGAGTGATGAGTTTAAGGCAATCGTAGCAGTGTTGTAGGGATGCGTCCTCAATATATTCCTGGAATTCATAACAGCAACAGCCCTGGTGGATGAGGAGATAGGCGAGCAGATAGGTGACGTGAGAATCAATAATTTGTGTTTCTGCTTGCTGAAATAATACGGCACTGCTTGCTGAAAATCCAAATGAGCTGCAGGCTGTGGTAAATAGAGTGGTGGAAGTCAGTGAAAACCGTGGCATGAGAGCAAACACCGAGAAGACTGAGATACGACACATGGGAAGGGCACACAAGGATTTTAGCACCGTAATAAAGAATCAGAACCTCAAGAAAACAGTCAACTTTGTCTATATTTCGATCATTCTAATTTTGCATATTTTTTATTCCCTTCTCTTTCTTCTTTCTTCCTTGGTCTTAAAGGAACCACTCAAAATGACTATGAAGAAAGATTCAATTGCTCCTTTAATATTTATCTCCTCAAAGGCTAGTGAAGTTTGACATAGATTTATGTTACTGGATGTTTGCATAACTTCTAGGGAGAAAAGTCTTTTCAGATCTTTTACTCAGTTTTTAATTGGATGTCTTTTGTTGCTGCTTTCTAAATGTTGGTTTCTAGTATTCAAAATTTTAATCATCCCATATGAGATGCAAGCATTATATATTCTTCCTCACGATTTAATGTGAAAGGTACCATGTTTTGAGGATGTTGCCTTTGCAGGTGGTGCCTCTTTGGAAGCTCTGGAAACTTTCTGAAGTAGGGCCTAGCGGACCAAAATGGGTCAGGAGGGGAGGGATTCTGAAGGATTCGCTCAGCCCTTGGTTCCTGCTTTGCTCTCTGCTCCTGGCCCACTCTGCCACCAACAGTGCCTACTACAGGCCTCCACCACAGTGAGCTCAGCTCTTCTTCCTTCTGCACCATGATTCAAACTGAAACAAGAGTCAAAATTAACCTCTGGTTCTTTGAGTTACTCCTATCCTGTATCTTATCATGAAAACATCCAATGTGTCTTCCACAGTCTCTCATTTAATTTGTCTTTTTTTAGTTTTTTAAACACACTTTATGCATGCATGATTTTGTTTTTCCAGAGACAGGGTTTCTCTTCAGCCCTGGTTGTCCTGGAGCTCACTCTGAAGATCAAGGTGACCTAAAACTCAGAGATCTGTCTCTCTGCCTCCCAAATGCTGAGATCAAAGGCGTATACTCCACCCTACCTGGCTCAATGCATAAAAATGTTAAGTTTTGTTTAAAGCCATTGCCTTATCTTACAGCTGCACCTTTAATGTCACATCTGAGGAATTTTGCCAAAGGCCATGCTGTAAGAACATTTCCCCATGCTGCTCATGAGACATTTCTGTCTTACACTGCATGTTTACGTCTCTGCTCCGATCGGCTGACTTTTGTACATGGTGCACAGCAGAGGTATATCTTTGTTGTCATGTGAGCAGCCAGCTTCCCCAGAACCAGGTGTATCATGGCCAAAGACGGGAAGTCCCTGTTAAAATAGTCACGTTGTCTAGCGCAACTTTCAGAAGCAGTGCATTCTTTGTAAGATGACTGTTCCCCACTGAGTCGCCTTGACACTTGTCAGCCTCAGCCGCTCATGCCTGGATGCCTGTCCTTGGCCCTCACTGCTCTATGTCAGCGTGCCATATTACTTTTCTTTCTTTTTAAGAGGTGGTTTCATTCTTATCGGTTTATGGCCAATTTTGAAATCAGGAAACTAAGTCTTCCAATATGGTCCTTGTGCCAAGACTGTTTTGTATATGCCTGGTCCTTCCCCATGACATAAGAATTTTAGGACAGATTTTTAAATGTCTGTGGAGGATACCCTCAAGGCATTGATGGGAAGTACTGAATCAGGCTTTGCTGAATCTGAAGGTTACTTTTGATAATACTCCTGTTTGAACAGTATTGGCTTCAATATTTGGTCATAAATGCATTTTTATTTACTCTGGTCTCTTTAAATGCACCTCATTTTTTCTTGTATTTTCCAGTGTACTAGTCTCTTACCTCCTCATTTAAACTTATTTCTACACCTGGCTAATATTTTATTCTTTCTAATGCTGTCAAACATGAGATCGTTTAATTTTCAGATTGTTCACGCTTAGTAAGTAGAAATTTAACTGCTTTTATGTATTGATTTTGTAGCCTGAAATCTTCCAGACCTATTTATTAGCTATAATAGGAGTGTGCGTTTGAAAGAGAGAGAGAGAGAGAGAGAGAGAGAGAGAGAGAATGTGTGTGTCCCATTTCCTTACCTACATGGTGAGCAAATCACTTTATACACTAGTGTATTAAATAATTTATGGGACAGAGTCGCTACCATAACTGTGATCATAGAATAAATGTCAAGCATTAAATATGCTTCCGGTGCACATTAAAGCCTTCTTTAATTTGATTCCCTGAGCCTAATGCCAAGAATTCCAATGGTTTTTATCACCAGAGGAAACAAGATGGCCTATTATCTTTATTAGCTCCCCCAGAAATGAAGTGAGATAAAAAAAAAAAGGAGTCAGGAGTCTGGGTTTTATCTACTGAATTCTTAGAGACTCAACTGGAGAGTTAACGACAGGAGCACATTGTGCTGTTCGAACAACCAAGTAATTTCCCTAAACCAAGATATTGAGTTGATAAGAAGAAGCCAGGCGTGGATCTCAAGTTGAGACATCCTGTGCCTCTCAATTGTTTTCCATTTTGTCATTCACATATTCACCAAAACTTTATTGAGGGTAGGTTCCAGGCATCAGATGGGGTACCAGGAAGACATATACATCAAATAACTACAGATGTTGATACAAGGTCAATGGTGTGATAGGCTGAGGGCACAGTGTACTCGGGGAGCATCTGATTCGGCAAAGACACATTGTCACATGCTTAGGAAGAGTTTTCTTTCCATGATGCCAAATGTACGAGGAGAGAAATGAAGTCAGGATGCTTGCAGTAAACTTGTAATGTAACTATTATCTTATCAAGGTCTGAGAAGAAAAAGTCAAATCTCAAAATCTCAGATGTGCCTACCAATGATACAAGCAAATGAGCCAGGATTTGACCCCGTAACTCTGTGATTTGTACAATCCAGTGCGCATATACCACATTAGGGGTCTATGAGTCCCCTTCTTACTTCAGGGAGTTCTGTACATCGGTTTTCTCAATTAGTAATTGAGTACAGTGTAATAGTACAGAATGTAGACTAGATTGCACATCATGTAACAGAGAACTAGGCAACGTTACTCTGCAAACTGACTAAGTGATGAATGTATATTGCATAGATAATGACAAAACATTTGGTGTTGTTCATTTTTCAAAAGTATACTTTTAGACAGAAATGATTTGGGAGAATTTTTGTTGAAAGTGTGATACTTCTCTCCTCTCCCCAATAAGAGAAGTATTTATTTCAAATTTGTTCTATGAAACCCAGGCTGGATATACATTTTTCCTATTCTTCAAGAATGGCCTTTGTGTCCCATAGGTGTTTGATGATTCTCTCTTCTCTTTCCTGGAGAAAATAAAAGCCAAAATTATGGCCTATTTAAAAACAACCACCACTCTGAGTGATGAACTTTGGATCCATTATTTTCTTCACGTATCTATTCCATTATCTTGTTTAGTACTGTCTCATGAATTATCTTCCATATTTCTTGGCATATGGCAATATATGAGTGAATAAATATTCTCTTCAAATACCTCATGAGAGAATTTAGATTTGTTTTTAGAACCAAAATTCCATAAATTAGATTCAGTTTAGTTTTAGAACTGAAATTCCATAAATCTAATTCCTTTATGATCCTAATTTCAATTTTAACCTTGTTGTCTAGAAAAACTAAGGGAAGTCATTCAGAAGAAAACAAGACAGCAAAGGAGAGAAGTGATGCGTGCGGTCAGAGCTTCAGATGCAGTTAAACCGCTGTGTCTGGGGGATGCTGAGGGCTATGATGCTGATGGTGAGGGCGGGGGTTTATAACATCAGCGTGGGGATATAGCCCATAAGACCTCTGTTCCAAGAGCAAATGGTTCTGTCATTCAAGTCCTGATTCACTGCCAAGTACCAAAATTGACTGGGTGAATAAAGGCAGTAAAAAGTGAGCTATATGTGTGCTGTGACTGGTGAGTGAGAAAAATGAAATGAGAAAAGAGACAAGGGTGGGAGACAGAGAGGACAGCATGATACGTGTCACACTGGGGTCACAGGGGACTTTGCTTTCTTCTCGTTTTCCTAAGAGAAGTATGGAGTCTACAACTTAGGTCCCCAGCAGAGGAGCACAGTGCAGCTGTGTGCTAGCTTTGCACATCCTAAAAGTTCACTCACGTCTCTGTTCTTGCATATACAGTTATGTGTTAAGTCCCAAACTGATTCTCTCTAGAGTCCCCAGGTGGTGTAGGAGGGTCCTTCTGTATTTCTGTTGCTTTCATTGGTTAAATAAAGAGAGTGCCTTGGCCTGTAGGATAGGGTAGCCCTTAGGTGGGCGGAGTAGACAGAACGGAAGGCAGTGAGAGAGAAGGCACTGGAGCAGACGCCATGTTTCTCCAACCCAAGATGGACTTTGGTTATAATCTTCCCAGTAAGCCACGACTACATGGTGA
>JAQHUG010000061.1:3782618-3819481 GCA_028555095.1 Dicrostonyx torquatus | reverse complement strand
GCCTAGGGGGCTAGGACTTGGTCTTACAACTCCTTTTGGGCAGATCTGAAGCTGTGGTGCTCACCAAGGACCAGCCGCCATCAAACGGCTAAAGTTTAATTTCTTAATGGAACTAATTAAAAGTAATAAAGATTAAAATATCCCAGAAGTGCTGACTTTTGATATCCCCTTTTCTATAAAATTTCTACTCTTTTAGGAAAACTGAGTTACTCCACAATATCTTCCCCCCCTCTGATTGTCCCTTTTCTGCTTCATCACTTAGCACTTTACATGCCTAACATGCTCTCTACATGCCTAGACCAAGTGTCCTGCTATCTTGAGCAGATCAACTGTTCAACTCTCCAAACATCACACATGAATGATCTTAGTATTGATACAATAAACATCACACGAACATTTCTGAAGATTTTCTTCAGCCAGAACTTGGGCTGTTTCCCTCAGATGATCTGTGCTTCTCAGGAGCAGGGTCAGGAGTAGCACCTACTCCAAAGGAACTTGGAGGGCATCAGGGGCTATGCCATAAAGGGCACGTTTGTCAAAAATGCCACATTAGAGATCAGGGGGCCAGCAGCTAGGGATAGAGAGCCAACCAGATCTGTGACACTCAGGAATGGCAGGAACACTGTTTTTATGAGTGGCCTGAAGTTTTAGAAGCAATTCCATGGCCAAAGGCCACCATCTCTTACTCTAAAGCAACCAGAATTAAGGGGCAGAAGAAGAAAAGCGTGGGGTTACTATAGTGGCATAGACTCCAGTGGACCACCATCTGAGCATTTGAAAACAATGCAAATTCATCATCTTACGTTTAAAAAACTAAAATCAAAGAAACAATACCAACAAAATCCCCAAAAACAAAAACAGAGAAGTGTACTGTCCTTCTGCCAGCTCAGGGGAGAATTTCTTTTCTTGATGTTTTTAGTTTCTAGAAGGCAACGGTGTCTTTTCAAATTCTGTCTTTTTCCTAGCCTCCCTTTTCCATCTTCAAAGCCACCAGCATGACATCTTCACCACTCTCTCTTTCCTCCAGTCTGAGCCTCTGGTATCACCTGCCACTGGCTGACTCTGACTCTGCCTACACGACTTTTATAATGAGTTGTGGCTCCGTGGAGCCCCAGCTTGTTAGCAGGGTCAAGAACCAGTCTCCTCCACAATAAAAAGCAGCATTCGTGTTTCAATTGCATCTGATGATGGGCATGATTAGGAAGCCATTATTGGGCCATCTACAATACCTTGAGCTTGCTTGCATTTGCTTAGTTAATACGCTACACTTCTGTATGAAGAGTAGTGTGAAGGAATGCTAAGTGGAAAGAAGGAAAACGCAGAAAGAGAATTTATGTGTGGCTAGGTATAAGGAGAATGGTGAGAAAAGAGGGCAGACTGCATGTCTGCAGCTTGAGTTTTTAACAGATCACCCCCTGACTGATGACAGAAAAAATAAAGGAATCTCTCCCAGCAGTGAGTTGTCAGACCTCCTGTCTCTACACTGTTCATGTGGAGGCCTAAAAAATTGTGAAGGGTTTAAAATAATGATAGTAATAAAGTCACAGGTTAGAATAGAATTACACAAATCCTATAGTTGTACAAAAAGGCAGTGAAAGGTAAATGTTTAGGAATCCGTTTACATACTGCTGAGTCCCTTCGTGATGGATATAATAACAGAACATCTAAGAATAAGGAATTCATAAAGAATAGATACTTGGGTTTTCTAGTTCTTAGGGCTTAGAAATTTAGAATCAAGGTACCAATACCTGGTAAGACTCTCCTTACTGCATTTCACAAAGAAGAGGCCAGAAGGAAAACAGAGAAATTTTGTGTTCTTCCATGTCAGAAAAGCTACCAGTGAACCCACTCCTGGAAGCCATTCTTGTACTATTAATGTAACTACCTGAGCGGTTCAACCAAACCCCTCCCAAAAGACCCACAGCACAACAGCGCCAAACCGCAATCAAATCTCCAGCATAAACTTTTGGGGACACCTCCCCACCACCGCAGTTGATAAGCACTAATATGACCTATCTAAGGGACTGGAGTGGAGAAGGAGTACGGAGGTTGGCCAGGCGCAGAGCAGATAGCAATGTCGGCACCAGTCTTTCCTATGCTTTCCCTTCTCCTTAGGGGAATTCCGGGTCTAGTAAGCTTCAGGGGAACCACAGAAAGTACTTCAGAGAGAGTGCTAGAGAGAATCAGATCAGGACTGGAGAGTCCTGAACTCTTCCTTTGTTTTCCTAGTTCAAGTCATTCATTAATTCATTAACTTACAGCCAGGTTTCAGCATATAGTGATAACTCAGCCAGTCTGCAGCTAAGTGTTGGGAATCTCAAACTACCCTAGAGCATCTGAAATCTAGGAAGAAGAGAATTTAACCTGTTCACAAACTGAGAAAGTTGTTACCAGAAGTTGACCAAGAAAGTCCCGCTCATTTTTTTTTTAAATTTCAGATCATTCTAATACATAATAAAAGTCATATTGGCCGATTGCTTTTGGCCTTGTTTCGAAAGGCTATGTTTAATTATGGATTATGAATAATAATTCATGATTATATAACAACAACGATGATAATGATGATGATGATGATAATGAAGATGATGATAAGTCTTAGAGAGTAAGCGAATAGAGATTAGGGCTGAATGAGTTGCATACTAGGAAGGCAAGAACAAGGAAAGAAATATGCACTAGTCAAGAAATACACAACAGTGTCTTAAGAGGGGAAAGCTCTCACTGCAGAACCCTGATGGTGGCATGCAGCCTCTCAGTCTACTGCTGGCACTTACTTAAATCAGTCAGGTGACTGTCAATTCCGAGGGAACCACTCTATTGTGTGAACTGACTCCGGTTTTCTATTTCCTTCCCCATTCTCTGTGATTGTGTGAGACCCCGTGGAGACAAGCAGCTCCCTCTCAGGTATCCTCACCATGTCAAATAGCAATTTATTGAGGACACACCTTGGAGAAAATGAAGCTGAATGAGGCCTCCTCTAGCTGGATTCCTTGAAATAAGGAACATGCATTCAACATAATATGGTTAATGTATGTGATGGCCCCATCACTACTCATACCCACCAACCATTCGGCACAAAGCAAAAGATTTCTTAGCAGTCAATGCCAAATTTTTTTCTCTTCCAGTTTTTATTTCAAAGCTGGTATCCACAGTGTCCAGTGTGGTTGGATTCCAGAATTATTGCTATGGAATTCGTTAGTTCTTGCACAGTTCCAGGAGCCCTGGGGGTGGAAGTAGTGAATGTTAACCATTGGTGAGCTTCCTTTCGTCATCTTATAATGTTCCCACCACTCAAGAAGCGGGGACAAGATAGGGATGAAAGAAGGGAGGCCACAGGCCAGGAGACTGACATGTGTGAGGATCCAGTGTGAACCAGAGGGAGGTGTAGGGAGCAAAAAGAGCTGGGGAGGCCAGAGGAGATGCAAACACATCCTGTGGCTCACACAACAACTCTGTGGCCATAGCGTTCTTCTTTCATATGTCCCAACCTCACGCCATACTTACAGATTACTGTCAGTGACCATAGGGTTCCGTGGAAGAGCATTGGAACTGTAGTGTTCTCCACTGCTTGCATGAGTTCTATTCTTGGGTCTTCCAAATGACCCTGTAGATGACCAGCCACTACACCCAAACACGGATTAGTTGGTTCTTCACTTACCGCATATACTTGTGTTGGAGCACGAGTGAATGGTGTGAGATTGCTCAGAATTATATTTTAGAATGACACAAAATATATATTTCAACACTAAATAATGAAGCTCTACTTTCAAATAAAGGATGCCAATAATTTATATTGTACCAATGCTTTAGATATAATTTCAATTTTGTCATAGGATCCTATGGATTTATGCCAATTTTAATTTTTATTCAGCAATTTAAGTTTCTACAGGAGAAAGTTCCAGGTACAAAGTCAGTATATTATATAACCAATGGCTGTTTGGGGTGTTCCAGGCTTAACTGAGGAGGACTGTCTCCTAGTGACTCTCTAACAAGCTACTAAAATTTTGGTCATTGTGCGAAGGATGCAGTGATGACTGGCAATAGGTCATTGCTCTTCTGTCACCATTAAATAGAGCCTTGCCATTAGGGTGCACTAAGAATTCTTCCTGCACGCTGAATTACAGCACAGTGAATGTGGCTTAGCAGGTGAACTGGCTACTCACAGAAGTGTTTATCTACCAGCAGCCTGGCACCCATGAGTCAGCTCATGCCAGTGTGGATCAGCCCATCTTGATGTGATCTACCTGCCTGTCCGCCTTGACTACATTTCATTATGAATTCTCCCTGACTCTCCATCAGAGCGTGAGTTTTAATCGCACTAGGTGCTCAACTCAGCAAAGCGCTGAGCATACCAGGAGGGACTCAAGAAACATCTGGTGAATGAATGGAAAAAAGACCAAAATGAAGACCGTATGGTGCAAACCATTGTTGGTGTCAAAATAACCTCCCCAGAAGATAAAGCACATGGAGAGTTTCAAGGGTCTTCAAGAAGGAGGTCATTGAAAGCTTGCTTCCCATACACCCAATCCCCAGGTTTATTTTCCATTTCACACTCAGAACATCCTCTCTGTGAGACTAGGATCTACTAAGAAACTGCTTCTGAATACACCCNCTTCTGAATACACCCAATCCCCAGGTTTATTTTCCATTTCACACTCAGAACATCCTCTCTGTGAGACTAGGATCTACTAAGAAACTGCTTCTGAAAGGGATTAATAGAAGTGAGAGGGATACAAAGTCTCACCCCGAGTTTGAAGACCACCTTTCAGTATTTAAAAAGTCCTCAGTTGTAGCCACTAATAAATTGAAAGGCCTGTGCACACAGTAGGCAGGTTATGTATGCCAGGGCCAGGAGTCAGGGCAAAGGTAGACCAATGAAGTCAGTGGTGAAGACATACTTTTTCTCTTTTAGCTTCAATAAATTAATGTGACTGAGGGCTGACCAGAAGGGACATTACTGCCAAGCCACAGAAGCAGTCAAGGTCCACAAACTTTTTCCTCTTCCCGGCTCCCTCTCTTTGGTAACAGAGATTGTTGAGAAACAAGTCTTTTTTGCAAGTCTGACTTAGATGTAGGCATGGAAGCTCCCAGTGCTAGGGTTGGAATAGTGCTTTTATTTCCTTTAGTCCCTGATGACAGGAATGAGTTACAAACATATTCAGTAAATGTCTGTGCTACTAAATCTTTTATCCAGCTATCCCATGATGCCCATGCTCCTAAGAGTGTTCATTCACATAGGAGCCTCTGGCTTCCTTTCTGCTTTGTTCTGAGAATTCTTTCTAAATAAGTAACTATACCAAAAAAAGATTTCTAAAGCCATTTTTTAAAGCCACAAGATGCAGTTTTTATATAAAATATCTTAGCTGTGTTTAACCATAGTTTGGAAGTCTTACAGAATATTTTTAGGCTTTTGTGTAAAAATGTGTAGACATTTATTTGAAGACAACGAACTGGACCGATGGGACCTATGACCCCCTCTCTCCCCTACTCTGTTCCATGTGTGCTTGACAATCTTCATATCAGAAAGAATGTCTGCATCCTCTTGTTCTGTATTGAACAATGCCTCTACCATAAATGAGTCTAGTGTTGTTTTGTTTTGCCTCCGCTAAGTTGCAATAGTTGGATCCTGAGCTAAACGTGCTACTGAACAAGAATACACTTTGCAAAGGGCGTATCTACATCTCCTGGTGACACAGTAGACACTAAGGTCCCATTAGATATCCTTGTCCAAGCTGCTGAACAAGAATACACTTTAGTAATGGCATATCTACGTCTCCTGGTGACACAGTAGACACTAAGGCCACTTTAGATCTCCTTGTCCAAGCTAGGTCTGCACCATTCATTTCCACTATAAAAGACTTTCAGGGAATTCTGTTACTTTTTATAAATTGATCCTATCCACTATCATGCCTCGTTTTGTATATGTCCAAATCGCTGAAGTATGACCCATTTTCTTGTGTTTTTTTTTTTTTAAAAAAACCAACATGTCAGCATCTTCTATACGTAGATTCATTTTTTTCCACGAAAGTACTGCCAAGACTCAAATTCTGAACTTTACTAATTCCATAAATCTTAGTTCGGATTCTGCTGTCACTTCGGAAGGAGCATAGCTGAACACTTAAAAAGGAGGAAACATCCCAGGTAGACAGACATGGTTACTTTTTTATTTGAAGAAAAAAAAAAAACATACGTTTTAATAAATACTGTGGAAACACTGACCGAACAAACATACAAAGTGACTTCAACATTAAAAAAAGAAAAGCAACAAAAAGTTCTGCTTTATAACAGTTATATAACTTATTTTCTTTTTACAATATTTAAATACAGAAAGCACTCGCCAGCTATTTTGTAATACTGCCCAGAGCACAAATGCCACACCAGTCAAAGCATATTATGTTGGCAGAATGTCTGACTTTCATGGGAAATGATTGAAATGACATTTTCTTGCAGAGACAAAGTGCTTGTAAGACACAGAACTGGGTGCTGTAATTATTTTAATCTCCCCTCCTGCCACAGTTTAATAGAAACACAGCTTCAAGGCTTCAAAAATGAAGCATCATCATTGGGTTAAAAAAAAAAAAAAGGCTTGTTTTCAGCAAGCACCACCTAGAAGAGGGTCCTGTCTGACATCCTCTCTGGAAGGAACTGCTCAACTATTTTAAATGCTGATTCTCACTCTATCAATAATCAAGTTTTGAACCTGGCCCCGTCTGAATCTGATTACATGACGTATAGCAGTCACTTGAGAAGCTAGGCGCATAGCAGGGCTGACATAGGTTTTTTTTTTTTTTTAATTTTCTTTCTATCTGGGGTTTTCGAAATCTTGGGCACATGGGGCCTTTGCCAGGACAACGATCATTTGAAGGAGGTGGCATAAGGCACCAGTTCACTATCTGCTGCCAGTCTGGGGACATAACCGGTGCCAGAGCATTTTGCTCTGTGTATCTGAAATATGACTTTCTTCCAGACACCCTCACTCACAACTGTGCTCTCTGCTACGACCCCTTCACCCTTTATCTCTCCTGGGGAAAACAGTATCCATCTGCTTTGTCTTTGAAATCACTCTAACACATCAAACCAAGACACCTTTTATTTGACTTCGTGTTTTTGTTTTTGTTTTTTTTATCTGCGATGGCAAAAAAAAAAAAAAAGAAAATAACAAAACCACACACTCTCTTTTCTAAACAGTGCACAAAATATTACACTGAGCAATTTACCACTTGTTAATGACAACCACAAGGATGAACAAAACCATCAGACGGAATATAAAGCAACACTCTTTTCTATTTGATCTATGCGATCTTCGCAGTGCTGGTCCACGCATCCTGTAAGGCCCCGCCAAAGCCTTGCTTGCAAACCATCTCACGCAGCCGCGACCTTCAGGAAGTCAAGAATTTCAAAGCCTCGTGAAGTTTTCCTCTCGAATCCCACGGGTCCCGATACAATTTCCATTTTAATGATGAGCTAGGAGGAAATTAGATCACATCCCCTAGAAAACTAAACGCTAAGGTCACAGTGCGAGTTCCCCGACGAGGGCGGTATACTAATATATACTTTTTGAAAATGAGATTAAAACATTGGGGGAAAAAAATCAAATCGAAGTAGAGATCCATGAATAGGTTGTAACAAAAACACAAAAACAAAACCGAAAACAGGCAAGCACCATTCAGAGCGTGGATTTTCTTCTCGGAGGTACTGGCGCTCCTCTTCCTCCAGCCCGTTTGTAGCTCCCTTTGTTTTTGGCATATTCCTCAAGTCACACCTCAAAACTCTTCAACATATTCACTTCTCACCACGCGGTCTACATGCCCAAACTAAGGACAGGATTCCAAACACTGGGTATCCTAAGCCTGTGTCTATGTGACTTTGGCTGTGCACGTCATTGGACTCCATCTTTCCGTTTTGCTCTTGTTTTTTATTTTTTATTTTTATCTTTTTTTTTTACACTAGATGCCCGCGTCCTCATTAAACACGGCGAAACTTCACATCACAGTGCAGCTCTTCGCTTTGTCCTTTCGCAAGTCTGTAGCAACCGCTGAGAGTTCTGGTCGGCTAGGCATGTGTGAAATCCGCTTTGTGGCCCTCTGCGATTTGTTCCGCTTAACGTTTTTGTTTGTCTTATTTACACACGCCAAGGTGGCGACGTGAAAAATGTCCCTGACGCTGTTTTCTGACTGTAACGCCGAGCATTCGATGTAAGTGGCCGCTCCAATCTGCTTGGCCATATTTGCTCCCTGTGAAGTAAAAGAATTTCCATCAGTAGGGAGACTTTGGAGAGATGTCAGAAAGTGTTAAGATACCACCAAACAATCTTGCATGGGAAAATATATAATATGCCAAATGGATTTCTCAAGTGGTGCAAAAAATAAAAAAAAAACCAATTTTTTTTAATGAGCTACTTTGTAACTTTCTAAATATTCAATATCCAATCCTAAGGCCCTCCGTTACATTACTCAGTAGAAACTGCTCTAGCTCCCCGACAGCTTCCAAAATACTGATTTGCCCAAACAGCAGAATCCTGAGCACTTAACTCCCAAGAGGACGACTCAAAGAAACAACAGAGACCCTAGGGTGTCATGTGACCCTCACTGTCACATGCAGGGCCACTGTGAAGCATCGCCTCATACTAAAACCATGAGCTCTGTCTTCCACATAGATCTGACAGTGGTGCTTTGGCCCCCAGAGTCCATTCTGGTCCTTCATGAGGCTCTCATTCCTCTCTTACTATGAATGACCCTCAACCCCAATCAACAGGCTGTACAAAACACAGGGCTGATGAAAGTTAAGTAATCAGTTTCTATGAATGTATTGAGTTCATTAATAAGAAATGAAGAAACGAGCTTGTATTTAATTAGTAAGTAGACTAACTTAGGGTGCCCATGGATATAGTAAGGAGGTGAGTATAGTAGTTTTTTTTTCTTTAAGTTTTTGTCTTGCTGGGTACGGAACCCTAAGCCTTACTCTTGCTGGGCAAGTGCTCTACTACTGAGCCATGTCCCCAGCCCTAAAACTGAAAACCTTAAATGATACATAACACGTACAGCTGTAGATATTTTGCCATGAACAATTTTAGAATCTCGTGGTGAGTTTTAGGAGGTTATTTCTAAACGGATTTTCTTTCCTTGGGAGCCATCCATGCAGCATGATGACCCTCCGAAAGCTGGCTGGCATCATGGAGTGGTCTACTTTATTAACAACTTGACTCAGGAATTTACTGGGCATCTGAGGACATTGACCTCTCTTCAAGAGAACCACTGATTTTGACCACATTCTCCCTTAAACACGCCGAACTTCAAAGCCATTGGTGAGCAGAAGCATCCAAGGGTATCAACGGCGTATGTGTTCTAATTCCTGATGATTTTTAACTACAGAGTGGCAGAACATCTCATATTTCAGCTGACCGCTGTCCCACCTCTTGAAAAACTGCTACATTGTACTTCTTACCAACAGTATTCCCTTCCTTTCCCTTTTGTTGAAAAGTGCCTTTTCTCCACTGACAGCACATACCTGATCATACGACACGGGCGTCTGCCTGTGATTTGAGAGCTCCACTAAAGTACTGACGTCTGTCCGCAGGTCAGACTTACAGCCAACCAAAAGCATCTTGGTATTGGGACAGAACTCCTGAATTTCACCTTTCCACTAGAAAGGAGAGAGAGAGAAGAAAAAGGAAATTTAACGAAGTACTGACATGTATACAACGAAAACAATTTCCTCACTGGCAGACACTGGAATGCAATTTCAAGTGAAGAAGCAAGCTTGTGTTTAATTAGTAAGTAGATACCAAACTTTAGAGTGCCCATGGATATTGTTTTATATTCGGTGTGACTCACTGGTTCCTCCCACAAGGAATGTATTGGGTACCAACAGAAGGCGGCTTCAACAATGTCTTAATTATGGAGGGATTTAAAAGACAAAAGCACCTTAATAATGGCATATCCAAATGGATGACTGCATCCTCAGATATGCTGAGTTTCTTATTACCAGGTGGAAGGCTGGGCATAAGAATTAGCCCACATCAGCAAAAGTATGCATTTCACAGACTCCATCACGAAAGACTGGGCCATGCTACCGTGTGCTGGAAGCTCTGTCTGTGTATCTGGCCAGCGATCAGTAAAGCAGAGTGTGCTTCAAGGAGCTTCCACCCAAGTGGATACCGACGCAGACCGTAGCTCGCGCAGAGAACCAGGACAGGACAGCATCTGGTGCTGTAGCCCATAGGACTTTGATTTTATTTTTTAACTGTTAAGCACTGCTGTCACGTCTACAATGTAACTATTTATTCCCTGTCCTAACTGGAATCATGAGAACTTCCAAAAGTCCCTGGCACGGATTCCGGCTGTTTCCTTTACAGCAAGTAAATGAATTTTCATGGTTTTTGTATTTTCTAACTTGAGTTCTCCATCATCAGGATGGGAGCCAAATACCCCAAGAAAATCACTGCTCCCAGAGATGAGAGGATAGAGGGCCCGAGACCCCTCTACGCCCATCCGCAGAAGTCTTTTGCGCTCTGTGAAGTACTGTAGCTATGTCTCTCTGAGGATTCACAGGGCAGAAGGGACAATAACATTTTCTAAGTGTAATACCAGAGAAGAGGGGCATTCTGGAAGAAGGATGTAAGAGGCCACCAGAGGAGGAGGCCTCCGAGTCTCAAGGTGTAGCATAGGCAATAGCATCTAGTACCAAGCACCCAAGAAAGATGGAGGACTGTAACACACACACACAGAGTGCCCGGTCTGTCCTTTGAAGTTTTCTTTTTCTTCCCTCCCACAATTATTTAAGAGTCTCTATCTACCACATGCTCCTAAAAAAATTTAAAAAACAGAATAAAAATTCTTTTCTACCTTAAGTCACTCTGAACTCTCCAATGTTAATGGACTTCAAGACTCGATTAAGACAAAAGGCAGATGAAGTTACCATGAGCCTTAAGCCTCACACAAACGCAAAACATGTCTACTAATATCTACAGGTCCAATGTCACTATTTGTTTGATCTTAAGTAACAAAAGCAAAGGAGGACAGGAGAAAAGCTTTCTGTCATAAATTATGTATAACCCAGCACTACATCAAGACTCCAGGAAATAAGGGCCCCTTTTATCTTCAGACTCAGCCAGGCACGTTGTTATGTTGTTATTGGTTGTGTGATATTTCTGGCTTCCCCCTGTACTTATTTACAGGTTCTGAAGACAGGGAAGGTGTATTCCTAACAGATTTCAGCAAAAGTCAACCTGTGTTTCATATATTACTCTGAATGGAAAAAAGCTAAAAACTAAAAAGGACCCTTCAATCTATTAAGAGCGCAGAGTCACTGAACTGCTTACTAGGCTCTGGGCAGTGGTGGCGCACGCCTTTAATCCCAGCACTCGGGAGGCAGAGGCAGGCAGATCTCTGTGAGTTTGAGACCAGCCTGGTCTACAAGAGCTAGTTCCAGGACAGGCTCCAAAGCAATACAGAGAACCCTGTCTTAAAAAAAAAAAAAAAGACGAAAAGTCAGGACATCTACACAGGTGCCTCTCCCTTTCTCCTCCTCACTCTGACCAGGCCCCAGGAACCCACTGAGACACAGCTGCTGTACACAGAAAAAAGGGGCAGTGCAGCTAGAGTCTCACTCTCAAACCCCACAGCACCCACAAGAGTGGGTGACTAGCATGCTGCCCCATCTACAAGAACTACCAAAGAGGGGCCTGGAGAGATGGCTCAGCGGTTAAGAGAACTGGCTGTTCTCCTAGAGGACCTGAGTTCAATTCCCAGCACCCCCATGGCAGCTCACAACTGTCTGTAGCTCCAAGATCTGACACACTCACAAGATATATATGTGAACCAATGCACATAAGAGTAAAAATAAATGTTACTTAAAAAAAGAAAAAGAACTACCAAAGAACAAAGCCTAGGTTGCTGCCAGCCAAGCAGACTCCCTGCCCCCACTGAACTCTGCAAAACTCATTGACAAGTTCCTATAACTACCTTAGGGGTCATGAGCTCTGAACACATACACAGTGACCTTCTTAGGCCTCAAGAGTCAACTGCAGCAGATACCTTCCCGCTCAGCCCTGGTTCTTTCTGTCCATAGCTTCTGCTAGTTCCGTCTCCACCTACAGGAGGATCTGACCCACCTTTGCTTCCAGAAACCAGGGCTCTGTGATAACATACATGTCCAGCATAACTGACGGCTTACTAGTATTTGGTATGCACCTGATTATAATTCGCATTGCCTCACGTCTAGGGACAAGCCCTATTACACATATTTCTCTTATGCTAACTTCACTTATGCTTCAATAAATTACTGAAATACAACTGCCTTGTCAAAATAACTCCTGTTGAATTAAGGTCAATATCTGAATTGAGACCAACAGCAAACACATAAGGAACAGCCTGGCAAATGAACAGAAGGCTCAGGTGGGACCTTATTGTAGCTCTACACCATTTCCTCCCCAAAAACAAACAATGGACGATCATAAAAAGCATTTTGGTCTGAGCTTTATGAAGCAGATTAACTACTCAAACTCATGGCATTCGTGTGTGGGAACCTTGTTTTGGTGTGGAAGTTCCCAGGGTTTCATCAGAGAACAGAAGGCAAAAGTTCAGACTGTGCCCCTCAGCCCTCAGCACTTACCTTTTTTAAGACACTGTCGAGGGTCTCTGGTCTACTGATGTCGAAGCAAATGAGCACGGCGTCAGAATCCGGGTAAGAGAGGGGACGGACGTTGTCATAGTAAGGAGAACCTAAGAAACAAAACACAGGTCTCAGACAAAAATCTCCATCATCTTTCAAGTAGTAACTCTACCCTCTGAGACAAAGCCCTTCCCAGTTATAATGTAACACCTGCTGTACCGTTCACTTCACTCCTGACCCCAGCACACAGCCCTTCTTGTAAAGACATGCAAACACGCACATAAAAGACAGCTGCATTCACTTGTGTTCCTGGGAAGGTCAGGAACTTAAGGTACAAATTGGTAGAGTTCAAGGATTAAAGTCAGAGGGAACCTAGATGAAGTGGGGAGGGTGTGGGACCAAGTGATCTTGAGCACAAAGCCGTTCTCACCACTAAACGGGGAGAAGCCTGTGCTTTAGGACTGGCTGCGCCTCTGATTCTTCAATCCTAAGATGGAGAGAGTGACAACGTATATCCGTGGGATCTGAGCGAACCCAGGTGGCTGCTGGGATTTAGGGAGAGATACGTACATATTAACCAGATGTATTGTGGCTGTGCTATCGCTGTGGTCAAAGGCTAAGGGGCAGCGGCCACTAGACATGGAGCTGCTTCCTGGGAAAAAGATCCAAACTGAAGATTAGTCCAATAGTTGAATGGGGGCGAGTGGGGGAGAGGGAAAGAAGGCAAGATTGATGACGCATAGAGAGCCAGAGCAAAGCACATGGGTGTCACTCTGTCTCCGGTTATGAGCCTGGGGAAGCCATTGACCTTTGAGCTTGCTTACACTTAACCCCAAGCCCTGTGTAAGCTTGTTTCCTGCTACCGCCAAGAATGTCATAAATGTCATGTTTGGACAATGTTACCTTTGCTGCACAGTTCTACCTGCCACACTGCAGCAGGACATAATCCAAGGCCCTGGCCTTGGTTAAACCCAAAGTTGTCTAAAAGTGCAAGACCGCGCCCAATCAGCTGGACCATAGAACTTTCTAGTCACTTAGAACGTTCTTTTTTAGGCACCTTTACGAATTCCAAGTTCTGGGAATTCACACAAGGCCACTAATTATGAATTATGAAACAGTCTGACTATAAAGTTGAAGATAACTTGTCAGTTGCTGCTTTGAAGAACCGATTTCCATCACGCAGCCCTTTCACAGACAACACGGAAACCACAGACTAGGCAAATGCAAACACATTCAAACTTCTTTTAATTTAGTTTTGACATTTTGCATTTCTGGCAGAAAAACATAGCATGTATTCCCTAAATCAAAACTTCAGTAGTCAAAGTCAAAATGGGGGAGGGGGGAAGAGCTCTCAAAAATAAATAAACAACCCTTTTTTTAGGTCTGGTGGAAAAGGTTCTAACAAGCAGGAGGATTACAGGTGTGAGGCCTGCCTGAGTGGATTGAGCTGGTCTCACTCCACACGAGGACACTGGTATCTCCATATTAGTTTTCCATGGAGCAACTCAGTGATACGGTGTCCCAAGGAACAAGTACAAAGACGACCGACCTCCTGGAGCCTGTTCTCGTGTCCTACAAGTGAGTGTAGTTGGTGCAGGTGTTCTGAGCCCTGGGACTCACTGCAAACCCCGGCCTCAGTGTGCCTGCCTGCTTCACTAGCTGTTTTAGAGATGGAGAACGTGAGTCTGCTGAGCAAGCAACAGGAGGATGTTCTAGAGGTCAGGAGGGAAAGTGCCACCAGGGAAGGCAGCAGCTTCCCACTGGCCACTGGAAGGCGGAAGTGCGCTATCAAAGCCTGCACGAGAAGGTACTTTCCCACAGTTAGAGGCCTGAACTGAGCAAGTCGTGTCACTTGAAACATCAAGATGCACGCACACACACAAAAAAATGAGGCCATTGCTAAAAATGGTCACCCTTTCAGCCACTTGAAGAAATTCGTGGTGATGAGAATAATTCACTTGAGTTCAGTTTAAGCTTTCCTTGAGAGAGGCTTTACCCTATATGAATGTATTGCTGTTTTACAGTAGTTCTGCAGTTCCGGCTCGCTTCACTGTAACTTTCCTTGTTTGTGTGTCCAAAGTCTAGCTCCACCCAGCTCCGTCTGTAAGCATTAGAATATCTCTTTTCTGATAGCCAGCCACAAAAATCCCAGACAGGACGGGAAGGAGAACAAAATTGAAAGGAGGACAGAGGAGCCTCTCTTCTGCTCTTGAAAGCTAGATTAAATGACCTGACCCGACCTGCACAGTCAGGGCCAGCCTGTGTCAGCGGAACAGGTGTCAGAAAGCTCAGGTCTCATGCTCTCCAGACTCCAGGCCTACAGGACATGACTAGCATCCGCAGGTGCCAGGCTCCCTCAGGACACGATGCTGCACCAACTGCGTGGCAGAGCGGGACAATGGAGACCATCTTTTCCAAAGGTGACTGAAGAAAGTCAAAGGGGCAAAACTAATTTAATTAAACTTGGGACTGCTGGGAAAATCCAGAGACCCGGGTTGCAACATTCCAGCCACCATGTGGCTGCAGAGAACACCCTGCCCTTTGTGAGCTGTTTCTCCTCCCCCACCGGTCTTAAGGCCACAAAGGGATCTGGCTTTGTGCTCAGCCCTCTGTCACAGGCAGGGGATTGCTTGCTTATGAGAAAAAAAGAAAGAGAGAAAGAAAGAAAGAAAGAAAGAAAGAAAGAAAGAAAGAAAGAAAGAAAGAAAGAAAAGAAAAGAAACCAAGGCAGCTTTTGTGCTCAGCGGCTATATGCAAAAAAGTGAGAAATGTACCCTCTTGATTGACTTTAAAAGGAAACAGTTCTCTTCCGGTTAACCAGGATTCTCCTGGAGGTCTGTTTCTGCTTTGGTTTGCATTTGGCTTAGCAGTTTGGATGAAAATACGTATGTAGCCTAACACTCCGTGAGAAAGCAGCCACTGAGCTAGGAGGTGAGGCGGGAACTCTGAAGCGCTTTTAACAAGGTCTAATTAGGAGTAGCACTTTGATCTGAGTCTAGTCCAACCCCTACAGTAAACAATGCTGCTTTTTGATCAACAAGTGCCCGAGGGCATTAATAAAACAGATCCCCAAAATTCATTAGTCATAACTCTAATGTGACCACCAACGGGAACTTGACACAGAAGATGAGACAATTGATGCTTTTTGAGAGCTTAAGGTCAATTTCTTTTTTTCTGGAAAACAAAACAAAACTATTGTTTCCATTTTTTTTTTTATTTTCCAGAATAAGAAAGTGAACGATAGGATTGCAGAACCGGCCTAACAGGAAATGTCTAACAGCTCATTGGGTAAGAGGAATCCTTTCTTCTGCGTTCTTCCCTATAGGGCCCTGCGATTGCACAAAGGGAGTAGGCATGTGTGGGAAGAATCCTAGGAATGCCCTGTCAACCGAGGAGGCCAGGAGAGTCTAAAAGGAGTGGAGAGCAAGCCAAGAAGTGAGGCCCCTGCCAGCCCAGGACTCCTGTAGCCTCGAGAACCCGGGAAGGCCGGCTTCCACAAAGACTCATTTCTGTAGGCACTAACTGAACATGTCTTCTGGTGTGCTAAAAGACACCAGGTCCGGAAGCGCACGCAGTCTGTACTTGAGCACCTAAGGATGGACTACAGTTAAAGCCAACATTATGAAGCTTTGCTTGTCAAGTCAAACTTTCTCAGCATGTGGAACAGGCTTCAGGCTCTGGGACCTTTTCAGGGCAGCATTTCCTTAAAGTCAGCACTGTTCCTAAGGTCATTGTTAAGTAAGTAACCTGCCAGTCTCTCCACGGGGAAACGGCAGGGAGCTGTATTGGTGTAAAGATACAACTGGACTCTATGTGAAGCAAGTGTCTCATCCTGTCCACCCCCACCTGCCAGCTGAAAGACTTTATCCAGGCATAGATTAGAACAAGCCTGCTCTGGGGGCTCTTCGGTGTCCAAGTTTGGCAAAGATCGACCAAGTTCTGAAAGACTTTTGCAATGGCACGTCTACACACCCTTGTCTTCAAGATCATTAGTTTGGGGTGAGAGGCAAATCTCCAGCCCGAGAATAGTCACACAGTGCCTCACCTTGAAACTCCCTCTGCAGGCGCATACCTGCCTGCTGAAGTCACCCCACTGCGGAGGTGCAGCGCACCATATATGTACAGAACTGAACGCATGTGGAAGAAGAGGTATGCCTAAAAGGGAGGCAAAACCAGTTCAGACACTGAAGCTTTAGAGCAGTCCGCAGCCTGGAAATCTTCTTATTGGGCATTTTCAAAGTGGAACCCCTTACCCATGAAGATGGACGCTCTCCCTAAATAAGTTCCTACCAAGAGCAGGAAGTTGGGAATAGTGGATGTTTTGGGCAGGAAAAAAAATACAGTAAGTTTTGGTTCTTTTAGTGTTCACTAAGGGCACACGGGTAGGGTATCAAGCCCCATGAGAGGCCATCACCGGAGGGGATGCCATAGGAGGGCAGCAGGCTCAGGAGACTCCGTTTCAGCTAACATTCTGCTGAATCCTTCCCCCAAATGACTATATCACAGACATCAGCACCGCCAAAATGCCACCACATTAATGATATTTTGTTTGTATCTTCTACTGAATCAGACTCTTGGGGATTATGAAGAGATCTTATGAAAACATATGGGCAGTTACGTGTATTCTAATTCTGCGGGCTGTACAGGTACACAACTGGATATAAGTTCAGAGGGGTAAAACTGACATTGTTATTTGAGGGCTCTACATAGCATTTTGATAGTAATTCTCAATCTTGAGATACTTTAAAATACTAGGAACCCTCCCACATGACTGACAGTAGATCCACAATGAATCAGAGCTTGATGGGATAAGATCATGGAAGTTTTAAAAAGTCACATTGTCATTCCATCCAAACTAAAGCAATCTTGTTTCCACGGCCTTGCAAGAGTCCAATATCTTAGCATGGAGTCCCTCAGGTGTGCTCACCTTTCCACATGCTGTAGCATTAGGCTTGTGTTTCTAAACCACTGTGCTCAACACCTGCCCGAACTTTTGAAGCAGCTTGCATTCTGTGTTGGAAAAAAAGGAATTTTTGCCAAAAAGGACTCTCTGAATGTTGCTAATATGCTTAAACCAGAAGACATTTCAAGGCTATCCAAAAAAAAAAAAAAAATGATAGAGGCCCAGCTGATTCATTTGGCATACCCTACCATGCATCACGAGCTACGTGGAGAAACTGGGGGTCCACGGTGGTCCCATTTCCATGCAAGAGAAACTACTATTAATGAAGAAATGCCTGGTTGTTTCAGGACCAATAGAATGACCTTGCTCAAATGTGCAACTTAGGAAAAGCCAAATTGGAAAAGAAGCTGGCATTGGATGGGGTGGGGGAGAAAAGAAAAGAAGCCTAGAGACAGATGAAGATTTGCCTCCAGTCAAGCTGTGTCTAGCCCTAGCCCACAGTTCAGTGTATGAAGGAAGCCTCAGTTTAACAGCTGGGCATGATTTCGACACCCTAGGTCCTAAGGATCATCATGACTCTGTGAAATACCTGGCTCTGTGGAGTGTGTTCTGCTGTTCAGGTCAAAATCATCTTCTGATTAGTCTGTAAACTCTTTTTTTTTTTTTTTGGTTTTTCGAGACAGGGTTTCTCTGTGGCTTTGGAGCCTGCGCTGGAACTAGCTCTTGTAGACCAGGCTGGTCTCGAACTCATAGAGATCTGCCTGCCTCTGCCTCCCAAGTGCTGGGATTAAAGGCGTGCGCCACCACCGCCCGGCTTAGTCTGTAAACTCTTAGCCTATCCTGAATTCTTAGCCTACCTCTGAGAAGCTCAGGTCGGAAATGTCAAGGTCGAGAATCTGGGTTTTCCCTGATCACCATGAAGTGTAAACATGTTTTAAAGAGCAAGGGACTTTAAGGACTTTGGGAGAGCTGAATCAACTTGTGGAGGAGAGCTGGAATTATGGGAGCTTTAATGGGCAGGAAGACCTGAGTTGGGGGGTTGGACTTGGCACAGGCATCCAACACCTCTTAGGTCTTGTTGCTGCAGGTGAACCCACCATTCCCACCGAGGTGCCTCTTCCTGTAACCATGACTTCCATGTTCCTGCTTGACTACGGAGTGTTCAGAAAAGATGCCCTGGGAAGGATTCCTCATCATGTCCAAGTCCACAGGCATTTTCTCCTGGCTGCACCCCATACTTTTTCTGGGCTTTTCATTCGGTTTCTTACCTTACCCTGGAGGAAGTGTGGGCATTTTAAATTTTCAACTATAATCACAGCATTTTGTTTTGTCTTGTCACCCTAAGTAGAAGGGAAGTAGCCTGAGGACAGGAGACAGCCCGCCCCTGCCCCCTCACAGCACCAGCAGGGCTCACAGATGGCAAGCCTGCCCAGTTTACAGTCACAGCTTCATGTCCTCCCCAGATGTGCTCATTTATATTTTAAATCACAAAAATGAATAAGTAATCTCCCTTTAAACTGCTTCCCTTGGTTAACACAAAGACGAGTCTCCAAAAGTGGTTGAAGCGTTTCCATTCTTGCCAGGGACTACTTCGTTAGGGCACTGGCCATCAAGACTGGCCTTCGAATTTGATGCAAAGGCTGAAATATACCTTTTTTGTTAGATTTGTGTTTATTCTGAAGGCTGCCTTCAAAGTAAAGTAACTAAGATTTTTATCTGTTGCTTTGAATATAAACTGTATGGAATAAGGTGGTTTTTAATAATACTAGAAACAAATATAGGAAGTGTTAACTTTAGCATTCAGAACCAGAAAGGTGTTCATAGCATATTAAGATTCAGAAGAGTTTTCACTGGGCAATAACACAGTTATTAACTGGGAATCAGCAGTTGAACTGAATACTTTAATAATATGCCTTAAATAAAATGTGTATTAGCTTGCCCTGGTTAAACACTGACATGAATGGCTGTTACTTCCTAAATCACATATGCGGAAGTTACCCTGCAATCTAGTCCTTGGAAAAGATATGGTGATCTTGACATGACAAACTTTCTATCATTAGTAGGCATTTAGCTTCATGTTACAAATTGCTTCTATGTTTGGCAAGCATAGCAGATTTTTCAAACACAAACTATTACAACTAATTTGGTTTCACTTCTTACTTTAAAATATCAAAACTCTTCTCTCTCTCTCTTTCTTTCTCTCTCTCTCTCTCTCTCTCTCTCTCTCTCTCTGTCACACACACACACATCTCATTTGAGAAATTCTGAATATTCTCCAGCACATTTCTGCAGTCATTAATAAACTCATTTACTAATGAAAAGAAAATATTTCTTTTCTTTAATATTGAGGGGACCTCAATACTACCTTTAGAAATACCTCATTTTAGAAGGTTTTCATATTTATAGTAAGATTTTGTTAACTCCAGAGTATTTATTTTAGTAGCCCTAAGAGTCAATTGGCCCCATGCCACTGTGGTTGCTGTGATTGGTGAGTGCGTGGGGAAAGACAGGGAGACTGTTCCTCACCTAAAGCAGTGACTCTCAACTGGTGGTTCATGACCTTCCCTGGGGGTGTCCAATGAATCTATCACAGGGGCCTAAGATTCTCTGCATATCAGATATTTACATACTGATCCATAATAGTAGCAAAATTGCAGTTATGAAATAGCAATAAAAATAACTTTATGGTTGGTCACTACAACATGAGAAACTGTATTAAAGAGTCAGAGTTAGGAAGGTTGAGAACCGCTGACCTAAAGACTGTGCTGACCTCCACAAACTACTGGGGAAGCCTCATGGGGAAACACACCGGTAACCAGTTGGAAGAGGTCACTAGCGGTCAAGAATGAATTGCTTCATAAGATGGAATCATCATAGGTCTAAAAGAGGACCTGCTTATAGTAGATACAGAAAGAAGGAAGAGGAACAGAGAGGAAGGAAATAGTAACTGCCTGGGCCCCCAAAAAGCAACGAATTCTCATATTCTGCTTCTCTCTGGTATTCTTCCTTCCCCTCATTCCAACTGGCAATTTTGCTTATGCATGATCACATGACTGCTTCTGGGAGAGGAGACACTTAGGAGCTGTGGTTCATGAATAGGAAGCCCGGAAAAGAATTGCTTCTGTTTCCTTAATGTTTGTTCCTCTGTTGGAAGACTGAATACAAATAGCAATACCACCAAAGGGCACAGTTTATATTCTCTCCCCTCCCAATTTTCTCAATAGTAATCTCTCTCACATAGTCTTAGAAGAGAGTAAAAAATTACATTCAGGGCTCTATGAACTTGGTTTTGATCTTCTCTTCAGAGATAAGACAGTAGCATGGAAATCATGGGAAAATCAAACATAAGAAGAGGCATAAAGTATATGCAACTATTTTCACATCTCAACAAAACGTCTTTGTGGGTGAGAAAATGTTAAAAAAAAAAACTCTTCAGGAGCTTGTCAGCAAAAGCAGGTGAATAGAAATGCTGGTAAGAGTATTGGGAAGCATGAACTTCCTACTGGAAGCCGCTTTTGGTAGAAACAACCTACTCCTAGAATTTAAGCAATGTTCTGTAACTGTGTTTAATTAACTAACATCTCACTTCACAAACAGCATAGTAGGACCCCAAATAATTCCCTATGTCTTCTTTTCCGTTTGTATAAATCTAAATGTTAAGTAAGGTTTCACAACTCGATAATTTTGCAATACAATACTGCTGCAATCAGGTTTCAAACCATCACATTTTACAGAAACATGCATACGGTTTTCTTTCACTAAATTAAAACATTAGTCATTATTTCACTACTGATTTCATTTCAGGTGATTAATTTGATGAAAATCAATATTTATGAAGTTGCCATTCTTAAGGCACAGGTAATTCAGTGACAATTAATGCCAGGAGTCCTGTCTCCTTGGCAACTATGCACATCATTATTAATTTGCTCATTCTTCAGGTTTTATTGGGTGATTATTGCATGCAGAGATTGTGAACTGCATAGTTCTAAGGCTTGAAAATATCTGGTGATATTTGCAACAGCCTCCCATTATAAACTGTTCATATACATTCGTTTATTTGCTAGGCCTTGAAAGGCTTGTGCCTTTGCTCTCTTAAAAGGAGGGAGGTGGGAAGTTTGGCCCATGGGCACCTAATCTTAAATCTCCGTTGGTGGTCTTGTGACTCTTGGAGCTTGAGACAGGGATGTACAACCCAGCATTCCTAGGAGTCCGCCCATCCCCCTTCTTATCCAAATAGTCTCATTCCTAAATCCACCAGGAAGCCTGGCTCAGCTCAGAATCTGGCTTGGTTTGCAGGCTGTGAGAACCTCAGCACGGGATGCCAGATCCACTGAGACTAGGAGCTGAAGCCAGCCAACGTCCTGGGAAACAAAAAGACCTGCCTGTCCAGACACTAAAGCCAAGACGTGATAGCTGGGGGAGATCTTGCACATTATCCAGCTCAGCGTCTACCCTCTTTATACAGATGATGAAAATGAGGCCCAGGGAGGTAGAGATTTGCACACAGAAATCCCTGGTAACCAGGAGCTAAGACCTAAATACAGCTTTGTATCAAAGACTGTATCAGACCCCACTGCTCCACTGCACGACTAAACAATTCTTATCGAGCAGAAGTCCAAACAGGGCTGTCCAAACAGGGCTCGGTGGGAGAGAGGGAGTGCTGGTGCTAATTACTGGTACCACACCAGCTGTCCTGCCCACTAGGCATAACAATTACCATGACATGTCTGAGAACGGGAGCCTAATAAAATACTACACTATGCCATAATTCTGATGATAGAAACTAGTAGTAAGCCACTAGAATTCCACCAGCATTTCCTCTATAGTATCAAGTCTGTGTATGTAACCTCAACACCAAAACACACACACACACACACACACACACACACACACACACACACACACACAGCTCTTGGCGCAGCTCAAGGAAGAGCCTGGCTCTCCAGAGGGAAACTAGATCCAGCCTTCTTACTGCAACAGTCTGAGCATCTGGCACCGACCGTGAGAGGCGCCGGTGCGAGACTTTCCTCTAGCCTTTGTGCCGGGGCTGCCTCTGGAGACCTTGTGACTCTGGCCCCTTCCTCCCGCTGTCTAATCCCCCAGGTCCCTCAGAGGTTCCAGCCCGGGGTGTGGGAAGCTCGCTGGAGCTCCACGAGGCCACTCCCAGCTGAGCGCGGCTCCTCCTCGGGCCACCCCTCCTGACAGCAACCCTTCATGTTGGCGCTTGTGCGCTCCTCCTTGCCAGTTTCGCCCGAATCTGTCTGGCAGCCCAGTTGCCCACGCGCACCGGTCTTTCCCCTCCCTTCCTGGTAGCTTCTGCTCCTCCAGAGGAGGTATGATTTTTACAAGCAGCACGCCTTCTCCCGGGGCGCCTCTGGCCTGGCTTGCTAGAGCTTGGGTACCAGGAGATGCTCAGTGCTGTCCCTACTGTCTCTACCCCGAAGTCAGCCTGGGAGCCAACCTTCCCACCCGCAGAGATCTGTCCTCCCGAGTTCCGTGCCACTTAGGTGGGTGGGCGCGTGGGAAGGCAATAACCCGGCCTTGAACCCTAGACCTCTGGACAGAACCCACCACGGCGCCTATAATTCAAGTAGACAAGAAGGTCAAAGGCGAACGGTGCTGCCTGCGACCCTGCAGGTGGGCAAGGCCGAAGCAGTGGGGCTAGGGAGTGGCATGTTCCGAGAGCTGGCACAAAGTGATCCCCGAGCGGTCGCAGAAGCAGCTCTGAGCCGGTGACACGGAAGCTGCGGGGGCGGAGGCTCCGCGGTGGCCGCTGCCCGCACCACCAGCGCATTCCTGGCAGTAGGCGTCACTGGGCGCCGCCGGCGGCCGTTCACCCTTCTCCCCCAGAGCGGAACCGGCACGCAACCGGGTGGCTTCGGGGATCTTCTCCCAGCTCAGCCTTTGCCCCTGCTCTCTCCCCCGTTCCGTAACCAGGTGGTTGGTGACACCCACGAGGGGCTTCCTCTGCGAGCGGGAGGGCTCCACGCTGCTCGGCGTGCTCCAGCACCCACCCGGCCACCCTGGCGGCCTGCTCCGGCACGGCCCTAAGGACTGACAGCACAGGCCACGCGGCCACAGGAGGCTGCTCCAGCAGCGTCACCCCCGGACACACAGCGTCCTGCGGTCCCCAAGGCCACAATCACCCCTATCGTCACCCCTGCCCAGGAAGGATAGAATTTTTCCCGCGGCCGTAGTCCTGGAAGACCCTTTAGGGGCTACGATAGCGGACAGGGCACCAGATCCCGAGCCCTGCGGCGCACCGGCCCGGAGAGCCACGCGGTGTGTTCTTACCTGAAGTGTCCCACAGGCTCAACTCTATTCTTTGTGTGTCGATTTCAAAACTGGCCGTGTAATTCTCAAACACCGTAGGGACGTAATTCTGGACAAACGAAAGGGACAGAAGAAGAAGGAAAAATGACGAAGTGATTATTAAAAACATTAATATGCATCGAACACTTTATGGGAAACACCCCAAGCCCCCAGTTAAAAAAACGCCACCCCCTACACACTAAACACGCAGCCCCCTCCCGAGAGCCCACCCAGGTTTCCCCATCCGGCTCGCCACTCTGGAACCAGCAAGTTTCGGGGGCCAAGAGCTCAGGGTGCTGGCACATCCCAGCCCAGAGGTTTCCAGGGCACTTTCCCTTCCGAGCAGTGTGGCAGTGGAGACCGGCTCGGCGTGAGGGCGACTTTGAAGAGGAAAATCACAGCGAGCAGACGCTCTCTTCCAGACTGGGGACCCCACCGGCCGCTCCCCTCAGAGCCGTGCTGGTCACACTCACTTCGGGGAAGCAGTCCTTTGCGAAGACGTGAAGCAGCGCTGTTTTCCCACACTGGCTGTCGCCCACTACTACTATCTTGCATTTCACGTTCTGATTAGGATCCATGATAGATTTACTGGATAATTTCTGGCTGGCTCTTCTCTCCTTCATTGATGTTGCCTTATTTTCTCTTGGAACAGGAATTTTTCTCTTCAGAAGAAAAAAATATATATACTTCTCTATATAAAAAGCAGACTAAAAAAATAAATCGCAAGGCCGGTGGGAACCCCTTAAGCGCAGCGCAAGGGAGAGGCAGCGGCTCTTAACTCCCCTCCAACAAGTTTTCTGCCTGACTCCGCGCCTCTCCTCCCAAGTCCAATTCCAATCGGTCTGCTTTGTTTCACGCTCTCTGTGCGGCTTTATACGCCGAGCCTTCCAATCCCCTCTGCTTTCTCAATGAGAGAAGGAAACTGATCCGCCTCCTCCCCTTTTATGGAGCCTGGGAGCCAGCGCGGCCGCCTAGTTGGCGGATCGTGTAGGCAGTGCGCCCTCTAGGGTAAAGTGCAGGATGGCTCGCAGGCCCAGGTTCTGGCACAATCAGAAGGCGCTAGGCAGGCTTTGCTGGTGGACAAACAGCTCAGGACCACCAGGGTGAGGGGGAAGGGGATATGTGTGCACACGGGCTCGGCGCTGGAATTCTTTGCAAATTGTTTTCCAAGTGGCGCGTCTCCAAGAAGCCTCGTGATTATCTGTGAAAATAAAAAATATTTTCCACTCAAAGCCTAATCATGAAACGGAAGTAAATCTTGGTAATGGGAAAAAACCAAGAGGTTATACTGAAATAATATTAACAAAATTAATATTAACAGAAGAGATTATGTTAGGTACATCACATAGAGGGTGGGACGTTTCCTAAATCGACTTATCTCAAATACCACAACTGGTTTTCCTGAATCTGTGCAGAGGACTGGCTATTCAAACTTGTTAGTTTCAACAGGGCCAGGGGAGGCAGAAGTCTTTGCGAAGCAGATAAAGCAAAGGAGGGTTGAGGAGGGGGATGATAAAAACTATTAGAGACTCAGTCCCCCCGCCACTCTCGCTGTGAGAACGCTAGAACCTGGGGTCTAAGTGCTCTTCAGCCCCTTCAGCTGCAGCCTCCACTCTCAAGAATCAAGGCACTCTGCACTGCACCCAGAAAGCATGCATGACCACACTTGAAAACTCTGCACTGCACCCAGAAAGCATGCATGGCCACACTTGAAAACTCTGCACTGCACCCAGAAAGCATGCATGGCCACACTTGAAAACTATGCACTGCACCCAGAAAGCATACATGGCCACACTTGAAAACTCTGCGCTGCACCCAGAAAGCATGCATGGCCACACTTGAAAACTCAAGGACCCTCCCCCACTCCACATCCATACCACAACCACTCCGAGTCTGCCTCCCCACAAATCTTAGAAGGAACAAAAATAGAGACCCTGTTGGTTCTCCTGTTTTCCAAGGGCAGTGTCTTCATTGCCTGTAACTCCAATGGTCAGGAGGCTTCAGTTACTCAATTTGTCTGGCCGGTGTCTGGGAACATGGTTCAGTCTGTAAGGTGCTTGTTCTGCCATCATGACTTGGGGTTTATCCTCTAGCACGGGTTTAAAGAACTGTGCATGGAGACACTCCGGAAAGCCCAGAAAGGAGGAGGTTGATTCAGGGGATCCCTGGGACTTCCTAGCCAGATGATCTAAGCAAATTGGAGAATTCAAGATTCAGTGAGAGACCATGACTCAAAACTAATGGAAAGAACAATTGAGGAAGACACCTAGTGTCACTCTCTGGATTCCACACACATAAACATGTACACAACACATAAGTTTACACACACACACACAAACACACACACACACACACACACACACACACACCTCACACATGACCCTTTATGGAAATGTAGTAAAAACTGAGGATTAAAATGAAAAATATGGTGATTGAGTAAGCAGTGAGTTGCTAGGACTATGAATTCAGGGGACTCAGAATGCTATCTTATTTCTTTGAGAGCGGAGAAATCTGGATCCTTCTGCTAAGGGACAGTCCTGACTCTATTGTCCTGGGTAGGTCTGTTTCCTATAGGCTGACCATGGAAAAAGGAAGGCTTGCCAACGTTCATATGGCTGCGTTTGCCAAAATTTGCTTGGGAGAGGTCTTTTCCCTTCTTCACATAGCTCATGAAGGAGGCACTGGCCAGTGTCTTCTGGAGACTTACTATGCACTTTCCTGTTACAGCGGTGAAAGCATCTTCTGAAAACTTATTGCAGTTGAACCTACATTCAACTTCAATATAGTTGAATGTAACATTTCCCTAACCTGACTAAATGCAGGAAACATCCATCAAGTTGTCTGTTTGGTGGAGAAGTAATGGCTATATATTCAAATTCTAAGGCCAGCTACACAGCCCCCGCCCTTGCTGGGATCTCCTACTCCTGAAGTAATGGCTATAATAGTGGGGGCATGCTGTCAGAAAGAGGTGTATTCAGGCCCTGACCTTCATGCCTTCTGGCTAAGTGACATTGGAGCAGTTACTTACCTCTGTAAGCCTCGGTTTCATCCTCTTTGAAACAGGATTCATGATGGCATCTGTAAGGAGATGCAAAGGAAGTTTGGAGAAGAGTCTATGGCAGAATAAAAGCTCTGCCCTTGTTCAGTATTTCTCTATAGTTTTCACTTGCTCTCCCAGAACCAAGACACATATCTTGGTGAATCCTGGATTCATTAGTCAACTTACTGATAAGAAATGGGCACATCCTTTTGTTTTTAACCGTAACACCTTCCCGCTCCAGAGATACGACTTGTTCTTCCACGTTCCTGAATTGATGTATCTAAAGTCCCACTAACTAGAATTAATTATTAGCTATTTGAATTGACTTAATGAACTGGACATCAGATAATTTGTCATCTGAGCTCTGAGAGCAAAATGAGACACCAGCAACGATACAGTAGGCCTCCCTCCAGGTATAAAGGAGTTTACTTCACCAAATAGTAGTGTAGTCACTTCCCCAGAGAATAATCTAGAATCGTAGAGGATAGCTATTTTTGGAAATCAGGTGACCCGAATCTCCAGAAATCTGCCAGCTGCCGAGTGAAATTTAATGGATGTACGACTGAGTAGAAAATCAACCTCCCGAAGCCACCAGATTTGATTATTTCTAGGAAATGAATTATTCCTTTTTGTCTTTTGAACATTATTTTTAACACCCAAACACTTAGCTTAGCAATTATTTATTAAATGCCTGCTATCAGGCACTGTTCTAGGAGTTTCAAACAGAGTTTTAAATAAGTAAATATGCAAATTTCCTTCTGTTTCCCACAGCACATACCCTGCAGGCTGTGCTCAGTGAAACCTAACGAAAAGAGTACACGAGTCAGAACAAATGTCTTAAAACACTGCTGGGAAAATCAGGATCCTTTGAGAAAACCTAGTCTAGTGGGGACTTCTCAGTGTGCCTGTTTAGAGATGGATTCCTTGATGGGGAAGAGAAATCAGCCACGAGCAGGTCTTACACAAGGCTGCTCCAAGCAGGAACACGCAACAGAAAAGTCATAAGGAGGGCAAGTCTGGCAGGTTTCAGGGACAGAAGGAGGACCAGACTGAGACGCACTGAAGGAGTAGGAGATCCCAGCAAGGGCGGGGGCTGAGTAGCTGGCCTTAGGATTTGGATACATTGCGAAGGGCCCCATGAAACCAGTCACAGGAGCACTTGAAGCAGGGTCACAGCGTGGACACACAAATCAACAAATAAGCAATTGGATGTCTGGGGATCTGGGTCTGCCGTGAACCCCCATCTAGGGGATCACCTCTGACCTACTAGTCTTCCTGGGGTGGTTCTCCTTGCTAGTGTTTCCTTGTCTACTGATAACTCCTTCTTACTTTGCTAGGCCTTGACAATCGAGAGAAAATAAACAGCAAAAAAATTCTGTATGGTTTTGTTCATTGCACACCTTCAGCTGCTCCTAATGGTTTGAGCTGAAACTTCATTTCTTTCTTCTGTGGCTAACACTTTAACTTTTAATACTGGGGAGCGGGGGTGGGGGCGGGGGTCTTCTTTCCACAGCCAATGCTGTAATTTTAGATGATTTTATACCAGGAGAGAGACTGAGCGCCAACATCTAGGAAAAACACAAATAATAGTTCTGGGTTCTTTCTATCAGAAATTTTCATTTTAGTTCTGGTTAACCCAACATGCTGATTTTCCAACCTAGGACGGTCTCTGAGTTCTTCTCCTTACTTACATGAAAGGAACCATCACTATGTGGCTCCTTTACATTGCACAAAATAAGGTCCTTTAGGAAATCACGAGCCCTGCACTGTAAGACATTCCTCTTTAGAAATACACCACAGGCCACCCCGGGCTCCGCATTCCAAGCTCAGTGTGTTCACGGATATCTCACAAGATATACGGACGGTGTGATAAAGCGTCATTGTTTGTATGGATTGTCTGTCTGTCTTCAGACGTCAGCAAATACTTGGAAAACTGAGTGCGTAGCGAGGAGAAAGTCCAGGTCAGCTGCAGGCCTAACCCAGGAAAGGAGAGAAACTGGACTTCAAAACAAGAAAAGGAACTGCCTGCCCTCAAAGACATTATGTCAGAAAATATGGACATGACTCATAGGCACGCTCTCTGAGAATTTAACCAGGTGGTGGATCGTGAGTAGGCTTCAAGTGGTGGAGAATAAGGGCAACAGTCTAATCTTTCCTATACTGGAAAGTGCTGATCTCACTGCTGTCTCTCAGGGGGTAACCAGAAAAGGATGCTCGCTGGATTAGTCTGACACATTAACAGCATTTGTTTCTGTTTTTCTGAAAAAAGAATTGAAGAAAGTTTCTTGGCATTCAATAGGTTAAACCTGCTATTTGGGAAGAACTCGTCCTCACCAATCTCACCAATCTCACCAATCTCACCAATCTCTCTCACCAATCTCACCAATCTCACCAATCTCACCAATCTCTCTCACCAATCTCACCAATCTCACCAATCTCACCAATCTCACCAATCTTTTTTTTTTTTTTCATTTTCCCCTAAAGAGTTCACCTATATGCTTTGCCCAAGCGCACTGGCTGATTTTCTAGGCTGTGTAGTAAGAATGCTCCAGTCTGGGTTGAAGGAACTGGTCTTGTTTGCCTTCCTTAATGCTAATACTTCTGCCACGTGCATTTAGACCTCTCTGAGGTCAGCAGAAGACACTGCCCTCTGAGCGCTGAATGATAAGCCATTGGCAACCTGGTCACCCTCTCTTTGTTCATAACACATTTGAGAAACAACTCCTTGCCTTCTGTAGAGACAGCTAGGTAGATTTAGGTCTATGGATTTTAGAGCACATACAATCATTTCCAGCTGCCTCCCCCTAAGTCCAGATTCCTAATTTTCAACTGCTGATGGCATTTTCTATACTTCAGTATTTCCCAGAAGAAGAGAATGAACTGCAGATTACTACAAAATCGTCCACCGGGTGCCAAATATTCAATCATACTTTGTGCCAGTTGGAAAATAGAAAATAAAATGTATATTTGAGAACGACCTCTAGGAGAAAACATTTTGAGCGTGTAGATTGCTTTCTTTGAACAGAGCAGGGTGGTAAGTTCTAGAGAAATTCCCTTTTGAATGTCTTAGGTGCAGTCTGAGAATAGCAAAAGTCTTACTGGGAACAAATCAGGTCACCTCTCAGCTTTGCCTGGGCTTCACTGTCAATGTCAGGAGATACACGGAGTGAGTTGTTGATGCCTATGTCAGTGGTCAAAGCAGCATTTGATATTTTAACTCAAGACTTCAAAGATGCAAAGAGAGATATACTATTAAAGGTTTCTGGGGGAAAATCCCCTTAGGGAATCCCGGTCCCTTATGCCAAACCATTTACCTAGTTGGTATGTAAAAACTTAATTGAAGTTTGTGCTTGCTTAATCCAAAAGAAATACCTATTAGATTAAAAACTGTTAGTAAATGAAAGCATCACACAGCTATTATTTGGCCACTTCTGGCCTCAGAGTGAGAAAACAAAAGACAACTGGGATAGCTTGAGAATACTTACCAGCTTATACAGAAGCCTGTGGAGAAAGGGGGCCTGGGGTACTTAGCCTTGATCTGCTCACTCACCCCCTTTTTGTTCATAATGATTAGACACAGAATTTGTGACAGTGGCTCTCATATGTGTTTGGAACTGTGAACCTCATCTCTGATCAACAGAAGCAACCAACCAGCAAAAGAAAACATGCAGATGTGCTCCAAAGTTGTTCTCTGCTCAGAATTGGAGGGCAGGTGGCAGCAACCTTGATGAGAATCCTAGGAAATTCTGAGTCATTTACTCTTCCTATAATATTTCTATAAAAGTTGAACTGTATTAGAGCTGGAATCTTCATGGCACAAAAGCCAAGATTCTCTGATGTATCCTAGCCCAGAGTGTGATGAGAGCTGTAGACTCTTTGGAGAGGGACAGACATGAAGAGGTGGGGTAGATGGGTGGGTCTTTTCTTTTGACACAACCAATTTGACTCCAGTAGAGCTAATTCCTGGCTGCAGAAGGGAGAAGGGAACACAATCACCAAGTATGTGGCTTACAAGGTAGGGACAGCAGAAAATGACAGTGCTGGCTCTTTCCAGCACACAAACAGAGGCATAATGCTATCATTTTGCTTTCATTATATTATTCAAAATACATTGATTTTTGAATCATAAAAAATTGCTTCTAGGTGATGTCTGCATAAGCTCAGGCTGTCAGTTGAGTCACAGACTCCTATTGTTTCCACTCGGAGAAAGAAGCCATACATGAAATACACCAAAGTGCTAAAAATAGCACAGAAGGCTACCTAAGTAATGTAGGCAAGGTCTGACAAGCACTGCCATATTTTTAATTATATTTGTTTTTATCCATCTACCGTGTGAGTCCTGTGAACAAACTCAAGCCATCATGCTTGACAGCAAGTGTCTTTATCCACTGAGCCATCTTTGGGTCCCCAAATACTGCTTTCTAAAAGAATATTTCTAAGAGAGAAGGAATGATCCAGGTTTATTGGCTTAAGTCTGAGCCAAAGGGATTACAAGTTCCAGACCTACTTGGGCTACAAAGTCAGTTCAAGCCTGAGCAACAAAGTGAGACTCTGTCTCAAAGCACAAAGCAGAAAAAGAGCTCGGCATACGACTTACTAGTAGTCCAGCACGTGTGAGGTCTGGGGTTCTGTTCTTAAAACAAAACAGAAAGAGGGAGGAGCATCCTGGATGGGGCTGGCTCGACTCTTTCATATAATGTGCTGCAAGTCTGATGGCCTGCGCTCCATCCCCGGAAACCACAGAGTTGAGGGAGAAAACTGACTCCTGAAACTTATTCTTTAACTCCTGTCCCACTGAAAGAAATACATAAGTATTGCAAATTAAAAACCAAGAAGCTCGCCTCTTAGAAACATCTCCCAATCTTGACAGTCCTCTGCCTTTTCCTGTCGTGGCTTCTGTGACTTGCTCTGAATAGGACTGCTTCTCTAGTGCTAGCTGAAGTATCCTTTACATGTCATTGGGAGATGACAGCTAGCACCTTGGAACCTGCCACATGAGCAGAGGACAAATGACTCAGTCTAATCCTCCTCTTATGTAATATTTTCTGTAGGTCACATTGCTGTCACCAAAGCAGGGCAGACTGACCATAGGTTGAATGAATATGTAAATATTATGATGTAATGTCTGGTGGCTAACAAGGTAGGTAGTGCTGGGGACGGGAACTGTCCTGTCCTTAAAAAGGAAAGAAGGGGTCTCAATATATCCATAATGTCATTCATCTTAATTCTGACCCAGAGCAAAAAGTTGCCATCAGCACATATTATGCGGCCATCGATCTTAATAAATATTTACCAACCTTTATGCCGGCACAGTTGGTTCTCATGTATAGTTTCATAGCATCTCAAACATGCATCCTAGTGCATCTGCCTTATCCCAGTAGCTCCGTGGAATCAATCAAATGCCTGCCCTCGGGGGTAGCCCATGTCATCAGACTTGGCTGATATTGGATAAGGTTACCCGAGTCTCAGCACACCGGCAGCAGGGCACACAAGGTGGTGCATACATAATTAAATCTTTGAATATATAGCACAAGACATCCTAAAGAGGTTGGAGAGACTAAAGTTAGCGTTTGAAGTGAATGCTCTGAGAGATTTTTGTTTTGAAAATGATGAGTAATAGCTAAGAAAAGACATTGTTATTTTGGTTTCAAATTGTTATTAATTGCCTTTGTGTGTCTGGGCAAATACTGAACTTCTCTGGGTGCCAAGTTCTTCATCTTACATTTGGAGGAATGGCCTCTAAGACTCTAAGCTCTTGTATGGTTATTGATACCATGTCCTATTACCAAATTGTTTTGTAGATCAGTATATGAAACTACATATCCTCAGTTGCCAGTCCCTGAGAAACCAAGAATCCATGCTTCTAATCCAGGATTATGACCCTTAATAAGCCCTTGATCCTTTATGTATTTGTACTTACAAACTTAACTTTATGACTGGTTAATAGTATTGGCAAATAAAGGACCAGACTCACATCTCATATGATTAATACAACTTATGAATCATTGTAATTGATAATCTGTCTACTTGTCTAGATTTAGAATCACAATGGAAGCACACACCAATACATTTTTTTTTTGGTTTTTTGAGACAAGATTTCTCTGTGGCTTTGGAGCCTGTGCTGGAACTAGCTCTTGTAGACCAGGCTGGTCTCGAACTCACAAAGATCCGCCTGCCTCTGCCTCCTGAGTGCTGGGATTAAAGGCATACGCCACCACTGCCTGGCTTTCACACCAATGCATTTATGAAGATGTTTCCAGAGAAGTTTAATCAGTGAGTGAAGATCCATCCTGAATGTGGACAGAACCATCCCATGATCTAGGATCTCAGACAGAATTAAAAGGAAAAGTGAGCCAAGCTCCAGCATTCAACTCTGTCTGCTCGCTGATTAATACGGCAGTGTCAGCAACTACTTAATGCTCCTGCTGCTTCTTCCCCACGGCGATGGGCTGACCATTCGAACTGTGAGCCAAAAGAAACCCTTCCTTTAGTCACTTTTTGTGTGTATGTGTGTTTGGGGTGCGGAGTTGAACTTAAGGCATTCCACATCCAAGCTGGGCAAATGGTCTTCCCCATAGCTGCATCACCCACATCCAAGCTGGGCAAACCGTCTTCCCCATAGCTGCATCACCCACATTGAAGCAGGGGAAATGGTCTTCCCCATAGCTGCATCACCCCTCCCCCAAGATTCTCCTCATCAGTATTTTGTAACAGTAGCAACCAAAAAAATTTCATTACAGGCAAAGAGGAAAACCCACTCAAATCCAAATGACAGAGAAGATTGCAACCTGGCCAAGCAAATGGTTGTGTTATGTGTACACATAAATATTTTTGCATAAATGTCACATCACACATGCTACGTTGACTTTATTGAGAAAAAGCGCAGAACCTTAAGTTTGTACTTGAATATATTTTGACAAATAAATAATATGTGTTTTTGTCTTCAGTGTCCAAAGGAAGGCTAAACATTGTACTAGAAGTTTTCTTCATGGCCCTGCTCTATCCATCTCTCTTCCACTCAGTCCAGTCAGGATGCTGATTTCATCTCCATGGGCTAGCTTTACTTATTCTTCAAGTTTGTACACACACACACACACACACACACACACACACACACACACATCCTATCAGTTCATATATGAGGGGGCAAGTAGTTATACTCTGTTTTCATTTGCTGTGGCAGTAACCTACTGGATGAATATATCATAGTTCACTTATGTGCTTCTTTGAAAGATATTTGGAATAATTCCAATTTTAGGGTTATGAACTAAGTTGCTATGGACATTTCTATCTGTGACTGCATGTGACTCTTTACAGAAACATTTTGATCTTGAGAAGTAAACACATAATAGTAGACTGTCAGGGACAATCTTTATGTGAATGCTTAACTTGAAGAGAAATTATTAAGTGATTTGCGGGACGGCTATACTATTCTACAGCTCACCAGCAATGCATGAGCAGTTTCATTCTTCTACAATCTGACAGGGATTTCATAGTTCATGTTGTAGCCATCCTAATGGACAAATAACAGAATTTCTTTACAGTTTTGATTTCCATGCTCCACTCTATTTATTACTCTTTTATGTGATTATTATTGGTATCCTCTTATGAAGTGATCCAAGATTTTACCCACTTTTGTCAGATGCCTTTTGTAGGGAGGCCACTTGTTCATTTCCCGGCTACCAAGATTCCTGAAAAAAACACACAGAAACTATATTATTTAGATCACTGCATAGCCAATTACCTAAGTGTATTGCTTGCTAGCTCTTACATCTAGTATTAACCCATTTCCAGCATTTTATATTTTACCACAAGGGTTGTGGCCTACCGGCAAGGTTCCAGCATATCTGTCTTTGGTGACAGCTCCATGGCTTCTCCTTGACTCCACCTTCTTTCTCCCAGTGTTCAGTTTAGTTTTCCCTGCCTAGCTCTATTCTACCCTATCACAGGCCAAGACAGTTTCTTTATTAACCAATGGTATTCACAGCATACAGAGGAGAATCCCACATAAGATGCCTATCTTCTTATTGATAAATGAGAAGTTAAAAGTCTAGATTCCAGTTATATGTGAGGTATTCATATTGGTATTTTTACCCAAATTGTGACTTGAGTCATTTTTAATATTATTCTCCATTTATTTCAGTCTTTCATTTTTGACAGTATTTTACCACTTTCAATGTAAGAAGTCTTGTAAACATTTTGTTAAATAAATTCCTAAACATGTTCTGTTTTGTTCTATTATGTTGTAATTTCACACTGCTCAGCAATAGTTCATAAGAAGAGAATTGGTGTTTGTAAATTGATCCTGAGTCTTCAAACCATGCCTAAGTCACATAATTACTCTGTATATGTATAGTAGATCTATTAGGACATTTTGTGTTTCTCTCTCTCTCTCTCTCTCTCTCTCTCTCTCTCTCTCTCTCTCTCTGTGGAGATTCCCTAAAATTTTCCTCATTTATATGAAATGTTTACATTATTCTTTCCAAAAGTTAGTTATTATTGGAATATTAATGGAAGTACAATGTTGAATAGAGCTAGCAAAAAATAAACAGATTCATTATAGTCTTAGAGGACAACACTCAGGATGTGGCAAGTCCTTCAGATTCCCCTTGTCAGAGCCAGGAAATTCCCCACTTCTCAGTTTGCTAAGAATTTGTTCCATATTTACTGAAATGGTGAGTTTTCTTCATACCATGGGAATATATTGATACTGTGTTTAAAACCAAGTTCACTCTTATGTGGCTTGATTATGCTTGTCAGCGTTTTCTTAAGGATCCTGACCTGTAAATCCTCTTGTGGTACCCCTTTCTGATTTTGGCAACAGGGTTTTACAGCCTCATAAACTCACTGGAAAGCACACCCCTCCATACATTGATTTCCTAGATATACACAGAGTTTTAAGAAATGGTCAGATTCACTCTCAAGTCATTTGGATACACTTTCTTACTGGAAATTACCTAAGTAAAAAGCTTGTTGCCCAAATTATATAACTATTAAACATGTGTTTTATTTTTATCTTTTTATCCCATTTGGGAGTGATGTTTTTAAGGCATTTGTCCTTGTCATCTATATAGTCAATTTTTCTAGTTTGTTTGTGGTATTTTATTCTTTCCCTTCTAATGTCTGTCTGTGGGTTGGGTCTTTTTCATCTTGAATTTTCGTGACTTACTTTATTCTGATTAGTTTTGTTGAATGTTTTTAATTTTTATTCATATTATAAAGAAACAACTTTTGAATTGACTTATTATATAGTTAAATATTAAGAATTAAATATAATTTAAAAAGATTTATTTGATGTCTGCTCTCATTTTTGTTTTCTTTCTTCTATTTACTTAAAACTTAATTTTATTTTACATCATTGATCTAAATTTTTATGATCAGGCAAGAGTGATCACTTTAGCACTTGGTGCTTTCTATCCTGAATGTTCACTTTAAACAATCATTTATTTTTCTCATTGCTGTGATAAAATACCCAAAGAAGGCCACTTAGAGAATAGTTTGTTCTGACTCATGGTTTGAGGAGATAGCCCACCATGATTGTTAAGTATTTTCTTGGCCAACAAACCTTTCCATCAACGCAAATAATCTCAATTAGACCAAATCGTACTGAATTAAAAGATGCTCAAGTTTAATAGATGGCAATACTCCTGGGTGGCCATGGAGAGAGGAAGAGAAAGAAGGGGAGACCACGTGGAACCGGGAGATCACGTGGAACCAGGAGACCACGTGTTCACTCTCTAAGGGACAGTTTAAAAAAACCTGTGGGAGTGGTCTTGACCTTCCCAGGGGAAGAGATTACCGTTTGGCGGGCTTTCTTGACCCTCGATGGAGAGGGGTCACCATTTGGCGGGCTTTCTCAGAGTTTGGACTGAGGTAACTCCCAGGGGAGGGATCTTATGTCAGGAGCTGGGGTAAAGCCCACAGCTAAATATTCCAAGACCAACTTACAAAATGTTTTCCAGACAATGCCAACACCTGCATCAGCTCCTGGGACTTCAC